>JAJPUD010000664.1:487349-513507 GCA_023553655.1 Myrmecobius fasciatus
AGGGCTGGCGCTCTATCTGCTGTGCCACCTAGCTGCCCCTAATATCATAAATTGTAACAGAGAAAAAGAATGAGTACCCAATTATGCCTGAGTGGTTGAAACAAGCCCAGAAACATACTTTACTTAAATTTTAAATGTATTGCACTTCCCAGTGTAACCGATTGCAATTCCAGAATTCAGAACTTGTATCAATCTGGAAGTAATAAATTTGGCAAATTTTCATTTTAAAACATAGCTTTAAAATTTCCAAGTGTAAGGGCTAGTTTGATTGAACACTTCAATTTTCTACAAATGCTTTCATTAAATCCATATTCAAATACAAATTTTCACCTTACCCTTTGTCCTGGGCTTCCAGGATTCCCATCCCGTCCAGCTTCACCAACAGGTCCTCTGGGGCCTGGAGGACCTGGACCACCACGCTCACCAGCAGGACCCTTATTGATTAAACAACAGAAGATTAAGATACATAAATAAAATAACCAATATTGACTCCCAAATCATCAATATTTGAAATATAATGGAGATAAGCATCATTTTGCCTATTGTCATAGGCAATTTCATTAAGTTTCTGTATAGAAATGTGTTGCAAATATGTATTTATTAACTTACTTTGCAAAAGTGACAATATTATCCTACAAAAATAGTTAACCTTTTTTAAAGAACATGAAGTTCTATTGTATTACCACAAACACTAAGGCTACTAAATTTCTTTTTAACAAGATTCTTAAGTTTAGCCAATGACCCACTCATTAAAAGCAACATTTAATGAAACAATCCAGTTGAATTTGAATTAAGTGGACCAGCATCATCAATAGGAAAATGTGGTCTAGGAATAAATATTACTGAAGGAAATTCAAACTATCATTAGCAGCAATCTTGTACTTGGTCATTATTACTGTTAAATCATTGGAATAGAATTATGGAAGATCTGATAAAAAATATTTTTCTTTCTTTGCTTTTTTTGGCTTTGTCTGTTTTGTCAGTCTCACCTTTTTTTTTACCTTGGCATGATTCCCTAGCAATGAATTGATACATACAGTCATTTTTCTGAAACTTGCTAGATAGAGACTTCTGATTTTCTCAGGCCAGTTATAGGTCAGAGTTCCTTAAATGGGGTCTATGAACTTTTTAAAAGTTTTGTAATTTTATTTCAATATAATTGATTTCCTTTGAAGTACTGTGTATTTATGCATGTAAAAACAGCATTCCAAGGAATATAGATAGGAAAATAGACTGAAAAGGAGTCCCTAAAAGACACACACACACACACACACACACACACCCTTTTTCTTACCTTTTCACCTGGAGTGCCAGGGCTTCCTACACCACCTCGGAATCCAGGGGCTCCCTGAAAAATAGGTAGGTAAAATATTTCACATGAAAGGGAAAATTATCAAAATATTGAAGGGGAAAATGAATGCATTCAAAAAATTAAAACATAAAAAAGTTTGGCATTTGTTTTCTGCACGTATATCTAAATGACAACACTAGAGAAAGGCAGTAATCCTGAGAATTCTCTACTTGGATTATACCACCATTGCCATAGGAATTGAAGGCATATATTATTTTCTAACAAGTATAGAATTATTCTTGAAGCATCATTGAAAATGAAAGGTGATTAAGAAAAGCTGGGAATGAAGTTTCCTTTTTGCTATAGGCTCCAATATTATATTTCCATGTTGATATTATCAAGATTTTATTTTTGGTCATTAAATTTGGTCTTAAGCAAAGTATTTCCTCTTTATCAGCGACTCAGAATGCTTATCTATTTTTACAGTACACTCTAACATGAAAAATCTCATGTCATTTATCTTTAAAAAATATAAAAAAATTTTTGTTAAAATTATATTACAAAAATTCCTATACTTTAATTTATACCTATCTGTATAGAGGCAGAGAATCATTTAACTTAGCTAGATAGAAAGCAGCGTCTTGTCAATAGCTTCTGGAAAGTTTCCCCATTAAGAGAAATATATATATATATATGTATATATATATATATAAATTATGGCATTTCTCTATGTATACCATACCATATGTTTATCAATCAACCTTGTTTATTTTTATTATCCTGTATTTCACATTTGTATTGTACTTCAAAGCAGTGTTTAAGACTGGACATTCAGCATAGGAAATCAATAGTTCACTGATAAGCAAAAGATCAGAATGATAGTGAAAAGAAATCATTTTGTGAAATGATTATATGCTGGAATTTACCCTCTCTCCTGGAGCTCCTGGGATTCCATTTGCACCTGGTTCTCCTGGATTACCATTTTTGCCATCTTCGCCTTTAGCCCCTGGTAGACCTGGAATACCAGCTTCACCCTAAATAAATATCCCAGAGCAAGATAAAATGACCAGACCTCATAGCACTGGTTATGTGCTTTCTTTAAAAGAAACATCCATATTGAGGAACATACTTACACGTTCACCTCTTGGACCTGGGTCTCCCTTGCCACCATTTTTACCAGGTTCACCCTACAGCAAGTAAAAACAAATAAACAAAAAAAACCTAATTAAAGCCTATAGAAATAATAAAAGTAGTGGCTTCATATGAAAATTTTTAAAAAACAATGCTTTGTGATTTCTTCCTTCTAGACTAGGAAATCTAGAGTAAGGTCTGAGCAACAAATTCATCCCTACTACTAGAAAAACAAGACATAGCAAATGCTTTCCAAATATAAAATCACCTTCTTGACTATTTCATAAATAAAAGAAATCACTACCACCAGTATCATAATCACCATATCATCATCATTAATAAAAACACTCTGCCCTGGTACATGGGAATAGATGGATTGTACAAACTGACATGTTCTTTCATAGGTCAATTTGAAGTCTACTCTTCATTTATTAGAGAGATCATATGTATATTTAAATTCTGTTTATTGTAAAGTTTTCATTAGTATAATTAATTGCATATTATCTTTAGGCTACCTTTGTGAGGTTCAAAAATTAATTAGTAGCATTTTTTTTAGTGAAAATGAAATAATAGCGATAATCATCAATATCAAGTTAGAAGGTACCTTAGAAGCCATAAAGCCCAAACCTCATTTTATAGATTGAGAATATGAGGCTTTAAATATGGTAAGGGACTTGACTCAAGTACATACTGGTTAGAAGTATCAGAGCTGGGATCTGAACCAGTTCTTCTCACTACAAAGCCAGGGTGCCTGACATAGTCTTGAATTTGACCACAGTGTTGTTATTTAGGAAGATATAAGAATATATGAAGATTTTAAAATATCATATGAAATATATAGTGTAGAACATTTTAGGGAAAAACTACACTAAATCTGTAACATTTTCTAAATAATGACTAAATAAGTACTTTGCATACATTAATTATTTTAAGCCTCCTCACAACTCTGTGAGGTAGATATTACATGTATTTTTAACTTCACTTTACATATGAGGAAACTGAGGCTAAGAAATGTTAACAACTTACCCTTGATCATCTAAATGATATTTAAGAAACCCTCCAGATCTGCTATAACGTACTGTTTTCTACAAAATCAGTTCTCTTTTTGTCAAATTTGTTTTTAGTTTTCTACCATGTTTAGCTTTCCATAAGCAAAAGAATGCAATGTTGTCAATTTTTTTTTGCTTTGGGGTCTTCATGAAATTCTTAAAATCTTATTTTCCCAGAAGTATAAATAAAATGAAGGTAATTCAGTATGGTGAAGATAGAGCTAACCTCGGAACCAGGAAGATGGGCATTCAGGTTCTACCTCTAATACAAATTCTGTGTGACCCTCAGCAAATCACTTCATGCTCTCACCACTTTAAACAACTCTTCAATATTGTAAGTTACAGAGAAGAAACCCATCCAGAAAATTTCCTTAACCATTGAAACTGCAGATCCCTATAAATGTAATCCTGGGCTTTTGTCACTTGTAATTAAAACAAAAAAAAAGCGAGAGGCCAAAATGAATGTTATTTGAAAATAAAAGAATTTGAAAAAAATTAAAGGATGAGATCAGACCAGAACTACTTGATAAGAAGGAAGATTTGGGCAAGGCAAGTGGTATAATATATAGAGTACCAGAGTTAAATCTGAGTTCAAATCTGCTCTTAGTCACTTATTAACTGGGTGATCTGGGGCAAATTATTTAACCCCTATTTGCCTCAATTCCTCTTCTGTAAAATGGGGACTATTCCAGTATCTTTGTCAAGAAAATTTCATGGAAAAGATCATAGGGTCACAAAAAGTTAAATGCAATGAAAAGGATTTTCTAAGGATATTTAAGGAAAAACTTAAGCAAACTTACCGCAGGACCTCTCTGTCCAGGAGTGCCAGGTGTACCTGCAGCTCCCGGAGGACCACGGGCCCCACTTAATCCGGGAGGTCCAGGCATACCACCAGGACCCTGCATAAAACCAAAGAAAAACAACACTAATCAATTAAGACTTTTTTTTTGTTTAATATCTGATCAATTCCACCATTAACAGGTCTATGATGATCAGTAGATGATATCTGGGAAAAGACTTACCATTTCACCTTTACCACCAGGGCTGCCATTGTTTCCAGGAGGGCCCTGACATAAAAGAAAGGAACAAAAGAAAGTGAAAGGAAGAAGAAAGAAAGAAGGAAAGAATGACAGAAAGAAAACAAAAATTAATAAAAAAGAACAAATTTCTACATGAACTATTTTAAAAATACTTGTTTATAAAATACTTTTTTCTAAGATTCCATCCTTTTTCCCAAGCTAATTCCAAAACCCATAATTGTTTCAGCTGTAGCAAATATTCACTAATATGGATCAAGTCCAGAGGGTACAAGCAGGGGAGTAGGCTAGATCTGTTATTTCATGAATGTTATCAAGGCAGTGAATCCTGATGTATAAACTACTTTGAAATGCAGATTCTCAGAGAGTGATCTGGAGCACTTAGACATTAAGTAATTTTTTTCTTGGTGACCATTAGACTAATGTCTAATCATTGGCATATCTTCAACCCAAGTCTTCTTGATAACAAGGTTGTCCTCTATTCGTTGAGATATATTGCCTTTATATTTCTAACTTATTGGATTCTTAAACATCATATAAACATCACATAAAGATTTAACTTGAATCATCTTGGAATGTCTAGTTATCTTTTATAGATTTCCAAATTTACCTGACAATTATTAACTTTCCACTTTACCATTAGCCATATAAATCAGTGATAAGCTCAAGTTAATCCTATAGGCTATATATTGATTTAGAAATCTATATTTTAACATTAACTATGTTCTATTGTGTTCTTATTTATTTTATTTAACATTTTTAATGATATTTAAGCCTGATTTGGTTTGTGAATGCTAGAGACTGAGATGTTTGACACCAAATCATATACTTTCACGGCTTTCTCATCAATTAAAATAAAATACCATCAGTTTTATCAGCAGTCACACACATTTTCCATAATAGGTATAATTATCAGATGTTATAGTGTGGAAATACTTGAGCTACATTCTTTATTAATTTAATCCTACAAGAAGGGGCCCAAATTTGCTATTGTCTTACAGTAGTTTGCACTAATATATTAATAAAGCTTCATATGCATAATACATATGTGTAGTTTTCTGATAACCATGAAAATGACAATTTCAACATTTTGAAATTCCACAACACATGCTTTGTTGTGACACTATAAAAATGCAAACATCAACCATACTTTATGTTACTTACTGGAGGACCTTGAGCACCAGCATGACCTTGAGGTCCAGGTTCTCCTCTTTGTCCAGGAGAGCCATTTGAACCAGGAGAGCCTGCAGGCCCAACTTCTCCCTACAAAGAGAAGAATACCCAATGTCACTAATCAGGTGAAATTGCCATTTCTGAATAACTTATAAACTATTTATTGCTTAGTCAATGAGTATTTATTAACTACATAATGCAAGTTTTTCTCCCTTTAAATGGCATAGTATTTTTCATAGATTGATAGGATCATGAAATGTTAGAGCTGCAAAACTTCTTAGAAATTATCTAGACCCAAGTCTTCTTTTATATAAGAGGAAATTGAAACAATTCCATGGAAACTTACCCTAAATCTTTAATACATAAAATGTAAACTATGTGATGACAGCTGTCTAGTTAAGGTTAGAAAACAGAAAGGAGTCACAGTATTAAGAAATAAGAACTGAGAAAGCTAGAAGAGTTCTTTTTAGGATTATGATATCAACCAACAAATATTTAGTATAACTCTAATATAAAGACAAAGTTCTATAACAGAAAAGAAAAATATTTTTGAAATCAGTGAGTACCCCCAAAATGATTCTAAATATTTCAGCAAATAATTCCCTTATTACATAAAATATTTATTCTGAAGCTCCCTTGTCCATTAGTTGTCCATTAGTTAAACATGAAATATATTGAATATGATAAATTCCCATGCAATTTAATATCTACCAATTAAAGAAAATCATTAAAAAAGAACAATCTTGGTTCCTTTCAGTCTTCAAGACTTATTATTTGCTTCCTTAGAAATGTATGTCAAAGTACCTTTGCACCAGGGGAACCAGGAAATCCTGCAGTTCCAGGGGGACCAGGAGGACCCTGAAATGCAAAAATAAGATTTGATAAGAAGTAAAATACAAGCAAACTAGCAATAACTTTCAAGCACTTCAAAAATATATTTCTACATTAGCATAACTATAAAGAATATTATAGGCAATGTATATAGTAAACTGATAAATTAGGATCATGTGTTTGAGGCATTTAAAATGACATGTCATAACACTTCCCTAGTTCAATATTACTTTAATTTGGAAGGAGGACATAGATAGTGGAGTATGGGAAATTGTTTCTGCAACATGATCTTTCTGTCCTAATAAGTTTAAAATCTGACAAGACTCTAATCTTTGAACAACTTTAGATATCCTTAGAAATAAGTACATAATAATATCAAAGTACTCAAATCATACATAAACCTCCTCATTTAGTTTAACTCACTTACATTATTAAAATATTCTTTTAAAAATTGTGTTTAAAATTCTGCTTCAAGGAATAAAAATTATTGCAATATATGGGGCAGAGAAAATCAAATTAACTGTCTTTCATTTTCCCCAAAGTAAAAAAATATGTAATGCCTAATAATGTTATTAATTTATGGATTTATGTTGAATTTAACATAACTATAACTGATATGCAGAACTGTATTGTTTTTCTGTAATTGTGCTTTTATTTCACTGACTAGAATGACTTTCTTAGGTAGGCAGTATGGATCTTATTCTCCTTATTTTCTAGATCACAGAATCACAAAAGAATCTGAGGCAAAGAGAGAATAAATCATAGTAGTTATAGGAGTAGTAAGTAAAAGACTCTGAATTTGGATGCTTATCTATTGCTTCCAAACCTAATCTCCATTCTCATACTCTATATCATAATGAAAGATTTCTTTGCAAATAAAATTATAGTGACATTGTTGAAAATAAAATGAAAGGCTGGAGTTGGTGTAATTTCTTATTTATTAGATCAATTGCTAATTCCCTGAAAAATTTTAAAAGTACAAAATGATTACTCTCTGAAGTTCTTACTTATTAAAATATTATTTATTTAATAACCTGCATCCTTTTTTATTCCAATACAATGCTCTGCTCATTGTGGGGTCCTGTACTCTCCTTTCTACTAGTCCTTGGCCTATTAAACACCAATAGCTAGTGAATTGAGGTTGAGAAAGATATTCATTATAGAAAATTTAGGAACTTTACCATTTCTCCTTCTATTTGAGTTGTGAAATATTTACTCAGAATGCCTAACATCAAAAACAAAAGGAAAAAAATCAATATATAATATAAAAATTATTTCTTACTGGTTGGCCAGATGCTCCAGGAGCTCCATCATTACCACGAGACCCCTAAAAAAAGGTGACAATATGTTTCAAAACATAGACTTTAAAATTAAAAAGAGCCAAGCCCAGTTGCAAGTAAAAAATACAAATAAACTATAATTTGCATTGAATATAATCTCATCAATTTAAATGTACATGGTAAAATCACTAATATGATGTTTTTCAAAATGGGTTTCCAGTTTCTAAATATTACTGTATATTTTTATGAAATTATCAATTTTAAACTAGAATTATTTATAACATCAGTGCATTATAGAAAATGTTGATTCTAAGCATAGATACTAATGATGAACTATTCTCTGGTCCATCATTTTAATCCAGTTTTCATTGAACATCTTTGTAAAACTTTTTTCCATAGGATCAAATTTTCCCATTAATTTTTAAATAAAATGTAGGCAGACTAAGTTTGGAATGATTTCTGTGGGTTGAATTTCAGACAACACATGTCTAAGTACTTACTGCACTTCCAGGAAGTCCAGGTCGTCCTCTTTCACCAGGAAGACCTCTTGGACCCTAGGGAAAGTATAACAATAGCTTTATTTTTTTAAAGGAAAACAAAGCATATAGTATCAACTTTTCCATAAATATTAACCTGAATTTGTTAATCTGAAATAAAACAAATTTGTAGATGAAAAAATTGTTTTGTATACAATGTAGCTAGGATCAGAGAGATTTAAGCACTACAAATTAAATGATGCAGAAAAAAAATTACCATTGGGCCAGGGGATCCATTTTCTCCAGGAAGACCATTTTCACCCTATTTTTTTAGAGGAAAAAAGAAATTGAATTTTTAGCTTTTTTGTCAACTATTTTAGCATCTAACTAAAGGCAATTTTAGCTCAGGGCAGACTTTCTATTACAAAATTTCCATTGACACTTTGTTTCACTCACAATAAGCCCTCATTAACAGCATGTATTTTTAGCATTTCTATTTATTTAAAATCAAGGCATATATGAAAATCAGCTTTCTCAGAAACATTAATATATTTCTTCATTCTCTCCACTACTTTTTGAAGTATAAAATTTGTTTAAATATTGACCACTAAAGATAAGCTCCCAAATTCAATTAAAAATTAAAATGGAAAATTTATATTTGTAGTGAATAACATACCTTCAATCCAGGTATACCTGGTTCACCTTTTTCTCCATTCCGTCCATCAAAACCCTAAAAAATAACATAAAAATTACTAGGGTGACTTATTCTTGGCTAAATCAATTAAATCCTTACACACTTAAAGTGATATGCCACAGGTTCTAAATTGTAAGTAGTGCTGATTTTCCTTTGAATTAATAATACTTTTATGGATCAGTTTTTATTTTATTAGTAGTATTTTAGATATAATAATATTAAATTATTTAGTAGTTAATGCTGGACTTTTGGTTTCATTGGCATAGGCATTTCTCCAGTGAGGGAATTCTATACTAATTCATATTAATAGTCTACACAATTAATGTCCAAGATTTTCTTCAGCTCCCCAAAAGATAAATAACTTGTCTAGGGTCACAGAGTTAGTCTGTTTCAAAGGCAGAACTTGAGCCCAAGCCATATTGGCTTTGTGGCCAGCTCTTATTCACTCTGCCATGAAGCTTCTAGTGTTATTAATGCTATTCAGTTATTTTTATTTTACTATTAATGATAGCAGGAAAATAATCATGCCAATCAATGACTTCGTTTGATTTAACTAATGTCTTTTCAAAAGAAATAAAAAGACTTCTATGGCTATAGGACCCTGTTTTATACTATTACATACTACTACATCATTGCAAGCATTTTACTGTTAAAATGTTCCCACTACTACCAAAAAAATAATCACAATAAAAAATGTTTCCACTAAGTATTGCTTATTAATACATATAGCACATTATACTTGTTATAATCATTCCCTATTTGCATCTAAGTAATGGAACTTACTTGTGTACCATTTTCCTCAGCTTATCAAAATTCATTTTTAAAGCATTAACACAGCAACATGTTTATAGATAACAAAAATAAAAACTTACTCGATGTCCTTTCATACCAGGGAATCCAGGCATTCCTGAAGGACCTTTGATACCCTAAATCAAAGGAATAAAATCTTTATAAGTTGGAGAGTTTCCAGAAGACAAGCAGAATGGTAAAGGATGCTGGGTCATATGACAATTAGTTTAAGGCATGAGGCATGCCCAATTTAGAGCAAAGAAAAGGCATACACATAGGAGATCAAACTTTTTGCCATTTGGCTCCATAGGGCACATGAGAGTAAAGTCCAAGGAATGTATTTAGTCTATGTCAGGAAAAAACTTCCAAACAATTTGAAGTGAGTTTGCTTCAAAAGCTAGTGAGTTCTCACTTAGAAGTTTTCAAGAAAAATCCGGATGATCACTTTCTGGACATGTATATTTGGGATTCTTTTTGTATATGTATATTCTAGAGATTTGCTGAGGTCCTTTGAAATTTTGTGATTTTGAGAATTTGTAACCTTCAATCACATCCACAATTTAATATTGGAAGCCACTCCAAATAAAATGATAGAGATGCTAATGACCCATCCTTCCTCCATTATGGGCTCTGATACTTTGATTTCAGATGATTGGGATTTACCGGGGCTCCAGGCAAGCCACGTTCTCCAGGTCTTCCAGGTCTTCCAGATTCACCCTAAAGAGGAAATGAAGAGTATGTGGTCATGTTTGTTTAGTACCTTCAAAACCGCCTACATTAGGGGAACTGTAATCTTGTAGTGTTTGGAACATCTCATATCATATTATGAGAAATCCCACAGATCCAGACTTGGGATTGGTAAAGAGCAAGTATGATCCAAGTGCAATACAATCATAATTAATAGCCATCACATATAGCACTTTTAGGGTTTCAGAGTCCTGCAAACTATTATATTATTTGATTCTCACTAGCTCTAAGGTGGGGGTGAGGAATATTTTTATTTCTTTTTTATGTGGAATTTTCCCTGTATACTTTGTTTTCTTCACAGTAAGTTCCAAGAAGGTAAGGACAGTTTTCAATTTTGTTTTTATACCTTCAGAACCTAGCAAAATGTGTGGTACTTAATAGGTACTTAATAAATTTTTATTGAATTGAATTGATTTGTCACATTGAATAAATAAGTTTAAAAAGTCTAAACATTGCAGACATTAGTTTCCTGCCTGTTTCTCTGAGAAAAATTTAGTTTCATCCCAAAACAACAAGTATTTATTAAGCTCCTACTTTGTAGTAGGCATCATACAAGGTGCTGGTTACATAACCCCCATGGAGAAAATCTTTCTGCAAGGAGTTTACATTCTAAATATTTTGTTTACTGGATTTATACAGTCAACAAGCAAGGGAGAAATCCCAGAAACACTTTGAAGAAGGACTTTAAAAAATGGATTAACATGGCATTATTTTGCACAGTCTATTAACACATACTCAAGATCAATTTGTTTCACATTCAAACAGAATATAGTTAAGGTGTTAAATTTAAAATTTTCAAAAGAAACTCAGAGTTTACTTATCTGCCTTCTGTCATGTTATAATATGCACACAAAGTTACTTTATTAATGAAATTGATCAGTTATTCTTCATATATTCATCTTTAATAACTTACATCTTTTCCTGCTGGTCCTGCTGGACCCATAATACCAGCTGGTCCTGGAGGTCCCTGAAATTAGAAAAAAAGAATGAACATTATTGTATGATAAAAAATTGTAATTTTGGTGGTGGTTGGGAGGAGATACAACCAAACAAACATTGGTGTTGATAAATACAATATTTATTTCCCAAGAAAACATTTCCCCCATAAATATACATATCTATCTATCTATCTATCTATCTATCTATCTATCTATCTATCTATCTATCTATCTATCTTTTATACTGAGGCAAATGGGGTTAAGTGACTTGCCCAGGGTCACACAGCTAGGAAGTGTTAAGTGTCTGAGATCAGATTTGAATTCAAGTCCTCCTGACTTCAGGACTGGTGCTCTATTCACCACCTACCTGCCCCCCATAAATAATTTTGACATTTATTTTACTTTCAAAAAAGGAAGATGTCTTATATTATATTACATTAATTATATTATATCTAATGGTCCTGGCAAAAAAGAAAATTTATATCTTGAACCTGGAAGTAATTCCCAGAGGCAAAGTAAAGTTCTGTGAGCCACTAAAATGCAACTTATATACATTCTCCATAGATTATCTTTACTGGACTATGGAGAGTTTAAAAAAAAAAAAGACTGCTTTCATTTTTAGAAAAACGAAGGTAATTTCTGCTTGTATTAAAATGAGGCAAAAAATGTCAAAACATCAAGTACACTGTTAGGAAATTGGGAGACAGATCACAAAAAGGCTTGATTTACTAGGGAAAGAATCTCTATTTTCTATATGCTTTAGAGGATTAATTGGGCTAGGATGAGTTAATCTGAGTGTCACCTGGATTACATAACCCTTTCAATTTAAAAATTATTCAAATAATCACAAGTAGTTAGTGACATAAGCCCAACCACCAGAAAAAAAATACAAGAAGCATTTAATAAGTTTAAGTAATATGGTGGTCTTGAGAAAATCTAATATAATGATTAAAATAGAAGGGAATAAGGTTAATATTTTAGTGAACTTTTCATAAACATACAAATAATATTTACCGAGGGACCAGCTTGTCCAGGCTCACCAGGGGGACCTTGGTATCCAGGAGAACCCTAATGTATAGCAGAGAATACAAATTACTTTAGAATTAATTTTTTCCATTTGCTAAATTTACATTGAAGAGTTAATAATAATTCAGATTCCTTGATGTAGTTGTCAAATCTTATTTCAAAGTATATAACATGATTTAAATGAAATTGCTTTTCCTTTTCCCTCTATGAAATAAATGGGAAAAGAGCTGATTAGGAAAGCCGATTAAACCACTTCCCCTAAACTGAGAATTAAAATATTTGAATTAGAAATTTTTATAATATGAAAATAGATTGTATATAATAATTCTTTTTTTCTATGCTATTAATCATCACCAGTGGAAAGGAATTAAATGTCACTTTATAATATCTATGTAGATTTATTATCTTACAAAAGGTAAAAGAAAAATAGGTGGTGACTACAATTCTTAATAATGCAAAAACAATAACAGTAATAACAAGAAAACATCAATTATATTACTTACAGGGGAACCAGGATGACCAATTGCCCCAGGGGGACCAGGAGGTCCTGGAGGGCCCTAGAATATATGGTTGAACAATAATTATAATCTGAACACATAATAAATAGCATTGGACTCATAGATTAGGGAAATAACTGGTGAACAATTTACAAAGGTCCTAGACATACAACTGGAAAGGACCAAGAAGTCATCCTGTCCATCATCCTAATTTTTTAGATAAGGGCCCAGAGTGGTTAAGTGATTGGTACAAAATCACAGAAGGAATATACTCACAACAAAGACCAGAAACAAGGAAATTAGGTAAGGGGTCATCTGCATCCTACAGGTTTACTGGGCTTAGAATTTGCTATATTTATTGGGATAAGAATCTCCATTTGTTTTGGGTCTTAGAGAACCATAGAAATTGAATCTTGATCTTGTGACTGTAGAATTCGTGCTTTTTCTACTCTAGTGACTTAAGATATGTTTAAAATTATTTCAATATTTTGTTTTTTAAATAATGAAATGAATGTATGAACAAGTATTTACTAAGCATTTTTTAAAAATACAAATCACTGTGATAAGTGCAAGAGATGGTAAAAGAATAATACAGTTCCTACTTTCAAGGGACTTGCATTCTATTAAGGAAAGATAGCACACAGGATTTTTAGCTGTTAAGTCAGATGGAAAGACCCATATAATTAAGTTGCAGCAGTAAGGAAAGTGATTGTATGTCTTTAGTTCATCAATGAAACCATATCCACTTAAGGTTGATTGCTTATTTTTAAATTTAGGATTTTGTCTATTTTTGCAATTCCCAAACCTTAGCATGGTGCCAGGCACATAAGAGGCACTTAAATACTAGTTGACTGATTAATAGGCATAAAATTTGATTTGTTCTAAGGGATTTGCAGTTTATTTTTGACAATTAGATTTTTTTTTTATTTTGGCTAACTTCAAAATGTCTTGTTTTTCATGGAATCATCAACTTAACATGCTGTTACCAATATACCATGTAAAATTGAACTGATAATACACTGATCAGAAGGGGGGAGGGAAGTCCAGAAACCAAAAACAAGAGCAGAAACAGGTGACCAGAAATTCACTGTTTCCTTTGGTAGAGTATCTCCTGTAGGGGTTTCTGAACTTTGCTGGCAACTCTTCGGATCCAGTTTAGAAGAGCAATCACACATCCAGCTAAAAGTGGAGGTTATTATGAATAAAAGAATGAATGAATATATGGATGAATGAAAAAAAGCATTTAGTAAGCATTCATTATGTGCAAAGCACTGTGCCTTTATATATATATATGTATATACATATATATACATACATATATACACACACACACTCTTACACAATATAGCAATATAAGTAAGAAAAGTAAGAAAATTTTTGCTCTTAAGGAGCTCACATTCTAATGGAGGAGACAACACATATAAATGGTGAGATGACCTCTGAACGTGAACATATGAAAGACAACAATGCTAATTAAGAAAATCCTGCAGGATCATGTATGATTTTGAGTTTATCAGAGAAATAAGTTAAGCCAGTTCTGGCTGCATCCATATAGTGACTAAGAGTTAAATAAAGCATATTATTTTCCAATAATGTTACTAAAAATTCAAAAAGAGGTTAGAAATAATATTGATTTTCTTGTTAGCATCTTCTCTGAACTGTCAACAAATGATATTTTTAGTAATTTGATTGAAAGAGGAACAAACCAGAAAGATTGCATTTTAGAATATCAGTATCTGATCAGCAGAGAGTTAAGGAAAAAAAAGGAGCAAGGTGTTGATTGAAGTTTGTACTACCTGAAGTAGAACTCACCCTATAACAAAAGCATTTGATAGATGTTTAAAGGCTTACAATTGGACCCAAACTGCTAATGTATATTTCATAGGAAAAAAATTAAGTATGGAAGTTATTAGAATATTACATTTACTTATAGGAATGTCACATTTTACTGACTTAATAGAAGTAATATGATAAAATAAAATGACTTCCAATAGTATTCAATGGTGGAACAGAGCATTAATAAGCCATTGATAGTGTAAATTCTTTGTTTCCGAGGATAATTTGTCCAAATTAAAGATATTCATTTGAGGAATGGTCTTTTCTTTGTTATCTTCAAATGCTGCAAATGTTTCTCTTGAAATTTCTCTGTATTACTATGAATAAGTTTTATTTTGCTTTTCTTTGTCTAAAATAAACATATGCTATCTCCTGATTTTTTTTTCTTTTTAAAAACATCCCCTTTCTAATAGGCAGTCTAGAAAATATGCTGACATGCTGATACATTAAGGGACTACATTCTTCTTGGAGAACTAGAAAAGTCCCACAGTTAGGTGATTTTATGGGAAGACTTGCACAAGGAGTACAAAGATAAGAAAGCATATATGGACTGCTATTTGGGCAGAATGAGTATTCATGTCTCTGGAAATATACATGTTAAGTCTCTGTGTACATTTTAAAAGTATTAAATCTTTTTGCCAGCTTGATATCTGAATGTGAATCACATATCCCCCTTTCATTTTATATCTAAAATAAATTTCTAATAGTATTTAGTGTTTTGGGATATAGATTTTCTTATTTAATTCAAGGAATTCAAGAATTGTAAAGACAAAAAGTTGTAAAGAAAACAAAATTCTACTGTGGCCAGGTCTGTCATGTTTCTGAAAATTAAGACATTTTTGGAACTGAGCTATAAAGACACGAACTGTATTATTCTTAATTATCAACTCCAAGCTGACTTTTAGTATGGGATGCACACTGGTTACATTGCACTGAAACCCACTGGAAATAGATTTGTGCTGTTTTTGTTCCCTTTCTATCTCAATGATGTATCTTTTACTTAATAACAACATAATTTGACTTTACACATATGAGCTCAAATTTGGGTGGATTATCTTCTGATGTAGTAGACAGAAGCTGCCAGTGAGGCACCTGATTGAATAGCATACTGATCCTGAAATCAGGAAGAAAAATGAATTCAAATATTACTTCAAAAATCTCTTAACTATGTGGCTCTGGACAAATCACTTAACCTTTTACAGCCTCAGTTTTCTTATCTTTAAAATAGGTTTAATAATAACTTGTTTTGGGGATTGTTGTGAGAATAAAATGAGATAATATCCATAAAACACTTTACAAACTTCAACTTGTTGTTGATGAATTATTGTGTCTGACTCTTCAGGATACAAATTTGGGATTTTCTTGACAAAGATACTGGAGTGATTTGTCATTTCCTCCTCCAGCTCATTTTGGAAACTGAGGCAAACAAGATTAAGTGATGTTCTGGGTCACACAGCTAGTAATTGTCTGAGGCCGTATTTGAACTCAGGTTTTCCTGACTTCAAGCCCAGTGCTCTATATAAATCTTAGATTTGAAAAATTAATAATTATAACATAAACACTTATAATTATATATTCATATATAACTATGCATAATAATATTCAATAATAATGTTATTGTCATAATTATCATAGTTAAAATGAAGCATAAAAGCTAAAAGTAAAGAAACATGGAACCCTGTATTATCGAAATAATTGTATAGTAGCTCAGTTTAAAGGATCTATTGTAATCTAGAGTGAGCCAGTAAGGATTTTTTTTGTTTTGTTTTGGCAATTGGGATTAAGTGACTTGCCCAGGGTCACACAGCTAGGGAATGTTAAATATCCGGGATCAGATTTGAACTCAGGTACTCCTGACTTCAGGGCTGGAGCTTTATCCACTGCACCACCTAGCTGCCCCAAGCCAGTAAGTATTAATGATTTTAATGTGTTAGAGTAATTACATGAATAGAAAAAACAAAAAAAATTTCATAAACTCTAGAATTAGAATGGACCTTAGAAGCCATCTAATCTAATTGCTATTTTATAAATGGCAACATGGAAGTTCATGAAGGTTACATTATTTGTCTAAGGTCACATGGAGTATAAGTGATAGAGCATGTATTTGAACACATGTCTTCATTTCTTTTGACTGTACCATGAAGAGTCAAAGATCAAAGAAAAATGAATTGTTAAGCAAGATAGAGAAGAAAAAAAAAGGATATATAAACATAAAAAGAGGTGGAAAAAATAAGACATGAAAGAAATAAATAAATGTGGAAAAATTATGATGAGAGAAGGGAAGTAGAGTAGAGAAAGTTACTCTGGGGAAAATATGAAAGAAGCCAGCACCATCACTTTCTTGCACATCCTCAGTGGGGAATAGCCCATTTTGGACAGTTCCAAGATGATCATTCAACAAAACAAAACAAAAATATCTATTTCTTAGAAGAACAAACATCTAAAACATAGTAATCTAAAAAGAAAAAAAAGAAGTTAATACTCTGGAAAATAAGCAGATAAAAGGTTGTACATACAGGTAGCCCTGGCATGCCTGCTCCTCCACCACCACCAGCCTTGACGTCATAGGATTCAAACTGAGGAGAGAAATTCTGGAACAGAAAAATTGAAGTAAATGTGATTGAATTAAATCAAAACTTCATTTTTATGGCACAGTCAGAACTTTTAATGAATGGTTTGACACTTCTATATGTTTTAGAAAAGATTATTTTTCTGCTCTTTGAGGCTAGAGCCATGTAGTTTCTCTCAAGTTAAACAGGATCATATAATATAATTATTTTGTTTTCCATTCCTTATAACCAACACCTGTCAGAAGATCACATAGGTCTACATCTGGAAGAACAGTTAATTCTATCCCCTAATTTTACATAAGATGAAATTAAAGCCTAATAAAGAAAGTAATAAAAAAAAACTCAACTTGAAACTTCATTAAGGTCATATGTCTAGTTAGGGATAAAATTCAGGTCTCTTAAGTCATGATCCAAAACATAAAATCAAGAAAATAAACTTGAATGTCATGTCTACACCTGCTTTTGTTCTAAACATATAAATTCCACTGAAAGCATTAACAGAACTCTTACTTCTTTTAGGCTTATTATATTTTGGCCCTGGATAAATGGAAGAATATTATATAAACTAAAACAATGCAGAGTTATTGTTTTGCATGAAATATGAAACACTAGCAAGAATTAAATGTTATATTCATGGCATTAATAGAAGAAAGACAGTGTGAGGATTGCTATCCATGGCACCATCATCAACTCCTCTGAAATTGTAGTAAGAGCCATTGTCTTGAAAGAAATGGCCCTTTTAATTGAAAGTCATAGGAAGCATAAAATCTTCAATAGGCCAAGGCTCTTCAATAATTCTTATAAAATCAGCATCCCTTCACTGGGTCCCCAAATCTCTGGGATTATACAATCAATGGGCACAATTATTCCCTTCTTGTTTTATTTTGGCAAAAATCTGTTAAAGAGAGTCAGACAGTGGGTATATGGATATTATAAAAGTAAATTTGTTTGCAGCAGTATTATAAGGAAAAGGCAAAGTAATTAGATAATTAAGGGGCACAATAATGATTTTTTTCAGCATTTGCAAACTAATTACAAAAAGGATAGTGAGCAAGTTTTCTTCATCTCCACTGAGGATGGCACAAGAAGGATGAAACTGTGGTATGAGAGATTTATTTAGATCAGACATGGGGGAATATAAGACAATTAGAGTGGGAAAAGAGATGTGGACATCTTCAAAAGATTTCATGGAATCTTTAAGTCTATTTTCAGCTCTTACAAATGGTAAGAATATGATCTTGATTAAACAAAGGATTAACTAGATTAAAAGAATGCTCATGTCATTTTAACATTTTACCTGGTTAATAGAAGGACATGATTCACAGATTCCAGGAGGGCCAGGAGAACCAGGAGTACCTGGTTGTCCAGGGATCCCAGGATCACCATTTCTCCCTGGAATACCAGGTGGGCCCTAGAAAATAAAAAAAAAAGAAATAACTAAAATGGGGATGCATTCAATAACACAATTAGAAAATCCTAATGATAAATAACATTATGAAGTTTAATTAATGTTCTTGCATGAGAAAAGCAACCTCTTGGGAACAAATGATATTTTAACTATTGGAGAAATTATCACTTGGTAGATAATGGTACTACATGTCATGCAAACTTGTGCTTTGTTTAATATGGCTCCAGATAAGAGGTTCTTCCTTCTGGGTTTCATAGGTCCCCTTGGTAATCTGTTGAAACTTATATACCATTTAAAATGGAAAAATCAAATACAAAGGCTAATACAATGATCTAAATGCAATTATCAAAATAATTAAAAATTCACAGCCCCACTAGAAACTATCCACAGGTATCCAAGAAATCTATGGAGTCTAGATTTAAAACTCTAAATGCTAACAGATTGTGATTAATTTGTGAGCTTTTAGTTCTAATTTTCAAAGTGACACATGGGTGTATAAACTGTGTGAATTTTTAAAGATACAAAAATTTAAATGTAAAATTAAAACCATTATTGTAGCAATTTTATCACAGTAACTAGCATCCAATAAAAGCATATACAAATGAGGAAATTATCACAGGCAGGAAAGACTATGGTAAAGATAGATATATCAGAAATCTCTCATCAGATTCATTTTCTTTTTTTTTGGAAAGCTTTTTACTTACAGGATCTCCTTTTGGTCCTGCATGTCTAGGACCATCTGGAGGACGGGGAGTCTAGGGAGCAAGAGAAAAACAAAATAAGAAAAACATAGAAGCTATTTTCTCATGAAACAGAAATGGTACATAAAAAATGCACCAATTAAACAAATACTATTGAACTTTGGGTTTAATTCCTATTGTTGGGAATGTTGCTCTATTCCACAGTTTCTTACAGATGAGATGTCAATGAGATTTGATAGATATATTTCATCTTATTTCAATCTCTCTGAAAGAAAAGATAAATATTTTCCCTTATAGTTTCTTGAGAGTATGAAATTTCTTTCCTTTCAAAATATTATAGAAACTCTAAAAAACCTGAAAAGTAATTTACATAAACAATATAAAATTATTTTATCTCTGTTGGTGGCTATTACAAAAACTTCCTTCCTGTCCTTTTACTGAAGCTCATGTTTAAGCTATATAGAAATAGAGCTTAGTTTACTTGGTCCTAATAATTAAAAAAAGGTGTGTAATAGAATTGCTTTTGAAATGTATCCTATATATAATAAATAGATTGTTCCCCTTGAAATCATTTAGGGCATCAGAGGATACAGATTCAAATTAGACTAGGAACATACCAGCTGTGTTATCATAGACAAGTGAAATTCTCTAAGAAAATTAGTTATATAACAAACGAATTGTCAATTGGCATAAGTGGAGAGAGTTTCCACTTGGGGAGGCACTTACATGGACAAAATCACAGACTTGGATTGTTGATGACAAAAATGATGATAATGATTATCAATATCAAAGAGTTCAAAGAAAATTTAGAGAATGGTATTTTACTAAAGGTCATTTTGGATCAGCTTGATAGCTTTATCCCAGTTTGAGGTTGGGACAAAAATAAGATTAGATCTATTTTTTCATTTTTAAATTTTCCATTTGAATGTATACTAAGTACAATTTCATTTATTTTTAATGTTATTTTATTCTTTTTCCCTCAATTGGTCCTTTTCATCTGATATTTGATAAATATTTGGAAATCTTCAGACCAAAAAGATTTTCATAGTATTTTATTTATATCACTTGATAATTTGATCCCTATTTTTTTCATTTTACTGGATTATAAGAAACTATATCTCAATATTTTATTAAGCATTTATCAAGTAGAGTATTGTAGAAGATTCTGGAGCTGGATTCATTATGAATTATGAATTGTTATCAAGTAAAAAGAATGTTTATTGATAAATATAGCATCATTATTTTTTAAATAGGTATCATAGAAGGCCAGGAAGATTTGAGTTTAAATCCAGCCTCAGAAACATTCTACCTGGGTGATCCTAGGCAAGTCATCCAATATTTGTTTATCACTGGAGAAAGAAATGGCAAACCACTCAAATATCTTTGCCAATAACACCCCAAGGATAGAAATCCAGAGAGTTATGAAGCATCAGATATGACTGATAAGACTAAACGGCAAACTTAGAGATAATGATTAAATACCAACTGCATTGAATTTAAATTTGAAGAAAGCTACATTTGGAAATTATATTTATTTTTAAAGGATATCTTTGGTGTAGTGCATGTCTGCTATCAATGGACAAGCTTTGAAGCTTTGAAGAATGATCCATTTTTTTGGCCACAACAAATCTTCAAGACTATTGACTAAGTTACAGGAAAGTTATAATCTTTATTACTGGAGAAAATACTTATAGTAATGAAATTATGTACTCTTGAAGTCTATTTCTATTTAGCTATTTATGAATGGCATAATAAAATAAAGGCACAGAATAAATGACAATTCTGTGGCTAAGAAATATAATATCTATCACTGGCTCAGGCAAATATACCAAATTTAACCCTTTCAACTTGAATATTAAACTACTTAAGGTTTTCTTTAAACTCACAGATGATGGAGGCTGTGGACAAACTGGACAGCATTCTCCAAATGGAATCTCTGGGGATGGACAATCCAGCTCCTGTTCATCACATATTATGTCATCACAAAGTACAGATCCTGAGTCACACACACATATTTGACATGGTTCTGGCTTCCAAACATCTCTATCAGCATACGATTGACCAAGATGGGTACATCCTTCATCAATAACTGAAAAAGAAATGAGATATGACTTTTATAGCTTTCTGCTTCATTCAAATATGAAATTTTCTGGGCTTCTATGAATGTAATTGATAGCTTTTTTTTTTTTTTTTTTTTTTTTGCTTTTTGCTAAGGCAATTGGGGTTAAGTGACTTGCCCAGAGTCACACAGCTAGGGAATGTTAAGTGTCTGAGACCAGATTTGAACTCAGGTTCTCCTGACTTCAGGGCTGGTGCTCTATCCACTGTGCCACCTAGCTGCCCCAATTGATAGCTTTCTAAGATAAATTTATTACTAATTTTGCCAAATTTGGCTAAAGGATAAATGTGTGTGTGTGTGTGTGTGTGAATGTTTGTAATTGATATGAGATTAAAAAGTATTTAGAAATTTTATACAAATAAATAATTTCAGGTCATCTTAATATATATATATATATATATGTTTCCCTGTATTACATTTGAACTGATTGTTTGTTTTTTGAAGGAGGAAACAGATTCTTTTCATTCAGTCCAAGATCATTCAAATATATTTTCCATATGTAGTAGAAATTCTAAAGTGCCTCGCCCCCCTAGCTCTAACTAACAGCAAATACAAGTTTGAATAAATGCAACATTCTGAATGTAATTCCACTTCATGAAAAACATTACCATAGTAAGAAACAAGAAGTGCTTTTAATATAAAACCTTTCTTAGTCAAAGAATGTTTATATGATACTATTAGAGGTGGAGGAAACTAAATTAGTTGTAATAATTAAAATTCTGAAAAAGATTTTTTTTCGTACTTAATCCTTATAATACAAATAGAGTTAAGAAAACTATCATATCTACACATTTAATGTTTATAAGAAATCAATAAACCAATAAAATCACAGTTTAATAGAATGCTACACAATTTAAGGTTTTTATACATTTTAGTAACCATTTTTGCCAGCATTTCTTGAAAATACCCTCAATTTACTTTTTTATGTGAACACATACTAACAATTCTTTAACTCCTTATTCTTCATAAAAAAAAATTTTAGAAAAGCAGTTGCATTTAATTTCCATGACATGATGTCTCTCATGCTCAAAGATAAAGCAGTATAATAATTAAAAAAATATTCTTCCAGAAATGGTAAATAATTTGCACAGCTCCATCTATCTTCTCCTTTGCAGGCTACTTGGAAAAGTCAGGACTAAGAATACAATCCAACTCCTAAAGAGCTGGGGACAAAGAAATCTTGAGTGACATCACTTAAACTGAGCAAATTGTCTGCAGTATACTATGTTCTCTGAAAAAACAAAACAAAACAAAAAACAAAATTCTAAACATTGGTGAACTCCAAGTATGTTTTTATCAAATTATTTTTATGTACTAGAGGGATAATTTTTTTGTTTTTACATTATATTTATTTCCAAATGTATCTTTTCCCTCTCCAATAAGCAGAAAACATCCCTTATCATTAAGAATACAGGGATAAAAATAAGTCAAGCTAACCAAGAGATCAATTGAGTCTGATAGCATATGCAGTTATGTATGTATAATGTATTTCTTCTGCAAAGAAGAAGTATTTTCTCATTCTCTGGAAGAAAGATGGATCATTAAAATTATATAACATTTAAGAACTTTTTGTAATTTCCCAATTGCATTGAAGTAATCTTTAGTTACAGTGTTTTGCTGATTCTCTTCAATCTGTATCAAGTCATAGAAGTCTTCCTTCCTATTTTCTCAGTTCTCCATATTCTCATTCATCACAAAGAAGTAATATTTTGTTACATTCATGTGTCACATTTTCTTTAACTATTTCTCAGTGGATGGTCTATATAGCAGGTTTTAAAAATACTTAAAATACAATGTAACCTCTTCCCCAAAGTGAAAGAGAAACACAGTTTGGATCAAGTTTAAAAAAAAAAAAATCAGGTGTCAACTTTGTGCCAATCACTTCATTGCTCAACTTTGATTTCAAATATTAAACATGTGCTCTATAATGTTTCAAAGGGTTTAAAAGTTCATTATAAGGTCTTTGAGAAAAAATATATATACACACATATGTGTACCTTTGTAAATTTATCTTTTTTGTCTCATCCTTTGAAATTTGCATTGGGAACAGTTAATGTGGTATTATGAATTATGCGTGTAGCTGCTCTTTGAAGACTCTAATACCTTCACATTACAGAATATGAAAAATGTTTGACCTTGAACTAACTTATAAAAACTGTCTCCATTGAACTCTATCATTGCCCACAACAGAAGGGACTAATTTTTTTGCTTTTCTTAGTTTTCCCATTGTTCAGCATAGTATCTAGCACATAGTAAGTACTTGAAAAATGCTTGTTGACTGACTGATCATTCCCAAACCCAAATGCAACCCTCTTATCATTGTAGGGCAACTTCATTTGGAAATAACTGCAAACAATGGGATCGTATCTTAGTACAATTCCCAAAAGCTTGGCAATAATGTTATTTGGCTGTGTGCATATTGTTGCTCTGGAAATAATAACTTCTATTATTTTTCTCATATAATGTTATATTTCAGAGTAATCAGTTAATGAAACTAATTAAACAGGAAAAGCCTTTTACTTTACCTGTAATAATGGTATAGAGGAAAGCATATTGTATGTAAGTTCAGATATTTATACTCTCACCTTATTTTAGTTGTTTGCTAATTATGTGCCTTTGTTAGGTCATTCAATCTGTCTTAATTTCTTCTTGCAAAATGAGAACTACTTTAAACAATCTATGAACTTCCTTCCAGTGATCGTTTTCCAATATTCTATTTTACTTCTCCACACACATACACACATACACACACAGAGAGACAGAGACAGAGACAGAGACAGAGACAGAAACAGAGACAGAGACAGAGACAGAAACAGAGACAGAGACAGAGACAGAGAGAGACAGAGAGACAGAGACAGACACAGAGACAGAGAGACACAGAGAGAGAGGGAGGGGGGAGGAGAGAGAGAGAGAGAGAGAGAGAGAGAGAGAGAGAGATTCCATTCTTGGTACCTATAACTGTTCCATCAGAAAAATTCAAACATGAAGCCACCTCTAAGTAAGGGCTTTTCCTACCCTCAACAGGGGCAAAGGCAACTTAAAGTTCAGTGTAAATGGCATCCTTTAATAGGGAATTTTCAAAGTATCAGCAACTAGAGTCCTAGGTGAAATGATGATAAGAAATCCATATTTCCTCTGACTCTCCTGGAGGTATCTATGCTCGTTCTGAAAACCACTTATAGGGAAAGATTTTCAATGTAGAAATCCAATTGACTATTCAGTATGTATCAGGAATGCATTTCCTCTTCAAACTAAATATCAAGATTTCTAATACTTATAGCATTTCTGTGCTCACAATTGGAATATGAATAAATAGCTAAAATTGATTGGAACAGGCAGAAAGAAAAAAAAAGACTTGTAAAATTTTAACATGAAAATACGCTCAAATACCTTTATTGGAAACGTTTTGTCTATTTGTAACAAGGCAACCAAAGCAATATTTTTTTTCCTTCTTGTTGACAACTTTGAAGTTTTTTGTTTGTTTATTTATTTTATGTATTAAGATACAAAATAAAAATGATAGAAGATTAGAGTTGGGAAGGGTCTTAGAAATTATGGAGTCAAAATACCTCATTTTACATATGAAAAAACTGGAACAAATAAGTGACTTGCCTAAGGCCATACAAGTAATAAGTAGCAGAGTTGGAATTTGAATTCAAGATCTTTAATTTCAGTCCATTGCTCTTTTTATATCATGTAAATGAGAAATTATTTCCTGCCATTGTATACATTTTACATGTGGTATATGAATTTACACTTATAATTGGTGAAAGCATAAATTGGAAGGAAGTTTGTATATGGAGAAAAAAGTTGTCATTAATTGTTGTTTGAAAAATGAAGTTCCCTCATTTTTCCACCCTCATGGTGGAGTCAGACTAGATTATCTCTAAGATATCTTCTATCTCTACCTAACATCATGTTTCTATGACATAACTTCTCGATCCTCTAAGCCAACATTTATGTAACAGTGATTTTTTGGCCTGCAGCATTTTGTATTACACATATATGTCATAAGCAGAAGGTAATTTGATTATTTATCTTTATTTGAGATTTTTATAAATTTGTCTCCTTCTCTAGCCAGAAAAGTTGTCTTGGCCTTTCAGTTGAATTTTCCTTTTTCCTTTCCCATCTCCTCATGCAACCACTTATTGCTGTCTAAACTGACCCATTCACTTTGCCCTCTTGCTTTGGTAATTTAAATCATCTATGTTTTCTAGTACTGGATACTCCCCCCCCCATTTTTTAGTTTTAATTTTTGAAGCTTATATATGATCAAATTCTGAACTGAATGTCAGTCTTTCTAATGATGAATAGTGGTCCTTAACCTGATTTGTCAGTATCATTCTTAAATTTTTCCTAATTATTTATCATCACCTTATATCTGAATTTAAAAATGCCTAATAATTTTTATCTAAAGAAACTATCATGTGCTTGGAATATAAATTTTCACAGAGAATAAAATCAACCTAAACTATTTTTAATTGTCTGAACATGTGTAGCAGTGTATTAGCCACTTTGTAATATATATATATATATATATATATATATATATATATATATATATA
>JAJPUD010000664.1:513607-527675 GCA_023553655.1 Myrmecobius fasciatus
ACAATGAAATGTACAGATTGGTATCCAATGAAAACAATGATCCAGTTAGATTGAGGCAAATTTCATGGGATAGTTGGGATTTCAGGATCTGTTTGAATGAGGCAAGAAAAGTTTAGAAAATTGGAAGAAGAAAGACACTGCAAATATGTGTAGCCTCTATAATTTGGGAATGGCTAAATTTACAGAGAGATTAAAATTCAAGCAGATTGTAGGATTCTGGAGGTTAAAATCTTTATCTTGAATGAATAAGTGAATGAGTGAGTGAATGAATGAATGAATGAATTAATCTGCCTGACTGATAAGAAGTAAAACAAACTTTTGGGGAAACAAACAATTGACACCAAAATAAGTATAAGCTAGACAATATGAATGTCTTGGTGAAAAACCACAAGTGAAGCATAAACATTTGTCCCCTATCAAATGATATTAAAGCTATTTTAATTTAAAGGAGAATGATTTGACCTAAATAATGGATGATAAGCCTGTTTTAGGTAACAATGTTGACAGAGTTTTGATGAAAAGAAACACGTTAAGGTGAGAGTATTTTGGTGTATTGTGAATTATAAACTCCTTGAGGGCAGGAATTATGTGATATTTGTTTTTGTAATTCTACTTCCTAGCACAGTACCTTGCATTTAGTGGACACTCTTAAGTACGTTTATGGATTTGAGAATACAGACCCATAGAATTACTGGAAAAATAACAGATTTTTGATCCCATAATAATCAGAACAAGAATATTTTATTCATTGTTCTTGCCATGTCACCTAAAAGTATAGCATATGATTTCTCCTAAAGTTTATGCTCAATTCCTCAATATCATAAGCAGGCAAATAATTTATCTGCTTCTCAAAAATATTATGTACTAAAGCATTTTTTAACCATTAGGCTTTCATATATAGTCATTAGCCATGTCTAGGTATTTCTTCTTATATTTTATTATTTGAATTTATTGCAATTTCCCCCTCCCCCTCTCATCTTTATTGCCATGTGGGATGAATATCTTGATCTTTGAAACTTTTTTTCCTTATTGGGTTTCTTGGAGAGAAAATGGTTTTCGACTATTTCTGCTGCTTCCTATATCAAATAATTCAATATACTATTGGCACAACATTTTCTCAATTCACTGGTTCAAATATCTTACTCTAGTTCTCATAATTTTTTGGTCATTTACTGATCATCTCTGTATTGAGCACTCTTTGGTGAGAATGAGACTCTTTTCAATCTCATTAAGTTTAATCAGATGGTGTTTACTGAAAATACTACAGCTGGTCTAGAAGGCTGAAGCATTTCTTTGTTATATTATTCACAATGTCCTTGATTTCTTAGCTTCTCAAAGAAGCTTTCCTTAAATTAAAGTCTGTTATAGGTTTAGACTATTTTTTCTATAATCTATAATCTATATATTCTTAAAATACTTAAAGATGGTTTTATCCTCTTTTTTTTTCTTTTTTGGATTTAAATGTTTTATGTTACAAAAGCAGTTCCTGAGAAGTGCCTGGTACATAGGAAGGCTTTATTAAATGCTTGTTGATTGATTGATCCTATTTCATTTTAGGACAAACTCAGGCCTTCTACACTTCAGTTGCTCTAAGGGTATCAGTCAGCTAGCCAATGGGCACACATCAGTTCATTTACCAATGGAAATCCCAGGGTTACAGAATCTTATGCTGACAGCACAAGTGAAAACTTTTCCCACCAGTCTAGACTGCTATCCTGTATTTGAACAGTAGGTGGAGATATTAAATAAAAAGATGTGTCTCCAGCTCTGTTCTGGGTTTTATTATCTTGGTTTGAGAAATGAAAGGGAAAATTGTACTGTTCTTGGCAGCATGAATATGCTCACTAGGTTTTCCTGGGAAAACTTTAACTGAGCTAATTTGTTTTGTATACCTATCCCGGCTTTGTGTTCAGAAGTGTGCCAGTAGTTCAACTTGCAATATAACCTATCATGTGTTACACATATGCTTTAGAGAGAGTTCCACATTACTCTAGTAAGTTGATCTCCTTTCAACCATTGGCACAGCATAGGTAAAAATAACAAGAAGAGGGAGAAAACTGATTCGTTTTCATAGACTTGTGGCTCAAAGTGATGGAATATTTTCTGCAACAAAGGTTTTCTTTTTGGTATCCTCATAATACATATTATTACTTCCAAGATATTCTTAAATATCAAGAATGAATAGTCTTAGTATTTGCCAGAGCAAAAGCTATACTTAATTCTTAAAGCACTAATTGTAGACTGTGGTAATACACAATTTTAGTTCTTTCATGATTACTGAGATGGCTTGCCAGTAATTGTGAAAATACATAATAAATTTCTGAACATCTGCAAATGATTTTGTAAACTACAAGTGATGTTCTGTTCAGTGATTTTTGTATATTTTGTGAAACACTGAGATTTCCTCTATTTACTTAATGCTCAGATCTTTGAGATGTCTGCTGAAGAAAAAATAATCTGAGAGACACAGGACTTAACCACATAGAATGTTACCAAATGGCACATTTGAGATTGTCTTATGGACTAACCTTCTAGACTCTATCCTTATCAATGGAGCTTCAAATATCTCTACAAATCCCTTTTCCTCTAATAGAGTGACAGTGTAAAGTTCTGAAATAAACTTTGGCCAAGAGTTCTCAGCATACAATGTGAAAATCCCACAATTTTCCTTTGAGTTTTCCAGTTCTGTAACCATATGAGACAAGGCATACTGAGGAAGGGGTCTAAAAACCATCTTTAAAATTTTCTAAGTCCAATCACTAATACACAAGATTATTTTCAATGTAAAACATTTCAATATAGGCAACAGAATCATAGATACTTAGAGTTGAAAGGAAGGTTAAGAAGTAGAATCAGTACCTGAACAAACCTTTTCTGGAAAAAAAGAACAATGATTAAAAAAAACTATGGGAAAGCTGAACTGAAATGAAGTTATTTTTTAAATTGATACTCTTCAAATATCCTTCATTCATTTCTATACTTCTATGCCTCATAGAAATATGAAATTATTCCTGGCTTTGAATATGACAATAGAATATAAATTCTGGTTAGGATTACAAGGTTGAAAAGACTTGGCATACGGTTTAAGTGACAATATGTGTATCATCCAAGATTCCTATCAAGCTGCTTACTATACACAAAATTTGTTGAAATTATTTGACCATGATATGTGTCTGTGTGTGTGTGTATTCCAAAATGCATGTATTATAAACACATAGAGAAAAGTGTGATAGAACAGAAAGGAAATTTAGGTACTTAATTCAAAAGTTCAATGTCTTTGTCATGATTTCAGTGAATAAAAACACATGGGAAATTATTTCAAATAACACTATCAAGTTGCTCATCAGTTGCTAAGATGTCCATTTGCCCCCCACCCATTGTTGTAATTATACTGATGTAATGGTAAGGGAATAGAATGCTGTGGGGCAAGACAGGGCACCAAATGCTAGGTCTGCAGAAATGGACTGTCCCCAATAGCAGAATTCTTAACAGTAAAGTTTTCAAGCTGGCCAATTTGAGAGAGGTCAGGTTTTTAAGAGTACTGAGAAGGGAGGAAATAACTAATGTGAGAGGAAGGAAATGTGAATATATGTCTTTAGAAACATTTTATCTTGGGCCACACTATTGAAACCAAAGTACTTTGGTCTCTATTTTATAGGTCAGAAGGAAAAAAATGTTTTTTTCAAATCCAAGAATGCTTTAGACAAATCTTAAGTTTTCTTCTTTATATATTGTGCAAAGATACAGCCCTAACTCATAAGAACATTCTCCATCAACTTAAGAATTAAAAAATCCTTTCTTTTTCCTTCTTAACATTTCTTAGATGCTTCTAGTAAAATAAAACAGGATTGTTTTATTAGCATTTTTAAATAGTCAAGAAAGAGTCTGTTTATTTTAGAGGGAAACTATTCTAATTTCTTCCCTATGTTTTGAAAGAGATATATGAGAACATTGGAAAGAAATAGTATCTCAGCTTTTAAAAGAGCATTCCTTTAGACTTAGTGAACAAGAAAGCACAATGCCAAATGCCCTATCTCAAATGGTGACTAGTACAATGATGACAATTAAAAAGAAAGAAAGGAAGAAGGAAGAAAGGAATAAAAAGAAAGGAAGAAAGAAAAGAAATCATTCCTCCCCTTGTTTAAAACAGTAATGGAAACAAATTGAACTTTGCAGTGAGTTCATTGCTTCTCTAAGCCAGGATCTCAAATGTTCTGAGCTTGGAATAATTAGATTTTATCTGAAAACATGAACTATTAAAGTGTTATCCACTATATAATAAAAGAAAGAAGAATGATGGTATTCAAAATTATCTTTGAAAATTCACTAAGAAATACAGAGGCAAATCTTCAATGTGAACTTCTTATACATTATTAAAAAAATAAAGTGCTAGGATCCCAATAAGTAAATGTAATTCCCAAGAATCTCTAGTATAATTCTCAAGATATAACATGGATCAGTAATCCATTTGGAATGTAGAATCCTGGAGCACAAATAAATTAAATTACTTATGACTTGCTCATGTGATTACATACTTAACATGTCTCAGAGGTGAGCTCTGATCTTACTAACTCCAGGATCAAACCTCTATCTGCTACTCCAGTTCCTTCTCACTATAAATAGTTTTACAATATAAGCAAAATACTCTTTAAACTATAGTTTCTTAACTTGTTTGTATGTGTTATGGACCCTTTGGCAGAATATGAACCCATTCTAAGAAAAACTACTTTTAAATGCATGAAATAAAATACACAGAATTATCAAGAAAAATAGTCATGTTGAAGAAAATTTTAAATTTAGTTATTTTAAATAAATAAAAATCATGAAGGAAGAAAGAGGAAAGAAGGAATGAACGAAAAAAGAGAAAAGATGGAAAGAAGGAAGGAAGAAGAAAGGGAGAGAAGAAGGGAGGAAGTGGAGAATAATGGATGAGATAGAAAGGGTGAGAGGGACAGAAAAAGAAAATATAGGTAAGAAAGAAAAAAGGGAAAGAAATAAAAAGAAAATTGAATAAAAGAAAGGATGAAAATTTGATTCAATATTAAATATTTTTACTTAATAAATGAGAATGAATTATAGTCATGGAATAAATTAGGCATATAGTATTACATCCTACTTGTAAATAGATTTTATTTTATTTATTTTGCTGAGGCAAGTTAAGTGACTTGCCCAGGGTCACACAGCTAGGAAGTATTAAGTGTGTGAGACCAGATTTGAACTCAGGTCCTCCTGATTTCAGGGCTGGTGCTCTATCCACTGTGCCACCTAACTGCTCCTTGTAAATAGATTTTAAAACAAGGAACTATTTAAATCTAAAAAAAAATCTATTTGCTACAGAAAATTTAGATTTGGCAACATTGTTTCAAATAGGGATTTCTTTCCAGTGCTCAGAGCAATAAGTAAAGTAAGGTGGATGGTGCTTTGCTCTAGAAATAGAATTATTGGGGTCACCAATGTAATTTCAACAAGTAGAAAAAACAGAATAAGTAAGAAAAAATAGCCCAGGAAACTGTATAGCAGGAAAACTTTTCTGCTTGGTCTTTCTTTGTTTTCTTCCCTAATAGAATAGCCAGGAACTGATTAATAGGTCCTGTGCTTTAGGGGTTTCTGTTTTTCTTTGTTACATCCTGAGATCTACCGCGGCCAACTTCTACCTCTACTCCAATCCTACAGCAAAAAGAACTATGTCTTGAGACTAAGATATTTCCTAGATTTCTCTTATCCATCTCAACAATTAATCTTTTCTCTGAGAATTTTCTCCCACCAAGAATTTATGTTCTGTCACATTTCATAAAGGCCATTTAAGATAACAAAGTATGGTAATGAGTTTAATTAGACAAACTACTTCTTATTAGTGTATTAATTGGATAAATGTTATTCTTTTTAGGTAATATATTTTCTTAACCCATTTAAAATACAAAGGCCTGAAAAAGTCTACAACAAAAGTTTTGTATTCTTAGAGTCATTCTTTTTAACCCCATTTGGGATTTTCTTGGCAAAGACAGTAAAGGTGGTTTGTTATTTCCTTCTCCAGCTCATTTTACATTTGAGGAAACTGAGGCAAACAGGATTAACTAACTTGCCCAGAAACACACAGCTAGTAACTGTTTGAAGTCAAATTTGAACTCAGGAATATGAGTTTTTCTCACTACAGGCCTCTAAATGTCCCTACCTAGCTACAACCTAGCTGCCCCACAACAAAAAGTAGTGTTTTAAACATGGGGATTTTAGTCTGTGTGGCAGACCAATAGAAGAGACAGCTTTGGTCAGGTCAGATTTAAGATATTTCTCAATTTGCACAAAATAAGTAGTTGCCTGCTTTTTTTATTCACAGAAATAGCTCTTTTCAAAGGGATTGAATAAAAAGTGCTTGTGGTCAGAAGAGGAACAATTAAGTACTAGAGTATAGGAGTTATGAGGCCAAATGGTTTAGACATAGTGGAGAGGCAACAGCAGGAGGTTGTGAGACATGAAAGACAGCAAAGGTATTCTAATAGAATGTTTTCATGTACTTTGCTGAAATAAAGCATGGCATCCAGTCAACTATAACAAATGTAGGGAAGTTTCTTCTGGCATGGCAGATGGGAAGACAGAGCAAGGAAATTATAACCAGACAGAGTTTTTCATTTTGGATTTTGAGATACCTAGAATCACACAAGTTTGAAGATTGGGGCTAAAGGGGCATATAGCAAACTAAATATTTATTAACAAAATAATGAACAAAACATAAATTAATTCTGTCTGTACCGGTTTGAAAAAGTGGTGGTGACTATTATGATTATGATTATTATTACTATTATTTAACAAAGAAATTCAATATATTCTTACTTAAAATGACTTTCAAGTTTTACTCTTTTGAGCCATTTGGTATTTCTGTCTCTTAGTGAAAAGAACAGGACTGAAATCAATTTATTTGTGGTCAGACAAACGAGAAATTGGAATGAATTCTCTTATTTCTAGGGTCTGATTGTTTTTAATGAGTGCAGTTTGTTTTCTAATAGTCTGTGTTAGAACAATTTCAACATCTTTCTTCTCTTCCTTCTCCCTCTCCATTCTTCTTTTTGCCATGCAGTTTTTTTTTTACAAATTTTCAAAATATTTTCTTAAAATAATTTATTCCTTTTTTAAAAAAACCAATACCAATGTTCCCAAGTCTAACAATATGCATAAGACACTTTTTTCTTTTTGTTACTTTTTAAGTAAAAGCTTTCAGAGTATACTTATTTTCAAGATTAATTTAAGGATTAATATACAATGATATTGTGTGGAAGGAAAATAATCCTAACTTATGTCCCTAGTTTTTCATGAACTTCATTTTAAAATTTTATTCTACTAAATTATTTTGTGCTACACAATAAATTAAATTGTAATTTTGCCTTCATCAAAGTCCTTCATCATGAATAAATTAATGAATATGTATTGAGTAGGGAAGAAAACAAAGAAGCACTAAAACACTCTAAACTGAATATAACCATTCAAAGGAACCAGATAACATGAGAAAGTTGTTTATTAAACTTGATTTTTCACTTATTAATTAGTTCATTGCTCATTTTTACCAAATTCATGTTTAAGCAATTATTTTGATACTATTAAGTGGAAAATGTATATTATTTTGAAGCACTAAAAATTGTCAGAAGAAATATTTTATGGCAGCAAAATTCAACTTTCATTTTTAAATTCAGTACAATTCAATTCAACAAACAATTATTAAGTGTTTACTATGGGCACTGTACTTGGTGCTCGGGATGAGGCATGTATGTTCTACTATACAGAGAATGTATCATATCACACTTTCAACAAATGCTTTTTTGAATGGATGAATTCTGTCTTTCATTCAGATTTTTTTTAAAAAGGATCATTTTAATTTTAATATTTATGATGCTCATGTGTATATAGTGCTTTGTACATAGTAGACATTTAATAAATAATTGTTCAATTGAATTGAATTTTCTGATGTATTTTTCAAAAAATGATATTTAACTACAGCAGAGTTGCTAAGATGACTTCAAACAATTATCTGTAAAATTATATTAATTGAACATTTCAACTTAGAATGTAATTAGTATTTAGTGGACCTTTTACTCCTCACATCTCTGATTGAAATCCTTGTATTTTAGGGATTTCCTTAACGTTTACTAATTTTTTAACTAAGGAAAGTTTCTAGAGAACTTTGAATAAGTCTTTGTCATCATTAACAACCATTGTCATGTTATTATCAATTACAAAATGATGGCGTTGATAAAAAGTGTTAGAAAAGTTTTACCACAGTTGGCAAACACATCCTTCAATTTTATCTACATCTATTATCCCTTAACTCACATTTCTGTACTATGAAGTTTCTGAGAATTTCAATTTCCTTTTTCAATGATTGCTTCTTGTAGTTTTGGTAAGTTTTCCATGAAGAGGGCTGGGGAGTCTTAATAAGATTCAACTCCAAATTTATGGACTCCTTCATTATGACTGCTAATCACAAAAGAAGAGAACCAGCAACATTCTGCAAAGGCAGATTAGGAAGAGATAATAGTGCAAAGTAACATATCTTCCCTTTCGACCCCCAACATGGAAACCTACAGCTGGAGTTAAATTCCACTGTTTATTTTCTTCTGACCTTATGAAAGAGAGTAATTTATCTAGATAGCCACCCTGATGACATCCAGACCACCAGCAGGATTATACTAGTGTCAGAGAGTTACAGAATATACCATGTCATGCTCTAAAATGAGGAATTCAAATTCAAACAGTGCAGTCTTTTGTTTCTAGTTAAACATTGTCTCCAAAGAATTTTCTGTAGAATAATTACTAAACCATATTAAATAGAATGTTTCTTTCTCAAACATACTTATTTGCCTTAAAATGTAATTACTGAGTTATTGATGCAAAGGCTAACATTTTCTACTAAAGTTTGATTTTTCTGCATGGATATTTAACCCAAAATGACTCCTTCTAATGGCTATGTCTGACTTAAGAATTCTGTTTCTTTCCAAAACAAAACTATAGAAAATAAACAAAAGGGTTAAAAAGCTATGGATTATTTAGAGTGAAATAGTTATGACTCAGAATTGGGCCTCATGGAGAATATCTTCTTTTAATAGTTTCCAAGTTAGTATGTCTAGCAGCAAATATGATCCCTGGGACATGGTAGATGCTTAATAAATCTTTGTTGATTCATTAATTGATGTTGAATATTTTAGTGCCATCACTTTTGACTTTTTGTATACTACCTCTCCCCTCCATAAAGCCAAGTAAGTTTGTTTTTTAAAATATGAGTTCAGCTAAAAGAATACATATGTGGTTACAGATCTCTTCAACAAGCCTGGAAAATGGAAGGGGTTTATTAGGTAATCTAAAAGGAATTCATTTCTGCAGTGTTTTCACTAAGTAGAGACAGAACTCCCAAAGGCTAATGGAACCCATGAAACTACAGTTAACAAATGACTTGGGCATTAATGGTTGTCTTGTATTTTCCATTGTCATTTTGACGTGAAACATGCAAAGTTCCTGACATTGAAAACACCAGACTTTTTCCCCTACAGCCAAATCTTTTTTAAACATGAAAAACAATAAAAAGAAAGGCAGACTTTCCCCAAGGAACATTGTTTAACAAGAAACATTGCAGTACAGAATATTCAAACGGTGATTTTATAACTTCACAGTCCTTGGTTAAATCTAAAACATTCAAGGATATACACTTTCTTCTCCCCCTTAAATTTTAAGCAATGGATTTTATTCTCTAATTACTTCAGAGTTGCTATATTATTGGGTAGTATCAACTGAGAAAGATGGACTAGCCAAAGCATTCAACATAGGTTACTTGAATAGAATTATATTGTAGGTTCATTAGGTAGTTTTCTTCCCAATAATCTGAATTCCAAAGGACTTACTTTTTCTATAAGATATCTAGTAAGAGCTATACTCAGATATTCTGAGGATAAGAATAATCTATGAGATGTTATTCAAATAATATTAATTTTTAAAAAAATAATAGCAACATAAAAATTCAGCATGTTGGTTCTCTAACTGTAGCCCAATTTGAGATTAGGAACCTTTTACAGTTGAGATTTAAATCACTATTGTCTTCTTATATTCTAATTCTAAATTCTAACCTAATTCTAAAACTGTAATATACAATTTATGGACTGCTAGAGGAGATTTGGAATAGGTACTACACTCAAGTTTAAAAAAAGACATTCTCTCTCTAAACTAGAATCTTTTGGAAGTATATAAATGTTTCCTGGTTACTTGGATAATGGTTATTGAAAAGAGGTATAAAGGGAAAATCTTGGTGGTCTGAAGAAGATATTACACTAATGTATATTTCATAATTTTCTATAACTGAGGGACCCAATGTTACAGGAATAAAACATTTTTATTAAAGCTAATAAAAGTTTTTTTATATTTAAACCTGTCACCCCCAAGAAATGCTGAATAGCAAAAGCAGTGCTAGCAAAGTAATATGAAAAAAAATTACATAAGTTTGATCCATACAGGATTTTTGATGCATCTTGATCAAAGAATAATCTACAAAAAGGAAAAGATAGGTAGTGTGGGAAATATCACATGGCCTGATTGGAAAAGAGTGATAGATTTGCCAACTCTCAATTCTGTGAGTTGTGGTATATGCTTCTTCTGATTTGGTGGAATGGTTTGCTGATAAACAACAATAATGAATGAGACTCTGGGTTGTATTATAATTTGTGTCATATCCCTTTCTGAGACTGTGAGCTTCAAAAGATTAGAGATAATATCCTTTCTAAACTTTGAGTCTGGCCTAGAGCCTAGAATAGTCTTACATTTTTAATATTTTTTAATTGATGAATTGGATTGAATTTAGTCAAAGATTATGGATTTTCCCATTGACAAAAATAAGCATTTAGTCTCTATCTGTCTCTCATTCTATTCTAGCCAAATACAATATTGATGGCAGAGGAAACTCCAGCCAGTAGTAAAGTAATCCTTTTGTTGACTCCAGCCAATAGTAATATAGTCCTTTATTATAATGATTAAATAAGAGAGATAAATAAAAATTTATTTGAACTATTTTTTGCATTAATAAAATTAAAAAGTAAATAATAGGATTTTGTTTTCCAACCTTGATAAATGTTTTTGTGAAAGAAACAATACCAGACTTAGAATCTGTGCTGTAGTCCTAATTCTAAAGAAATGGAGAAGTAGCCTTGGACAAGTCACTTAATCCCTTCAACTCCTAGTTTTCTCATTTGTCAAGTGAGTGTGTTTTAGTAAGTGGTTTCTAAGAGATCCTTCCCCTCTCTAAAGGTTTAGCTTAACATCAGAAAAATATGCATATATAAATATGCATGCTACATCACAGTTACATAATTCAAGGGAACATCAACATATTAGATATTTTGTGAATCATTATTTGTTTGCTGAAGTTCTTTAAGATTATCCTCTTGAATAGTAATGCTGGTCCTATAATTCTCATTTTCTGCTATGCAGTCATTTTCAGATTTTTTTAAACACCAAAACTAAAGGAAAGGTTGAATAATTATTCAGCAAATGTGAACCTCTTTAGAAAGCCAATTCAAAGTACTCAGGCAGCATGACATGTTCTTTATCTGAATATCTGGATTGGCTATGTGGGCAGTCTCAGATTTATGGGTCAGTCATTCAGACCTCTCCATTTGGTTCAACTCTGTATTGGCATACTTATTTTAAGGAATGACATATACAAAGAGCATATATATATGTCAGTAGGCCATTGGTGTTTCTTTTTAAATCTTGAAGTATTTTCTATTCTACTGACTGAGTCAAAATGTGAAAAAAATTATGAATAGAGTAATTAACATTGAATTGTGGTCATATAATTTTAATACCCATCTCGATTCTTTTCATAAATATTTATAGGTGATGGATTATGGGTCAAATTCTAAAGCAATGAAGAATGCAATTCCCCCCTCTGAAAACCACTGTTTTGGTATATGGCTTTAAAAAAAGAATCTCTAGCTGCTTGTACCTCATCAAACTCCAGGTTTATTATGTCTTTATAGAGTACTGTATATCTGGATAATTCATATATGTATGTATTGTTTACATTGATAAAATGTAAGTTACTTGGGGGAGGGACTATTTTCTTTTTCTCTTTATGTTCCTATTGTTTAACAAATGATTAATGTGAAATTTAAAAATTATTCTTTATGTATTGATTCGCAGTGAGACCAACAGCCTACTAATCCACAACTAAACCATAGACTAGAAATACAGTAATTACAGTTTTGCTCAATGGATTGCTGATGGCATAATGGATAGAATAGGGAATTAGAACAAGAAGATCTGAATTTGAATCCTGTCTCAGGCACTTGATAACTGTGTGACCATGGGCATATAACTGAAATTCTTTCAGTCTCACTTTCCTCATCTGTAAAATGGGGATAATAATACTTAGCTCAGAAGACTATAAGGATGGGGCAAATGAAATAACATGTAAAAGAATGTTTTGGAAACTAATGCATTTGAAAAATGCTGACTATTATTACTATTTTCATGGGCAAAAACTGAAAATCTGGCCAGTGATCAAGTAGCTATTGATAAATTATACCCACCATATTTATAATTATAATTTTTTTCTTACCAAGTTTAATCATGTTTAGTCAAGCAAGTTGATGCAAATCTCTTTCTAAATAGTGAAGTCAAGTTTAAAAAGCTGTTATGAGTGGAAGAGCCTTTATGGGTATGTATGTGAGTTGAGGAAGATATGAGTAAGTAGGGGGAGATTTCCTCTCATGACCTCTCTTTTACCAAAAGACCAAAGAAAAGAATGTATAAAGATCAGGTACCATTCAATTAATTATCCTCAGTCAAATTTGATTAAGTACCTTTGATATATAAAATGCCATGTTATCTACAAAGACAAAAAGATACCTGTCCTCAAGAAGCTTACATTTTATTGGAAAACATAAAAATAAGATGCTACCAAGGTTGTTTTGTGTACTACATATATATACACCTTATGTACTATAGAGATTATCAATGTCAATATATAACTCTCTCTTTTGAAGCCACATTTTCCACATTGCTATAATAATTTAAAACAGATTGGCATATTAAACAAATTTAAAGTTAATTTTTTGATTCTGAAATTGTTATTTATAATTACTATCCATGTTAGATTAAATAATTATTTAATGAGAATAGCTAGAAAAATAGAAAATAGTATCTTGAGCATTAGTAAAACATTACACACACACACCTTTAAATGATGAAACTAGACATATTTAGTTTAATATCAACAGCAATTAAGAAATAATATTAATTTGGGGAGAAAAGTGTTTATAACATTGTATATCATTTCGAATCAGTACAATATGCAGGTAAATTTCAAATTAAAGTTACTAATTATTGTCATGTCACTGAAAGGTGGCAAAACATTTTAAGAAATTTTCATTTGGAACATAATGCATAATATTTCCTATTCATACCTTTATGTTTTCCAAAATCATTCTGAAATATTCACCATAGTCATGCCATTCAAATTGGCAAAGCCTATGTTTATATTAATTTTGGATTTTGTCCTCTCTGAAGGAAATCCTCTGTCAACCACTAGATGGCACTTCATTCTATCAGAAAGTGTGAGAGTTGAAGTACATGAAATTTAACAGACTTCATTCCTCCACTGTGTAGGGGGGTGGGGGGGAAGGGGAGAGAGAGAAAAACAGTTAATAAATTAAATGTTGCTTTTACAACATTTAAAAATAAGATATTTGTGAGAATGAGGTGCATATTTTGACTCTTTCAGAAACTTGATCTGAATAGAGTAGAAAGTTTGAGCATTAGCCTGTACTTTGCAGAATGTGTCTGGTTATAACAGCCAAACTAAGAAACACATAGCCCCAAGCTACATCTGCCTATTCTCAAAGGATTGTATATTCATTCCCCAGTTTCCTGTCAACCTTGCCAAAATTTAACTACTGGCAATTTTTTTTTTGGGGGGGAAACCACGTGAAACTCTTCAGTAAGAAAGGTATACTCATTTATATCACATTGTTCATTATTCTTTTGTGGAGGTGTGTGTGTGTGTGTGTGTGTGTGTGTGTGTGTGTGTGTGTGTGTG
>JAJPUD010000664.1:537974-553014 GCA_023553655.1 Myrmecobius fasciatus
ATCTATCTATCCATGTGTATGTGTGTGTATATTTATATGTGTGTACAGCTATAGGTATGTACACATATTATTATTAATGGCCATTCCCCAAAAGAAAAATGGTCAAATGATGTAAGCAAACAATTCTCAAAGGAACTTCAAATTACTCACATGCACATAAAATAACTCCCAATCATTAATAATAGGAGAAATGCAAACCAGAACAACATCAACAACAACAAATTATGAGGTTTGGTCTTATATCTTAGAAGTTTGCAAAACAACATCAAAGACAAAAAATGGCAAGTCAATGTTGGAGAAGTTTTGGGAAGAAAAATTATACTATACATTGTTGGTAATGCTGGAGTATGGTTAAAAATATTTGGAAAGCAATTTGGAATTATGCAAATAAAGTGACTAAAATGTCAATATTCTTTGAACTAGAAACTCAATTCTTGAACACATCTGAAGAAAGCCACAAATAAAATATTCCCACGTACTCCAAAATATTTATAGTGGCACTTTTGATGATAGCTAAGAATTGGAAACAAACCAATTGGGGAGCATCTAAACAAACTATAATACATTAATGGAATGGAATATTATTGAACTACAAGAAATGATGTATTGAAACTATTGAAAAATTTTTATGAACTAAGCTAGCTTGAAGTAAGAAAAGTAATATACACAGTAACTGCAACAATGTAGACAGAAAGAACACAATACATCAAAAAATCACAAGTAAATATAATAAAACTCTAAAGATCAAGTGGAACCCAAATGTAAATATATGATTAAACATCTTTAACTTAATCCTTTGGGGAGGTGGGAGGTCCAAAGGTGTTACACATTTTGCATTCTTCAGATTTTGTCAAAGTATCAATTAGCTGTGCTAACTTTTTTCTGCCTCCTTTAAAAAAAACCAATCAATTATTATTTGTCTTACGTGATGGCTGTCAAGGAGAAGGTGGGATAGGTATACACAAGATCCTATGATGATATAAGAAACAGAAAATGTCAATTAAAATCACCTTTTTAAAAAAGAAGAAGAATATTAGAGGAGGAAAAATGCAGACAAAACAAACTTCCTGATCCTAAAGGTATTAAAAGTTATTGGAATCTAAGAGGATGTACAGTAGATTGTGAATGGCTGCATAAATTGTGATTTGTTATTGAAATGGAAATTTATTGTAGTGTTAGAAATTTTAAAAGACAGTTTCAAAGAATTATGGGAAATATGAACTCATACAGAATGGAGTGAATAGAACTAGGAAAACATTTTATCCGATTACACCATTGTGAAGACAAACAACTCTGAAAGATTTAGGAACTCTGATTAACAAATGTTTAGCCATGATTGCAAGAACCTATGATAAAGCATGTTACTTACCTCCTGACAGAAGTGATGAACTCAAGATATAGAAAGAGACTAAAGATTTTTGGACATGATTATTGCATGGATTTGTTTTGCTTGACTATTTATTTATTGGAAAGTCCTTTTTTTCCTTTTTGTTTTTAATTTGGAATAGGTGCAGAGAAGGGGAAAAGCTATTTTGTTCCATAGTTTTAGTTGTGTCTGCCTGTGACCTAATTCAGGGTTTGTTGGCAAAAATACTGGAACAGTTTGCAATTTACCTCTCTGGATTATTTTAGAGATGAGGAAATGAAACAGTTAGATGACTTTTCCAGGGTCACACAGCTAGTAAGTTTCTGAGGCCAAATTTGAACTCCTCAGGAAGATGAGTCTTCCTGATTCCAGGTATCTATCCACTGTACCACCTAGCTGCTTATGTGATGAGCACAGGTGAAGCCACTTTTTAATTTTTTTAAAAAAAGATTATTTTATTGAAACATCTTTAAAAATTGTTCAGAAAGAATATTAGGGTCAAAAGGGAGCACAGTCAAGTAGGACAGTACTTTTTCTAAGTGGTAGAAGCAGATATTTAGTTGCAGGTTTAATCTGCTTATTATATTTTACTATATATATGGAATGGATGGGGTGTCTTTTGCTTATGATCAGAGTAATAAATTAATTATAAAAAGGTACAAAGTGCTATGAAAAGGTGTGTGTGTGTGGGGGTGTGTGTGTGTGTGTGGTGTGTGTGCATCCCTATGTGTGTGGGGGTAGGTGGGTGTGGGGGTGGGTGTGAGGGTGGGTGTATTATCATTCTTCGATGGGATAATTCAGGAAAAATTTGAAGAACTAGCAAAACATTCGAGTAGTTTTGAAAGGTAAGAGAGTTCTATAAATGGTCAAAAAGTGGGGAATGGAGTGGGGGTGGGGAAGAATAAATAAAAAATCATAAGAGCAAATGCCAGATTCCAAATGGTTTGGTCATAGATCATTCACAAGTCAGTGTGGATTTATATTGAGCAAGTTTCAACTATTATTTAGGTGAGTATTCTTGTATGAGATGAGTTCTAATGGGTAATTTGGTGAGGAAGTGTTAAAAAAAGATAATTTTGAGACTTTGGAGCATTATCTAGTGAGGGTAACATTGAATAGAGTACCCTGACAATTAGAGAGAAGGGTGAGGATTTGGTACTGCTAGTGTGATGGAAAAAGAAGATTCAAGGAAGGATCAAATGAGATAATGTTTGTAAAACGTTTAGCACAGTGCTTGGCACATAGTAGGTGCTATATAAAGGCTTTTTCCCTTTCCCTTTCCTTCTTCAAATAAATGAAAGCAAATGAATTTGGGCTCAGCTCCATTTAATGGTCTATGTTTTGCTTAGGGATTAGTCACTACTCTGATGTGATAGAAAACAGCCTTCTGAATATGAAAGGTTTTCCATTCTATTTCTCAGACGTGATAGAATTCTGGGTAATAAGTGCAGCTTAATCCAAAAACTTTTGGTTTGTAAGAATCAAATTTTCCTGTGCTTTAATAAGAGAAAGCATCCTGAATAGCACTCATTTTGGACAGAACAAAATTGCTGATAAACTTTCATACTCTCTTTAAAACTATACATATGAAGTCTTTGCCTCAGTTAATTGTCCCCTGCCTATTCATTTCATTTTCTCAGCTCTTTAAGATGAAAAATTACTACCTTTATGTTTATGTTAAAAAAAAGCTCATAACTTTACATGACCTTTTGTTTCAATGCGTTTCAAACAATCTGTAAAACATGCAGCTCTAGCTTCACCTTCTATGTGAAAGATATCCTGATACCTCTCCCCTCCCTTCAAATATATCCTCTCTCTCAAATTACCTCATATTTATTTTGTCAATGAATCTACTAGTATTTATTAAATCCCTACTATGTTCTGGGCACTTTGCTAAATACTGCAATTTCCAAGTGAGGCAAAAGACAGTTTCTGCTCTCAATGAGCCCACAGTCTAAATATTTATTTTGTATATATTTTGGGTAATTCAGGGATCAAGTCTGGGTGTTTGTATAACACTGTCTTCATTGTTGATTGGAGACTTAAAAAGACACACAACTTCTGAATATATTTTCCATCTCCATCTCTAATTATCACCTTATCAATAACTGCTTAATTTGGTCCTACTTCTATTTGATAATGTGAGTAGAAATTTTTTCATTTCACTCTGAGGGGCAGTTTATTAGTAGTTAGTGGGGCCAACTGGCTCCTTCTCCACAGGAACTTCTTTTCTGGTGACTATGAAGTCTGAGACAACAATAGAACTGGTATTCTGGGAAGCTGCTACAACTTTCAGGGTTCTTGTATGTGTCTGCCTGTGAGTAGCAAGTGGTCAGCAGTTGTTGCTGGTGTTAAGAAAGATAGGACCTTTCTTTACCTTCTCTTACATATGTATATGTATGTCTCTCTCTATATATATGTGCAATATATATATATATATATATACATATACATGTATATATTACATATGTGTGCTGAAATATATATAATTTTCCAAAATGGTAGATGGATAAATAATAATCAAACTCATCCATTATTTGGACATCACTTGGACTTGCTTGCACATTTAATTAAGGTCATGTTAATCTAAACTTTACATTTCCATTAGGTCTTAGCATAGTGATCCACATTCACAAAGTTTTAAATAAATGAATAACTGTTTAAGCAAAAAATAGCTTTTATAGCAAAAGTTTCAAGCATATTTATGACTTTCCTCAAATGGGAGGAAGAAGAAGATAAAGTAGAAGGAAGAAAAGATCATTTTAAGTAGTTCAAAGGTAGCAATTATATTACATTAACATTTTTAATTTAATTTCCAGTGTAAGGTTTACATACCTTTACTCCTGATGAAGAAGGACCTAGAAGTAGCTGTAGTACCAGCTTATATTGTGCCACAATTCCCCAAAATGTTGGAGAAATGAAGGTTAGAAGAATTAGAGAACACGAGTTAAGAATAGAAGAGTAAGTCCTGACTAAAGTCAGTGTCTTATATAGTACAATCTAGTTGAAATAATGGCCTTTTAGTCTTTATTTACACACCTTCTTTGATAACTACCTCATTATTTCTTGAGGCAACCCATTCTACTTTTGTGTATCTCTAACTGCTTGAATGTTTTTTCTTATACCAAATCTAAATATTCCTTTTGCAATTTTTTCTTGTTGCTTCTACTTAGCTAAGCAGTACTAATCTCAAGCATACCTCAAAAAAATTTTTTTCCTGCCATTACTATCATTATCATCATCAGTATTATTATCATTGCTAGCATTGTTGTAGATCTTTAAGATTTGCAAAGCCATTTTATCCCTATTAAACCCTGGAAATTGAGTACCTTGAGTACCATTGTTATCCTCATTTTTGAAGAGGAGGAAACCGAGGCAGAAAGATGCTAACTGATTTGCTCAGAGTCACTTAACTAGGAGGTATCTGAGATTATATTTGAACTGTCTACCTCCAAGTGCATTGCTCAATCCACTGCAACATCTATCTGTCTTATAAAATCTTATAGTATTTTTTAAGGGGCAGCTAGATGACCTGTACATAGAGTCAGGATCTGGAGTCAGAAAGATCTTAATTGAAATCTAGTCTCTGAATATGATCCTGAGCAAGTCACTTAATCCTGTTTGCCTCAGTTCTTCAATTGTACAATGAGTTGGAAAAGGAAATGGCAAACCATTCTTGACCATGAAAAACTCATATGAATGAGTTCAATGACAACGTATATTTTTTAATTTTTTTTATTATTTTTTTATTTTATTTGCATAACATATGTGTGGGTAATTCTTCAACAATAACCCTTACATAGCTTTCTGTTACAAATTTTCCCCCCAACTCCCCACCCCTCCCCTAGATGGCAGGATATCCACTACATTTTAATTATGTTAAAATATTGGCAAATCGAATATATGTATACAGACAACGTATTTTTGTGGTAAATTCAAATATGTTTTAAGTTATTGTCTGTTACACATCATTATAAAAGAATCACATTCATTTGAAAGTATTACAAACTACAATATCTCAATATATCAAAAAATCCATTTTACTAAAAATTATGGTCATTTATCTTTTTCTACTCCACTATTATTTCCTTTTTTTCTTCTTTCTTTCTTTTGCTTCCTTCCTTCCTTCCTCCCACAGAATATTTCAGCTCAATATCTGGTAGTGACCACTCTGCATTTTGTCTTCAGTTGTCCTTGTATTGTTTCCCACTACAAAATTTCTTGAGTGAAGTTTCCCTCATGACTGATGGTACCCAGAATTTCTGAGGGAAAAATCTAAATGTGTACACAGGAAATGCAACTTGAATAATATATTACCTATAACATTGATTTGATCAGTGTCAATTTTGGACTATTTATTCCCCTAAAATTCCTAAATATTTTTTAATAATTTAAAAAATATTTCCATTTATTTCTTTCAATTTCATTATTTTTTTCCAAAATTCTAACACACACATATACATATATGTATGTATGTATCTTTCTCTTATTTTTAGGCACCTAAATAATCTTTCTTTGACTTTACTATCACTGTTTCTTGGATATTCATTTGTATTTTTAAAATGAAGCATCAAGGGCAATTAGAGGGAGTAATAAATAGAGCACAGTCCTGAAGTTAGGAGGATCTGAGTCAACATTATTATTAGCCTGTAACCCTCTAAATATTAAGAGTGATACTTGTGAGATGGTTATTGGGTACTTGGAAATTTTCAATTACTTCACGCACACTGATAAGTAAGAGAGATTGGGCAAGAGAATGGGCATTGAGGCTATAGTTGTGCATGAATGATTTTGATATAATGGATGCATAAGGATGTGTCTGACATCAGGCACTACTTGTAGGAGTCCAGTGCCTTCTATTATGTGGTCCATATGGCATTCCAGAGAAAACATCAATATCTCTCTATGGCTCATTCTTACAAGAGGAAAAGTGCCTTAGCAGACAAGGCTAAGTTTCCATGTAACCATCAAATCAAATCCTGTAGCTTGTTTTACTCTTTGATCTATTCTCTTCTTTCCCTCCCACCCATAGATGTCACCTACATTCTTGGTCTCTCTCCAAGAAGTTTGTGTGTGTGTGTGTGTGTGTGTGTGTGTATGTGTGTGTGTGTTGTGTTTGTGTATGTGTGTATGTGTGCATGCTAGGGGATTTCCCCCAAGACTTCATCTTGAAAATTTTAAAGCCTAGAAAAGAGATTTAGAAATCTTTGTACACTTTGTACCCTATAGGCAGGCAGAAACCAGAGGAAGGTATCAGGGAGGGATTCCTATGGATCTGGGAAGAGTTTGCATAGGATTTAGGGGAGAAAAGTCTAGAACTCACAGGGTAAGGGTAAAATAAATGGTCAGGATGTATTAGGAGTCTCCTTGCTCTGGGATTTTTAGGTAAAAAATAAATTACCTTGTGTTCTGGTGATTCTTGTAATTTAAAAATAACTTACTAAGTACCTTAATAACTTACAGAATATGGATGCTCTTTGCAGGAAGTTTTTCTATTGATAAAAAGAACTTCAAGATATTAAGATAGTTTAAAAATGAAATGAAACAAATAAAAGTTGGCATTTATTAATATTAATAACAGTGGTGAAAGTAATCATTAGGCCTGGTTAGTTAAAAAAAATTGAAATCAGCAAAATTTGATGTTTTAATATATCTGTCACACACAACTGAGGGACAAAACTAACAAAACAATGATAATACTTCTTTTTTTCTGTTATGATATATTTTATAAAGTTAAATGAAACCTGTGTGCCTTGCCAAATGATCCCAACAAGAGTTGTTATTTGAGTTAAATCCAATTAGAACTCAAACTGCTAGCTTGGAATTTTTAAAAATCTATTTTATTTTATTAAGGGGAGAGTAAATAAAAAGAACAGAATTTAAGTGTATATTTTATGAGTATGGTTTTAAGAAGGGTATTCAAATTTTCTTTATTTGATTTCTTTAAATTCTCATATTATTCTATATAGTTCTAATTAAGAAATGAAAATAAAGTAAAATTGTATGTGTGCATATGTGTGTGAAGAAGAGAGAATATTAAAGATAAATTATATTTTTGAGTAATGTAATGAACAGCCACAATTTCAGAGAACTGATTATGAAATACTACCCTTCTCTGGATGCAAAGGATGAACTCAAGGACCAAGAGCAAGGCATTTTTGGACTAGGGCAATATGGGATTATTTTTGCTTAACTATATGTTTTTATTATAAGGCTTGTTATTTTCTTTGCTATTTTTTGTTGGGGTAGATGAGATGTTGGAGAGTGGTGGTAGGCTTGCTTCCAAAAGCAAAGAAAAGCCTTTTAATAATTTGCAGGTGAGAATGGAAGGAAAACCAAACAGAAGTAGAGATGCATGAGACAACTTCTAAAATTATACATTGCATTTAATTTATACTTTAAAAGAAAATTAATATAGAATATTATTACATAATAGAATTAATTCATCATTTTATATACAACCCTCTTTTTCTGCTTTGTATAAGAACAATTTTATTTTGTGTTTGTTTAGGTTATAATTTTTTAAATTAAGAAATTATATTGTTTGGTATCATTATTTGTTTATTATATCATATATTCCCTTCCTCTTCTTTGCCTATTGAAGGGACACATAACTATATTTTGAGAATTGTAGAGGAAAATAAATGGTGTCCTTTGTAGCTATATATTTTATGTTATGCTTTAAAAATATGATTATGATAATGGATCTATAGGCTTCATCGGACTGACAAAAGGATCTATGACAAAAAAAGAACCCTTGGTTTCTTGAATTGTAGATATTCTTTAATAGTCATTCATTCTTCATGAAGTTTTCCTTGATTTTCATTTCTGGACCTCACTCAAACATTGTTTTACACTTTCTGATATATATATATTTAATTTGCTATTGTGCACTATACATGTATATATATATATATATATATATCTGTTTGTAATATTCTTTTACTAAACTAAAGCTTCATGAAGGTGTGTAAATTGAACATCACAAACACTCTCAATAGCTAGCATAACAATCCACAAAAATAGCTACATAACAAATTATGAGTAAAATAAAATTGGAAAGTTCACCCTTACCAAAAGATGTGGTATGCTAAATCTTGCTCTGAATTTTTAAAAATTTATTTAGTATTTCATTTTCCCTCAGTTACATGTAAATTTTTAACATTTTTTTAAACTTTGTGTTTTAAATTTTATCCCTGCCAATACTCGTCATCAAGAAGGCAAGCATTTTGATACACATTAGTGTATTCATGAGTAGTCATGTAAGACATTTCCATATTAGTCATGTTGTAAAAGAAAACACAGACAAAAAACCTCTCAAAATATTGTAAAAAAAAAGTATATGCCAATCTGTATTCAGACATGATCAGCTCTTTCTCTGAGGATGGATACCATTCATTTTTCATCATAAGTTTTTCAGTGTTGTCTTGGATCATTGTATTGGTGAGAAAAGTCATTCACAGATGATCATCTCATAATATTGCTTTTATGTTGTATACAGTATGTTTCACTTTGCATCAGCTCATTTAAGTCCAAGTTTTTCTGAGAGCAACATGCTCATCATTTCTTATAGCACAATAGCATTCTATCACTTTCATATACAACAATTTTTATAACCGTTTCCCAATTGATGGGCATCTCCTCAATTTCAGTTCTTTCCCACCAGAAAATAATTGCTATGAATATTTTTGTACATGCAGGTTCTTTTCCTTTTTGCTTTTTAAAAAATATCTTTTGGGACACAGATCTAGTAGTGGTATTGCTATGTCAAAGGGTAGGCATGGATTTTATAGCTGTTTGGGCATAGTTTCAAAATTGCTCTATAGAATGGTTGAAACTATTCACAGCTCCACCAACAGTGCATTAATATTTCATTTTCCCCATATCTTCTCCACCATTTGTCATTTTCCTTTCCTTCACTATTAGGCAATTTATTAGATATGAAGTAGTACCTCATGCTCTAAATTATTCAAATTAATTATATGGTCCCACATTTTTGACACCATTTAAGTTTTTCAAGTTGCATGGTTTAAATGTCAGTATTAACACATGACAACATTGTTCTATGATCAAGAATGATAACGTAATTCCTGGATACTACACCCAATTATTTAACAAATTTCTATTTGTACAAAAATATTTAAAAATATTTATAGCAGCTCTTTTTGTGGTGGCTAAATTCTAGAAATTGAGGAGGATACCTATGAATTGGAGGATAGTTGAACAAGTTGTAATATATGACCATAATGGGATCTTGTTGTAATATAAGAAATGATAAGCAGAGTGGTTTCAGAAATTAAAAAAAAAAAACTGCAAGGATTTACATGAACTGTTACAGAATAAACTGAACAGAACCAGGAGAACATTGTACATAGTTAACTGTTATATTGTAGAATGAACAACAATGAATGACTTAACTGTTCTTAGCAATATAATGATCTAAGACTATCCTGAAGAATTCATGATGAAAAATGCTATCTGCCTCTAGAGAAAGAACTATTTTTCATTTTCTTTCTTTTTTGTTTTAATTTTCTTCCACAAAATCACTAATATGGAAATATTTTACATGGCTGCATAAGCATACAGATATATTATATATATGTTTGTGTGTATATATATATTATATTGTGCATGTATGTGTGTGTACATCCATGTGTGTATACTTTATATCATATGTCTTATTGTCTTGTGAAGGTGGAAGAGAAAGATAGAATTTAGAACTCAAAAAAAACCAACCCAACAATCAATGTTAAAAATTGTTTTTCCTTGTAATTGGAGGAAAATAAAAGTGTTAAAAACATTACTAAAATCCCCTCTGAAGGAGTTCTGAAAATAAAAGATTTATAACAAAATATCTGTGTTAGTCTTATGTTCTATACATTTAAATTGTAAAGGAGTTATTCAGAGGCTGATTACTTAATCATTAAGTTAACCCTTGATACTAGGTTGGAAATTAGTGATTCAGAGGGGAATGAGCCAATGATCAGTGACTCACTTAAACATTCATATCTACCATTAAGTACTAAGATGAAGCAGATGGTCTGTGACTTAATGAACTGGATAGAATGAGGTAAAGGACAAATATATGGCTGAAGAGGTTAGTCTTAGGCCTGAAAATATCCCCCACACCTGAAGTGGTGAAGAAAAGGAGGAAGTTACCACATGGAAAAATAATTGTCTTAATTGTTTTCCTCTTTCCTTCAAGTCTTGAATTCACATTGTATGGTAGATAGGGGAAAGAAAAAAAGAAAAAAAAAATTCAAAGGTGCTTCTTATAGGAAGATCTTATAAGTAGCTTCATTAGAATGGCAGCTGAAATTTAAATTTTAAATAGAATTAGGCTCTTAAACCCATTTTAAATTTTTTAGCTTACTCCCATTCTCAAAAATAACAGAAGCATTTTGTTTTATTTTCTTGCAGACAAGCAGAAAGAGAGGGGCACTTGGGAGTACCAATTAACATTCACCTCAATTGATATAACATTTAATGGAAGTTCATCACAAACTGTATGCTCAATAAACAGCAAAGGAAAATGTGTTTAGTTGTTGAAATGGTGTGGCTTGTCACATCACTGGAAGAATAGAATCTATAATAAAAATATAAAAGGACATCAAGATCGTTTTTTTCTGAAAATTGACAATTGATTCTCCAGAGGCTTCTTTATGAGTCTTACCAAAAGTTAAAACAAATCACACTAAAACTTTTTCAACCCACTTATCAGTAAGTGACTTACTATGATTCTTTTAGTAGGAGTTCAGAAAAAGTTCTTATGAATCATGTAGATGAGACTCTCCAAGCAGCTAATTGCTGATTATAATTATACTTGTTAGGCAAATTCCCCTAAATCATTAATATGGAAGGGTTGGGAAGAGAAGCAAAAAAAAAAAAAAAAAAAAAAAAGAGTTGCATAAGCGCTCTTTTGAGAGATACTCCTGCATTGCCTTGTCATCATAAGAATAACTTTTTTGAAATTGACAGACAAATAGATTATAATGTCTTCCTTCTCAACAGCAGAGAAATCATATCATGAAATAGACAACACATTTTCCAAAAGTACCTAGCTTATTCGTAGTGAGTAATTTAAATTTTGTAAAAATCTAGTCTTATATATTTCTGCATGTGAATATGAACATTTGAAAGTAACTCAACTTTACTAAAATAACAGCTCCTAACATTAATCTAATGGAAATTGCATATTCTATTATAGTTTTGTTAGAAAACAGTCACTCTGCAATAAAACATATCTGTAAAAGAATTTGGAGACTGCTTGTTTCTTTTTTTTCCATTAGTCCAAACAACAAAAATCATGCCAAGGGAAAAAAGTTAAAGGAAATTCAAACAATTTGCTTGGGGTAAGTTTATGAATATTTTCCCAAAGCAAATTTTATTTGAACTATTTCTTCTGGCTCATCATCAAAAGATAAAAGCTAATGGGAAAGAAAAAAAAAAACCAAAAAAACAAACGGCTTCTAAAGACTAGTATTAGGCTTGAGGGAGAAGAGATACCCAGTAAAACATTTCAGATTTATCACATGTAGTCTTAAAATTCTCTGAAGGGAAAGATTCCTTTGTTTAATTTCAAATTTGTTCCAGAATTTGGCATACATGAAATTACATATGTTGATTTTATTAGTGATTTGGCAAATATGATTAAAAAGTACTGATATTCCACATCCAAGCCCTATACTCTCACTTAAATGTTCCTCTATCATTGGAAAAGTACTCCTTCTTTACCCTAGTTACTTGTTTCCTTTAAAGCATGACTCACATCAACTCCTTTCTGGGGTACTTCCTGATACCCTTATTATTAGCATTCTCATTCTTTTAAATGCTTGAAAAAAACCCCAACAAACAATAAGTATAGGCAGTTCTCGTCTTGCCAGTGCATTGTATAGCTCTAAAAATGGTGTTTGCAATTGCCTGTCATCTTTAATGGGCTGTTTGCTTTCTCATCATATTTTCATCAGGGTTTTGCTGAACAGCTGTATAGATTATTCTCATAGATTTTTGTTGACCAACTATTGATTAACACCAATTTTTAGAGGAAACAAAATAAATATAAAAGTTGGATCTCATTAATGTTCTTTAGTAATTAGTAATAATATCATCTGAAATCCATGCCCCCAAATCATTCATTTTCCTTTTTTAGATATTTTGAGCATTATCCCCCAATGTTCTCAAAACTGCATTGCCTCTGCTTTTATTTGATTTTAGTTTTCTCTAGCTGTTCTTCCTGTCTTTTTCAATAGGATTTTTACTTTTTTGTATAATACACAAAGGCTCTGATATCTGTTATCACTGAAAGAAAAAGAAAAAAAGCTTCTTATGTAAATGACAGGTATTTCCATTTTTCACCTGTTCATTGCACTTTTATTTGTATCCTTAAATTCTTATCTGATGACCTGCCTTAGTTAAAGCAAACTCCAATTTTTTCCCCCAAATCCATTCTCCCTTTATCACTTCCCATTGTTTTATGGGGCAAGATAGCTCATAGTCTTGTCATTGTCATTGACAAAATTTTGCAAATGATTTTGTTATCCAAAAGCATTTTTTTGAATCTTTGACTACCATGTATCTCTACTTTTGTTGTTATAGGCAGGACTTTTAATGTCCTTATTGAAAATTTTTTTCTGCTAGATTTCTGTAAGAAATAATAATAATCTGTGTCAATGCTTGTTCTTTTATCCATTTCCTATTTGTCAGTATTAATAGCTCAATTAACAAGCTATGTTGGATATGTTTTCATTGCAAATCTAATCTCTCCTCTTTTTCTCTAATTCTATTAATTCAAATTATTTTAATTTAGTTTTTCAAAAAATCATCTCTGCTCAATATGCCTAACAAAGCTGCACATAGAATATTTAGAAAGAATCCTACCTTTTCTACTAGGGGACAGACAAATTTCTCTTTGTAATGCTCTTCTCTGAGATTCATTTTTTGCATATGATCATAAACCTGGACTTGGAAGAAACCTTAGAGGACATCTTTCCAATGTCAAAATTTTATAGATGAGGAAACTAAGACTCAGAGGAAGTGAATGAATTGATTAAAGTTATATAGAGAGTAAGTAGCACAACCAGGACCCAAACCTAGTTACCCTAAACTAAAAGATGTCATTCTTTCTACTATACCACACTACCTTTCATGTGAGTAATATTAAACATATTAAAAATAAAATGCAAAGAGAAAATGGATTCTCATAAATTTATTTTTAATTTCAGTGTATGTTTAGAGAATATATACTCATTCAGAAATATGTAGAGCCACAATATTCAAGGATTAAAATTTATTTTTATTTTACTCTAGTTTTTCTTCTTCAAAATCTATTAAGCCATCCCAACTCCTGCTGAGGTCAGTGCTAAATCATCCAAGCAGAAAATAGGGAAAATCGGCTCTCCCTTCCCTCAGGGTTTGTTCATAATATAAACCCAGACAGAACATTCTGATTCCCTTCTGGAAGTACAGAAGTACCATCTCCAACAAGATTTAAATATGTGGCAAGGGGCTGTCCTGAAACAACAGACTAAAGTGGCTCATATCCTTAAATTCCAGATTTTAAAATTGAATTTGTTTTCCCTGGCTGGCTTGTATAAAGCCATGTGTTTCCTTCTCTGATTCTTTCTCTTTCTTAAAGGTGTTTTATTTAATCTTCAACTTCTTCAAAGTCAAATTTAATGCTTCAGAAAATGGCTATTTATCATGTGAGGATTTAGTGTTCAAGTAACAAATTATGATCAGAGAAGATCATCAGTAGAATTGATTGTCATATGAAAGATACTTATAAAGTTGATCAACTGAACCATGATTACTTTAAAATAATTTTATAATTTTACATTTGCCATCATTTTAATAATTTAAAAGCTTAGTACTCTTGAAGTTATCTATTTCATAGAACCAAAGAATCACAGACCTCTAAAATGGAGGGGACCTCAATTAGCCATCTATACCGGATGCAAGTTGGGCTAGATGGTCTCTGAAGTCTTTTCCAGCTCAAATTTTTTGATTCAGGTCAGTCCAACTAACTTCTTTTCCTTACTAAATAGGGTAAGTGAGATGATAAGATCAAAGACCAAGTGTACTTTGTTTGATTTCAGCAAAACATTTGACAGTCTTTCATTCCCTTCTTGGCTCTACTTCTGACTTTTTTAAGTTTGCCACCAAACATCAGATCCTATCTCACTCGGCAACATCTCATATCACCTTGGGCCTCATCACTTTGAAAAAAATTCATCCTCTTCTACAGTTTCTTCAATCCAGATTCTCCCTTTTCTATGTTGATCCTGCTCTCCCTTTGGTGAGTTTTTCTCTTGATAAGGCCCTCATTTTGAAGAGAAGATCAGGCCAGCCACGCTTTTTCCCTCCTGGATCAGCTTTGAGTTTCTGAACTTTAACCTGTCCTATCCCACTTTTTAGCTCCCTTTTATCTATTGTTTTCACTCATTACAATGTAAGTACTTTGAGACAGGGACTACATTTCTTTCTTTCCTTTCTTTCTTCCCTTCCTTCCTTCCTTCCTTCCTTCCCTTCCTTCCTTCCTTCCTCCTTCCTTCCTTCCTTCCTTCCTTCCTTCCTTCCTTCCTTCCTTCCTTCCTTCCTTCCTTCCTTCCTTCAATCCTTCCTTCATTCCTTCCTTCCTTTCTTTCTTTCTTTCTTTCTTTCTTTCTTTCTTTCTTT
>JAJPUD010000664.1:553114-616504 GCA_023553655.1 Myrmecobius fasciatus
TCTTTCTTTCTTTCTTTCTTTCTTTCTTTTTTGTATTTGTATCTCCAGCATTCAGCCTAATTCCTGGCACATATAAGTGCTTAGTAAATGTCTGTTGACTTGCTTTGTTTCCTCATGTTATCATGAACATATTGGGACATACTTGGACATAGCTGCATCCTCTGCTTCCAGGATCTCTAATCTGTACCAGGCATAGCTGCCAGACTAATCATCTTTAAATACCAATTTAATAGCCAATTTGCATTACTACAAAATTTCTATCATGAATAAGATCAAATCCAAGCTCATCAGCCCCAGTGTTCAAGTCTTAGGCATAGATGGTACAATGGATAGGTTATTCAGTGCAGAGTCTGGAAAATTTGACTTCAAATCCAGCCTCTGATATTTACTGGTTGTGTGAGCCTTGGAAAGTCATCTATCTCTGTTTGCCTCAGTTTCCTTACCTGTAAAATGTGGATTAAAATAGCACCTGCTTCCAAGATTTGTTGTGTGATCAATTAAGATATTTGTAAAATGCTTAACACAATTCCTGGAACAATACTATAGATAAATGCTAGGTATTATTATTTGTATATTTCAATAAAGTTAACATGCCCAATACATCAAATATTTACTTCTATTAATTGTGAAGATTATCCCTTTATTCCTTTCATACCAGTATCATCATAATTCCTCATTCCTAACTTTAAAAAAAAAAACCAAAAACAAAACAAAGAAAACTCATGGTATTTTTTCTCTCTAGTATGTCTCTGTATCTTTACTCTTATACCATAGCCATTCTTTAGGGTTCAACTCATTTGTAATTCCAGCTTTTCTGTCCCTCCACCCACCTCTCTCCTATAACTAGAACTACTCAATCCTAATTCCTGGATTAGTACCATCCTAGGCTCTGTGATCAAACAAGTTTTTAGCTTAAAAAAATAATAAAACCCCATGAATTAATATGTAGTAGCCTAATTCAAATCACCGCCAGCTTTGGTGCTGGTCCTGGTCTGCCTTTTTATCATGCTCCTTTAAGTCTTCTTGGGAAACTGTTTGGCACATTGGTGTTTTCACCATTTCTGGACTCACTTCCTCTGTCACTATTTCTCCTTCTTATAACTATATTGAGATATTACATACTCCTAAACTACCTAATGCAGTGCTCCACTTATTTTTTAGGATAGCCATTAATTGCCAGCTCACTGATAGTCCTCTTAATGCTAATCACTCACTAATATACTTAAGTAATCTTTAAGCAAATCATTATTGAAAGCATTTCTATTTTTAACTACAACTTCTTCTTGTGATAACTAATACCATAGATTTATATCCAAGATACAAATAATACATTTGCCTTAAATCTACCTCTTTAAATCTTCAAGAGACAAATTTCTGGAATTCTGAAGTATCTTAACAACCCCTTTGACCATGTCATGGAACGGCCTTTGATGACACAAGAAGTTTCCAAAATCAGTCTAAAAATTACCAGAAAGAGTGTTGAAGATAAGGCATGGTGGGAAACAGACCTCATTTATCAAAAGGCTTTTATTTAGAATTCCACTTAGGAATTGGGACAAACACCCGTTTGGAAACATAGATGAAAAAAAAAAGGTGGAAACTGCCTAAACTTTGAGGCACCACAGGCAACACCCAAATATCCTGACTTTTTTTCCTCCTTCTTGACAAAATATGGCCATTTCTTTGGGCTCTGTTAAAGATTCAGTGTCCAAATTTTCCCTGATTCTGCCACGTGCAACAAGTTTCTTCAGATGATGAGATAATGCAGCTGGCTAGCATAACATCTGGTATCATTAATAAACTAAATATTATCTTCCAGCTCAAGTAGAGAATGCTGACGTGGAACCTTTTCTTTCATATTTCTAAATGGGATTTGTCATCTTCAATTCTTTGTTTTAAAAAATCCTCTACTACCTTAAAATAATATTTAAATAACTATTACAGAGAACTATTTTATTTTTATTGTTTTATTATAGATTTTAAAGTCTGCTGGCATAGTGAGCAGAGAAATTCTCATCCTTGCTTCCTGACACTCCTTTTCCAAGCTTTTAGTCACATAAGTTCTCTATAATTAAACTAAGTAACTTGTCATATCATTTTTGTTCTATGGTGAATGTAAGATCAGATTAAAGAACTTTAGTTCTTATGCTCCTAAGATACTTGTTTTAGGATGGCAAAAAATAGCTCTCTGAAGTTCCAGATATCAGATATTTTAGAGAATCCATTCTTTATCCCAGGTTTTTGCATAAAAATCATGTCACCAGTTCTTAAACAATGTTTTATCATGAAATTACAGTCAATTTTCCGTTGTCTAGCTTGAGCTACTTATGAATGGACATAGTCTGAAGCAGTTGTATTGTTTCCCTTTCCCCATATTACATTTTGTAGGAGGCATTAATCCTACATAGTATGTGACTCTTGGAGGCTTTCTTGTGAATTTTGCCCACTGTTCTGATGTCTCTGAAAAAGGGATCAAAGATCAGTAGATAAGGGTGTAAAGCCTTCTCTTCATTCAGCCTGTGTACCTGATGAAAAATAATTTCTCATTCCTCTAAGCAGAGATTCCACAAACTGTTGGTACTGAAACAAGCAGCTTCCTGCTCAGCAGGTGATGAAGAGAAATATAGATAGTGATGGATGTGAGCCTATTTTCTACTGATGTTAAATCAATAAATGCAAATTCTAGCACTCAGATGAGAATTCCAGTACCTAGGCATACAGAAATTTTGACTGTTGAATACACCTCATTTTTGTACCTATTGAGGTTTATTTAAGTACCTAAACTTTGTTTATTTCAATATAAGAAAGTGAGACTCCATCGAAAAGGGAAGTGAAGAGAACTTTTACCATTTCTTACTTTTTTAAAACTCTCTTTTATCTAATCCAATTAAATCACTTACTAAGGTAATATAATTTTGGTAAAGGCTTTTGATTGGCAACTTGAAGGCTGGATTAATGGTGACAAGCCAACGAGTTTGATAATTTTACCAGGCATCATACAAATAGTTTCAGATATACATCAAGACATGAGTTAATCCTACTGCAGAAAACAGTCCCAGTGAATGTAAGAAAATCAATTTTCATGAAGATTTTGATTGAGAAGCCTAAATAAAATAAATACTACCTACAGCATCACTTGTAGTAGTCACTGTCTTGAGAGGCAGATGATACAATATTTGTATAACTAATAGATTCCTTTCAAAATATATAGTCAGTATGTTCTTATAGTATTTGCACTTTTGGGCAAACTAGGTTAAATTTAAATTGCAGAGAGACAGATACATTTCATTGTGTCTAAATATTGATTGTTAAAGAAATTTAGTTCCTAGATTCAAGGGAGGGAAAAGTTATGATAAGCAAAGAAATGCTATCAACAAAAATGAGGGGTATAAAAGAAAAAAGACCACTGAAGGAAAACATGAGTAAGCATCATAAGATGGAAAATAAAAGTTAGTTCATAAGCAAATATTCATATTAAATGCTTAGAAAGTTGCTAAAGAACATAAGGAAATGCAGAAAATCTATAACAGATTTTAAAGAAGTTTAGATGACCAAAAGATGTTATAGGATCTTTTAAAATGAGAATGAAACCAGAAGTAGAGGCAATTAGACAATCTGAAAATTCAAGGATATAAGAAAAAAGAAACTGACAACAAAGTCTTAAATGAATATTATGGGAGGAAACCAGGAATAATTTGTAAATGAGTCCAAGGAATGCTCATCAGTGTCCTTGACAAGAAAATTTTTTAAGGAATGTAAAGGCTGAAAGCCAAACTGGAGCAAGGCATAGGGCAAAGTCAAAGAGTAGGAGTAAATTTGAATGGCAAAGGAATATTGGGGAAACTACAACAAAAAGAACACAGTCATGTCATTATGGACTTGTCAGATTGTTATCAAATTTTATTTTTAAAAAGTAGGGAAGTAGAAACCATGTGAAACAAGAATAGAAAATATAGGTAAAGATACATGGAGAAGCTATATTTTTTTTTTAAAATGAGATAGCATTGTCTAGAGATAAGTAAAAGATCTCAGAATTGGAATTAGATAGATACACAATCAAAAGTTATTTTAACTTAAAAGTGTTTCAGAGTAGGATGATTCAATTAAATGTTATCTTGTCCTATCAACCAATTCTGTGAGACCTTAAGACTAATTATGAATAACTTTGATGCACAAGAATAATGTTTGGATAAGCCAAAAAAATTTGGTCATTGCCACAGTTCATTTATAAATGACCAAGTCAGTCGAGAAAAGTTTCTTTCTAGAAACTAAAATGTGGCTTTCTTGCACACTCTAAGGAAGACACACATCAGGTAGGAAGAGGAAAAAGAGGCCTGTTCTGGCCTTTAAAGGAAAATCTGCATCAATAAAATCACTAATTTATTTGAATATTTATGCACTCTGCTGGGTTCTTAACATGTTGGATTTTTGCTAATATAAATACATATAACACATTAGTAGTTGAATTATTTGTTTTGGGCCTCCTTGGAAAATTGTAAGAAAAGCCTTCTTTATCCTTTGGTAATTACAAAATAAATGTTATTGTTCAGTTATGCCCAACTCTTTGTGATTCCATTTTGAGTTTTCTTACTAAAGATACTGGAGTGATTTCACATTTCCTTCTCCAGCTCATTTTATAGATGAGGAAGCTGAGACAAATACAGTAAATGTGGCTTGCCCGATATCACATAGCTAATAAGTGTCAGTTCAGATGTGAACTCAGGTCCTGTTGACTCTAGATTTAGTGCTCTAACCACTCACTGTACTTCCCAAATTGTTGGCCTCCTACAATGAGTTAGGATATCTTTAGTGTACCTTGACGTCACTTTACTTTATCTTTAATTGAGCATATTTTTGTTATTGTTCTTTGCTAGATTAGAAGCTCAAGAGCACTCCAGTTTAATTATCTTGTATTTTTTCCAACAGTAAGCATAGTGATCACTACATAGTAGCCTTATTTATTAGTTATTGAAAGAATAAATGAATAATTCAATCAATACAAGATCTGCTTAGGCAAAATTTGTGTTGATGGGTTCAACAAAACAAAAACAAAGAAAGAAAATAGTGACATAAATCTCTCATTTTTCTTTTTCTCATAATAGTTTTTATTTTCTTTCTGCCACCTCTACCTTAATCACTACCATCCCTGTCAGCCAATATAGATATCTTATACAAACACATGTCATTGTTTATTATTGATGTTAAAATTTGATTTATAAAATAGTAGTATTTTTCAAAGTCATTCAATTTTTTTTATAAAACTATGTGTACATAATGTGTACAAAGAATGGTATTTTTATATTTACCACTGAAAACTTCTGGATAATAAGTCAAATGCCTAGAGACAAATCTAACTCATACATTTAAAAGAATTCATTTAAAAAAAATACAACAAATATTGCCCCAAGTCTAGGCCTTGACAATGAGAAATATAACTTAGAAATTCTAAAAAAAAATTTCTTTCAAATACCCCACAATTAATTTAGTATGATGGAAAAAGCACTGGATTTGAAGTCAAAGACCTAAATTCAGATTCTGATCCTAGAACATTCTACTCTGTCTAACCTAAAACAAGTCATTAAAATTTTAAGTTCTTTAAGATCTTCATCTGTAAAATGAGGGAAGAGATTGTCAATCTCTGAGGTATCTTCTTGCTTTGGTTTTATGTTTATCTATTTATTTAATTATGTAGAGTTTCAATATATAATATTTCTTTTCTGAAATATTAGAAAATCTGGATATTTTGGACCACTAATTTTGGCAATAAATAATTCATTGAACTCATTATTCATGAAAATAAATTTCTATTATTCATTCCATAGCTTAAGGGTTTTAAAAATATAAATTCTGATTTCATAGCATTTTCCTAGAATAAATTACTCAAATTTTTAACTTATTTTAGCAGCTTTTTTTCTGGCGGCAAAGAATTGGAAAATGAGTAGATCCATCAATTGGGGAATGGCTGAATAAGTTATGGTATATGAAAGTAATGTAACATTATTATTCTATTAAAAATGTTGAACAGGAGCAGAACCAGGAGATCATTATACATGGCAACAACAGTACTATATGACGATCAGTTCTGATGGACATGGCTCTCTTCAACAATGAAATGTTTTAAACCACCTCCAATTGTTCACTGAAGAAAGCCATATACACCCAGAGAGAGGGATGTGAAATGTGGACCACAACATAACATTCTCATACTCTTTGACTGATGTTTGCTTACACTGTGTTTCCTTTATCTGATATATCGTTTGTGTAGATAAGATTTTTCTTGCACAACAATGATAAGTTTGGAAACATGTATACATATATTTGATTTGCCAATATTTTAACATAATTAACATGTAGTGGATATCCTGCCATCTAGGGGAGGGGTGGGGAGTTGGGGAGAAAAATTTGTAACAGAAAGCTATGTAAGGGTTATTGTTGAAGAATTACCCACACATATGTTATGCAAATAAAATAAAAAAAAAATTTAAAAAAATGTTGAACAGGCTGATTTTAGAACAGCCTGGATTTACATGAACTGATGCTTAGTGAAACAAGCAGACCCAGAAAAACATTGTACACAGCAATAGCAAGATTGTGCAATGATCAGTCAAGACATACTTAGTTCTCAGTGGTTTAGTGATCCAAGGCAAACCCAATAAACTTTGGATGAAAAATGCCATTGGCATCCAGAAAGAGAACTATGAAAACTAAATGCAAATCAACACATACTATGTTCATTTTTTTTTCTTTTTCTTTTTTTTATCCTTGTGTTTTTCCCCTTTTGTTTTGATTTTTCTCTTCCAATATGATTCATAAGTAAATATATAAAGAAATGAATGTAAATGTATATCCAAAAAAGATCACATTTTTATGTGTAATTGGAGAAAATAGAAGCTAAAAGTTTTAGCAGTTTTGGATATCAGATATTGATACATTGAAGAAATTGAAGAAAAAAAAACATACCTTGGAAAAATCAGACATCAATACAAAAAAAGGCATAATGAACAATTTGTTATTGGGCATGATTATTGGGCAATTCACACATTTATATTTACATATATACATACACACACATAAACATATGTATATATAAAATAAACACGCTTGAATTGCCCAAGAATTAAAACTGTTACTGCTCATTATACCTTTTTTGGATTGAAATATGATTTTTTTCAATATATACATTTTTTTCATTTCTGATTGTTTGAATGTATCAATATCTGACACCCAAAACTAAGTTTAAAAACTTTAATAATTTACTCTAAGAAAATGCTATCAAATCAGAATACATATTTTTCAAAATTGCATGTGTATATGTGTGTATATAGATATATAGATAGATATACATATATGTGTGTGTATATATATCACCTTTTAGATATGATATGTGTTGGAATCATAATAATGTCTGGGGAGATATAGATAAATATTAAAAACAATTAGAGGCATATGAGTTCTGAAATATCTAAAATGGAACTAATTATCTTTCTCCCAAAGTCATTTTCTTAACTTTCTTATTACTTTCTAGGACCCCACCATTATCCCACTCACAACTTAGGTGCCAAACTCGACTCACTTTCACTTCACTTCCACATCCAATTTGGTGCAAGATTTATGGATTCTACCTTGATAACATCACTTATAGTCACCTTTTCTCTCATTTGAAGCTACTACCTCCCTGAAGCAGGCTCTTGTACCCAAAGACCAGAAGCCTACTGGTTGGTTTTCCTGCCTCAAGTATTTCCTCATTACAATACAGCTTTATTCATTTGTCAAAATGTCCTTCCTAATGCTCAGGTCTGGCCAGGCCATCCTGCTATTCAGTCTACTCTAGTGGCTCCTTATCTACCTGCCTATTCAGTCAACTGTAGTTGACTATTTTCTCTACATTCAAATATAAAATCCTATCTTTTAAAGCCTTTCATAACCTTGACCTTTCTGAACTTTCCTTACTTCCTTCTAAGTACTCTTCAATCAAGTGGCTTTGGGGTCTTTGCTGTTTCTCATACTAATATTTTATGTTCTAACTCTGGACATTTTTATTGGAAATCCTGCATATCTGGAATTCTCTCCTTCATTATCTGTTTCCTAGCTTACTGGATTTTCTTCAAGTCCTAGCTAAAATCTTATCTTTTGTGAGAAGCCTTACCCAATCCCACGAATATTAATGCCTTACTATAAGATTATCCATACATGCATATGTGTATATGTACCTATATATACATGTATATGATTATATATAATGCATATTTATATATGTATAAAATAAATGGGCATATTATTTTTGTGTGAGGGGGAGGCATAGGGGTGTACTTGTTTAGTGTGCTCCTTTAGGGAAGGATTGTTTTTGCTTTTCTTTATATCTCCAGAGATTAGTATAATACTTAACACATATCTAGTATCTAAAGGGTTCTTAATAAACATTGACTTGACTTAAAATGTTATATCATCTCACTTTGTCAAAAGATGCAGACTTGCCAATGCCACCCTAATGACAGTGATCTCCACAAAGTGTCAAGTTTTACTTTGCCACTTCATCTAACTCCCAGAAAATATATTAAGCAAAAAAAAAAAAGAAAGAAAGAAAACTGAAGTAAAAATTGGACACTATTTAAAACAAAAATAGGAAAATAAACATAGTTCCTAACTAGGCATTGCTAAAGATTGATGAATGGTTGGTGTTCACTCAATTCTGATGGTGACTCATTTGAATACTTATTATAAAAATAATACATTTTTAATTTACAAATCACAAAATTATATTACATCTCTGAACCTCAGTTTTTTCAACTATAAAATAGGGATAACAAAGTCACTGGATTATTATGAGCAAAGGATTAGATAGTCTGAGATGGCATAGCTTAGTAACGATATGGTAGTTGCAATAGTGATGGTGGTTATAGAGATAGTAGTAGTAGTAGTAATGTTAGTTTTAGCAGTAGAAGTGGTAGTAACAGTAGTGATAATAGTAGTAGTGATAGTAAAAACAGTAGTAATGATAGTAGTAGTGGTGGCAGTAGTAATAGTGGTGGTGGTGGTAATAGTAGTAGTAGTAGTAGTAGTAGTAGTAGTAACAGTAGCAGTAGTAGCAGTAGCAGCAGCAGCAGCAGCAACAGCAGCAGCAGCAGCAGCAGCAGCAGCAGCAGCAGCAGCAGCAGCAGTAGTAGTGGTAGCAGTAGCAGTAGTAGCAGTAGCAGTAGCAGTAGCAGCAGTAGCAGTAGCAGTAGTAGCAATAGCAGTAGCAGTAGCAGTAGTAGTAGTAGTAGTAGTAGTAGTAGTAGTAGTAGTAGTAGAGTAGCAGTAGCAGTAGCAGTAGCAGTAGTAGGAGTAGGAGTAGTAGTAGTAGTAGTAGTAGTAGTAGTAGTAGTAGTAGTAGCAGTAGTAGAGTAGCAGTAGCAGTAGCAGTAGCAGTAGTAGTAGTAGTAGTAGTAGTAGTAGAGTAGCAGTAGCAGTAGCAGTAGTAGCAGCAGCAGCAGCAGCAGCAGTAGTAGTAATAGTAGTAGTAGTAGTAGTAGTAGTAGTGATGATAATGGTAGTGGTGGTAGTAGTAGTAGTAGTAGTAGTAGTAGTAGTAGTAGTAGTAGTAGTAGCAGTGGTAAGAGGAGTAATATCATATTTTATTAAACTGAAAGCACTCTATAGATGTGAGATGTAATAATCTGTGCCCCAGTCATCAGAAAGAGATGGTAGTGGCAGACAAACTGAGAACATCTAGTTGCTGCATCCTAAGTATTGTTGACTAGTTCATAGGATCATACACTTAGAACTGAAAGGGACCTTGGCTATTATCTTATTCAATCTTCTCACTTACAGATGAAAGAACTAAGGTTTAGAGAGATTGTCACACTTGTGACTTAAAGACCAGAGTCACATTGGTAATAAGTATCAGAAGTTAGATTTGAACCCAGATCTTCCTAAGTGTAGCATTCTCAACAATTATTCTATAGGATATGATGCTGTTTTTCAGCATATTGATGGAGGTGTTGCCTATGGCCAAAGAGAAAAAAAACATTAGTTGTGGAATTGTATGATTATAGACAAATATAAATATAGTGTAGAACTTTGATCATTGTTAAGTACTGGTATTGCCAACCCCAAACAGCATTTAAAACATTATTGTTCAGCTAGATGACTCAGTGGATAGAGCACTGGGTCAGGAGTCAGGAAGATCTGAATTCAAATCTAGTCTGAGATACTGATCAGCTATGTTACAAGCCATTTAATCTCTGAAGAAGGAAATGGCAAACCACTCCAGCATCTCTGTCAAGAAAAGCCTATGGAGAATATTAGCTTGTGATGGTCCATGAGGTCATGAAGAATCAGATGGAACTGAATGAATGAACAGCATGTTGTGGTAATATGAACTTTTTTAGAATGTCCTAAAGACTACTGTTTCTATCTTGCTTTGATGAACTATGCATTAAAAATTGAACACATTTAAATATATAGTTTTTACAAATGAAGAATTATTTGTAATGTAAAAGAGATTATCAGAGAAATGCCTGAAAGGAAAAAGTATTGCCAACCATATAACATAATCAGGGGACAACCAACCAGTGGACAGCTGATGTCTTCCATTCAAAGTCATGCAATGTAATGCAAAAAAAATGATGGCTTCTTGTATGTAATTCATTGGAGAATATGGATCACTGGCAGATATGGAGAGGTTAGAACTTCATCGAAGCAAGGAATGTCCATAGTGATTAGATCAGAGTTTTTGGAATGCTGGAGAAATGAAGTAACTAACTGAAAGTCATAATTTGGTTAGCACATACTTTCTATAGGAAAGGAAATGTACGATTCGTATCTGTTAAAATTTCCATGTAGTAAAACCGTCTAAATTTATTTTAAACATATTGTATATGTTTTTGAGATGTTATATGAACCTAGGTCATAGAAAATGTATATTACACATGCATATATATTTTATATGTGCATGTACAATGCATATGTGTGAAAATATGCACACATATATTTTGCAAAAATTGTTTTTGTTGAAATCTTCACATCTTTGGTCACTCTAGCTCTAGAATCCTACAACCAAATTTTGACTGTGGTAAAATATGAAAGGCTCTGACTGAACCTAATAGTAAGTTTATATGGCACCCATGCTCCAATGAGCTAGAATAATTTATCCAAGAACTAGAAAAGTTGTATGACATTAGTAATTATTGTAACAAGGTGATAAGTTAACAGTCCTATGAAGGAAAACAGTTAATTTTAATATAATTATCTTTTGCCATACTGGGAATACTTAAAGTCTAGCTTCCAAGTTAGAAAATATCTCTAATCTGGTGAAGTGGTTTCATAAGAGGAGACAGATTAAGCGATCAATGATTATCTATGTATCAAAAATAGAAAATAATATGAATATACCCCAACTATTTAAAGTCTAAATAACTATTTCCTTAATATAGTTAGGTTTCAAAACTTAGAATTTCCCCCTTATGGAAAAAAATATATTAGTGTAAGTAGTAAAACAAGTTATGCTCATTTTATAATATACTCTTCTATGGAGATTTTTTAAAACTGCATCTGTTTTCACTTAAATTGATGATTTTTCCTAACTTCTAAAGTTCCTCCTGACTATCCTAATATTCCTCATTAGACGGTTGCTTCTTTGGAAAGTCTTCTTGAGCAACTTGGTTTAACAACTATGAATAATAACTTTTTTTTCATCCTATTCTATCTGATAGGGTACATAGAAGAAAAATGGTTCCCTTCATCCAAGCACTATTTAAGATGAAAATCATTGTGAAAAGAGCACCTTAAAAGTCATCTTGGAATAAATCAGCTTCAAGTTAGAGTTAGTATCTCATGTAGCTGCAAAATCTCTAGCTACATTGTTCTTTGTCCATCATTTTGTGAAAGGACCATGACATTAGGAAGGTGATACTGTGACATGCAAGTGGATTGAATGTAAGTGGAGGAGGGCTGTGCAAAGTCTCATTTTTCTTCTCTGGAACCATCTGGATCCAGTGGTCAAGACATAGATTAGGATGACTGGAAATGGCCCCAAATGCAGGGGTAGACCTTGGTCTTTTGAAACTAAGGTCTTCAATAGGTGTCAATTTGGCTGAGGCAATGCCCAATCAGTGATTAAGGCTAGGTAAGAAATGAGGAAAGGAGGCACCAAATAATGAACAAGTAGACTTTGGCTTGGAACCTACATTTTCTTAATCTATAAGAGCCAGAAATCCCTAGATATCATGCCAGGTTTCAGAGATTAAAATTTGCATTCCTTATGCAGAACACTCACGGGGCTTAAACTAAAATCACTCTTTTCTCAGTCAAACTGAAACCTGTGAAAGACCTTAGCTTAAAAAAGCAAGTCTCTTACTGTGTCTAAGTCCATCTCCAGTATTGATCTATATCTTGCTACTGAACCCTGATGGGTTTGAGGAGAAAGTGAGTCTGGTAACTGCACAACCCTCCCTCACTTAAATCCAATTCAGTTGTATGTCATGGCATCACCTCCTTGATGTCACGGCTACATTAATGAATGCCAGAGTGAGTTTCAACTTTCAACTTTTCTTTCTACAGAAAATGGTTGTGGTAGGCCAAGCTAAAAGAAATAAAATGTAACCTCAGGCATCTTCCTTGCTGCCTCCTCTCTTGTGCCAAAATGGGATATATATTCAATTCTCCTTCCCTAGTTTTAATGAATTATTCTGTAGAAGTAGTAGTATTAGTAGAAGGCTCTCATTCTTCATCCCTTTGTGGGTAGGGAGACAAAAATATGCAGAAGGAGTTAACTTTTTAGAAGAACTTCTGAGATATTTTCACACAGCATAGAAAAGAGCAATTCAAGTTCAAAGTTACAGAGGAAAATGCAATAATCAAGCAACTGGCAGCAGGCCACAGGAAAAGATTATTCATGAACTGACTGGATCAGAACATTTAGATGGGATGGAAGCTGTGGGTGGAACCTCCCTGCCTACATTAAATAAAGTGGTTTCTGGCACTGCTGTGTAGTTGAATAGAACAGCCAAAATGTTGAATTCTCTGTTTGTATACTTTAGTCTTCCCAGACAGTTTCAACAAGGGCAATGGGGGAGGGAGAAAAGAAGCCAATCTCAGCAATCCCCTTTTACTTACCAAACCCAGAAAGATGAACATCAACTGCCCATCTGAGTCTCATCAGAATCATGGAAAAAAGCAATCAGCATATTGTCTGCTCCTGGGAACATACTCCTGAAAGAGTCATGGTGCTTGCCTAGTTTTTCATCCCTATGTTTATTTTATTTTTGTCACTTTATCATCTTACTTAATTCATACATTAAATTTTATCCAGACTCAGTAGTAGTTTCTCTCCATATACCCTCAACAAAAATTCATTTGTTGACACGAAAAGCACTTGAACTCAATATACTATAATGGTCTCTGTCCTGGAAAATTAAAATTGAAGCACATTCCCCTCTTCCCAGGAGAGAAGTGGGAGACTATAGCTATGGAATGTGGGATAAATGCCCAGATAGATGCAGTTGCATTATTGAATGGCTTTTCTTAAAGGTTTTGTCTTTTTTTTTTTTTAACAAATAAGGTTTTAGTAGGGATAAGGGAGAGTTTAAGAGAAAATTTTGTTTTTCTGAACAGAAATATAAAGTAACAATAAAACTTAAACCCAAAGAATTCATCAAAGTAACTTGGCACAGAACACTTTATCTTATAAATACAATTATACTCTGGATAACTTCTAGAGAAATGCCAATTATCTCTCTCCCACTCCCCCCATCAGTTTCAAAGTGATATCTGAGAAGTCAGTAGCATATTTCTCCAATGTTTTCAGATCTAGCACCTATTCCAGTTTCCTTCCTATTTTTACCACCAGCAATTAGTGTCTAAATCTGTTTAACCAATTAATATAATGATATATTTACTTTACTCCTATACCACCTATTCCCTGATGAAAGTATAGTCAATCTTAACATTGATCCTTCCAATTTCACTTAGAAATATGTGATAGGTATTGGAGAAGGGGAATCTGTCTCTCAGCTACTGGTGGTCTACATCCCTTGGGTCCCTTAACAGGGCCTTATTGCTCTTTGGGGGATCTGTTAACTCATTCCTCAGAGCCTTGATGGCTAAGTGCAAAACCTACCATGCACTCTGTGTTCCCAGCTTTTCATGGTTCAGTGGTTCATCGTTCAGATCTTTCCAGGCTTACAAGGTCATAGCTGTTTCCAATATTCCTTCACCTAAAAGCCAGACAGAACAAACAAAAAGAGGCCAAGGACAGGGGCCCATATTCATAGGCCACATGTCAGCTTTGGATAGGGAAGGCCCTAGGGTGTTTCCCTTACAGCATTGTCTTTCTCAACAGAAAGCAGCCAGGCAGAAAACAACCAGACTCAAGCCAGTGTCTCACTTTTGCTGGCCAATGTCCTTTGAAGACACCCCAGTTCCAATTCCCAGCAAATCAAAGAAATTCCTCTTCATCTCATGTTTAGCACAGTGAATGTTATACATCTTATAATACCTCAAAATTATACTAGTATTGAATCAATAGAGAATACACAGCTAGCACCCAAGGCATCCTCTACATTAAAAGAGTTGAAGCACTTTAACCTATTTTTCAAGGATATTTGTGATTTAACCTAAAAATTTTTCAGCTTTATATCCCATATTGTTCCTTTAGAATACTTTATGCTTCAGAAAAATGGTTGTTTTTCTCATTCTCCAAACATGTCCAATGTGTCATCCCTTTTATGTCTTGCTTCATATCATTTTCTTTCTCTCCTTCTGGAAACATCATCTTTACATCCAGTTTTGCTTATCTAGTACCTACTCTTTCTTTAAAACCTTTAAGTACCCTTTAATACCCATCAAAACAAAATTCTGAATTCCAAATTTTTTCTCCTTTCCTCTTCCATTCCTTCCCCTTCTTCAAAAAAAGAAACAAATTGATAAAGATCATACATGCACAGTTTTTAACATTTTTCCAAAGCATAAGGTATTCTAAAGAAAAATCAGAACCAAAGAGAAAAATCATGAGAAAATAATAGCAATAAATAATGAAATTAATATGCTTCAATTTCTATTAAGTCTCCTTAGTTCTTTCTCTCTGGATTACAATATTACTGAGAACTGTCTATCATAGCTAATTATCACATAATGTTGTAGTTATTGTGTATAATGTTCTCCTGGTTCTGCTCACTTCACTCAGCTTCACTTCATGTAGGTCCTTCCAGGATTTTCTGGAATCAGCCTGCTCACCATTTCTTACAGAACAACAGTATTCTATTACATTCATGTACCATAACTTATTCAGCCATTTCCCAGTTGGTTTGTATCTTCTCAATTTCCAATTCCTTGTCACCACAAAAAAGAGCTGCTTCATATCTTTGGGATACAGACCTCATAGTGGCACTGCCGGATCGAAGGTTATGCACAGTTGTATAGCATTTTGGACATAGTTCCAAATTGCTCTCTAGAATAGCTGGATCAGTTCACAACTGCACCAATAATGCATTATTGTCTCAGTTTTCCTATATGCCTTCCAACATTTATCTTTTCCTGTCATCTTAGTCACACTGATAGGTGTGAGGTAATACATCAAAGTTGTTTTAATTTGCATTTCTCTAATTAATAATGATTATAGATGACATTAATTTCTTTATCTGAAAACTGTTTATTCATACACTTTCACAATTTATTACTTGGGGAATGATTTGTGTTCTTATAAATTTGATTCATATATATTTTAGAAATGAGGCCTTTATCAGAAACAATGGATATTAAAATTGTTGCCCAATTTTCTGCTTCCTTTCTAATCTTGGCTGCATTGGTTTTGTTTGTGCAAAACATTTTTAATTTAACATAATCAAAATTATCCATTTTGTATTTCATATTGTTGGCTAAGTTCTTCTTTGGTAATAAATTCCTCCCTTCTCTGTAGAGTTGACAGGATAACTAAACCCTTGATTTCCTAATTTGCTTATAACATCACCCTTTATCTTTAAATCATGAGCCCATTTGATCTCATCTTGGTATAGGGTGTAAGTTGTTGGTCTATGCCTAGTTTCTGCCATACTCCTTTCCAGTTTTCCCAGTAATTTTTGCCAAATAGTGAATTCTTATCCCAGAAGCTGGAGTCATTGAGTTTATCAAACAGCAGATTACTATAATCATTGAATATAATGTCTTGTGTATCTAAACTGTGCCATTTATTCACCACTCTATTTCTTAGCCAGTTGCAAATAGCTTTGATGGCTACAGCTTTTTAATGCAGCTTTACTTATGGTATGCATAAGTTGTCCTCCTTTGAATTTTCCCCCCATTATTTCCCCTGCTATTCTTGACTTTTTGTTTTCTAGATGAATTTTGTTATTTTTCTAGCTCTATAAAAAAAATTGGGTAGTTTGATTGGTATGGCGCTGAATAAAGAAGATTAATTGAGGCAGAATTGTCATTTTTACCATATTAGTTCAGCCCAAAAGCAGTCAATATTTTACCAATTGTTTACATCTTACTTTATATGTGTGAAAAAATGTTTTATAATTGTGTCATATAGTTCCTGAATTTGTCTTGACAGGTAGACTTCCAGATATTTTATATGGTCTGCAGTAGAAATTTTATTTCTGCTACTAGTTTGTATTGGTTCATTAAATTTTACTTAGGCTTTTGACCAAAAATTCCAAGCAGATTCACCTTGGAATTTCAAAAAGACTGGTTAGGGACCAATAATAAATATATATTCATATGTAAACCAAATACTCTAGAAGAACAACAACAACAACAACAACAAACCATATATTGTGCCTGGATATATGATTTCATCTTAGTACAAAGATCTCCAATGAGTGAATCCTCTCTTTTGATGAACAGCAATAACTTTTATGTATCTTCCTATTTTAAAGAGGTAAAAAGAGCATTGAGAGATTAAGTAATTTGCCTAGGATCATACAATCAGTATGTGTCACATTTGGAATTTGAATTGAGATGTGCCTAATTGAGGCTATCTACTCACTACTCGACATGTGCATATGTGTATAGAAATAGATATTGATATGGATTTGCATATACATAAATATATACAATGTATGTATGAATACACACATACACACATAGACATACATTTGTATATATACGAAAGCATAACAACATACATACCCACACACTATTTGGAGTTTGGCATGTCTAAAGGGAGCCAAACTGCCATATTTTGCTTGGATTTTTATACTTTTCATTGTGAGAGCAATGAGTTAATACCTTCATTTGCCTAGTTTCCTAAGTTGATACATGAAGTTTTAGTAAAAAGTAGTTATGTTAAAACAGAAAGAAAACTGGATTTGAAGTTAAGAGATAAGAAATAAGGTTGTGGGTATCATTCTTTTCTCTGCTGCTTACTATCTTAGTGAAGTTCAACAAAGTATTCACATTTCTGGGTCTTATTTTCCCCATTTTCTCTTCAGACTTCACTCAGACCTTCCTTTTCCATGTCCTAGGTCTTCATCCTGAAATCTCACTGTAGTCTTGGAATTCACACATTGGAAGTACTCTTCCTCTGATTAAACACTGCTTCCAGAACCTCCATTTAAAAATTCCCAAACCAAGCATACCTTATTCCTTTTTTTAAAGTTTTTTTTAATTAAATCTTTTTATTTGCAAAACATATGCATGGGTAATTTTTCAACATTGACCCTTGCAAAGCCTTCTGTTACAAATTTTTCCCTCCTTTCCCCCACCCTCTCCCCTAGATGGCAGGAAGTCTAATATGTGTTAATTATGTTAAAATACATGGCAGATTGAATATATGTACACATATTTATACATTTATCTTGCTGTACAAGAAAAATCGGATCTACAAGAAAAAAAAAAAAACAAAAAACCTGAGAAGGAAAACAAAATGCAAGCAAACATCAATAAAGAGCATGAAAATGCTATGTTGGGATCCACACTCAGATCCCACAGGCCTCTCCCTGAGTATATATGGCTTTCATCATCACTGAACAATTGGAACTGGTTTGAAACATCTCATTGTTGAAGAGAGCCATGTCCATCAGAATTGATTATCATATAGTCTTGTTTTTGCTGTGTATAATGATCTCCTGATTCTGCTCATTTCACTTAGCATCAGTTCATGCAAGTCACTCCAGGCCTCTCTGAAATCATCCTGCTGGTCGTTTGTTACAGAACAATAATATTCCATGACATTCATATAACATACTTTATTCAGCCATTCTCCCAATTGATGGGCATCCATTCAGTTTCCAGTTTCTAGCTACAATAAAAAGGGCTGCCACAAACATTTTTGCGTTTTGTACCTTTCTCTCCTTTAAGATGTCTTTGAGATATAGGCCCAATAGAAACACTGCTGGGTCAAAGGGTATGCACAGTTTGATAACCTTTTGAGCATAATTCCAAATTGCTCTCCAGAATGGTTGGATTTGTTCACAGTTCCACCCACATTGTATCAGTGTCCCAGTTTTCCCACATCTCCTCCAACATTCATCATTATCTTTTCCTGCCATTTTAGCCAATCTGACAGGTGTGTAGTGGTACCTCAGAGTTATCTTAGTTTGCATTTCTTTGATCAATAGTGATTTGGAGCACTTTTTCATATGATTGAAATAGTTTTAATTTCATCATCTGAAAATTGTCTGTTCATATCCCTTGACCATTTATCAATTGGAGAGTGGCTTGAATTCTTATAAATATGAGTCAATTCTCTATATATTTTAGAAATGAGGCCTTTATCAGAACCCTTAAATGTAAAGATGATTTCCCAATTTATTGCTTCCCTCCTAATCTTGTCTGCATTAGTTTTGTTTATATAGAAACTTTTTAACTTAATATAATTAAAATTATCTATCAGCTGTTCAATTCAGACTTTCATTTCTTCTTTGGACACAAATTCCTTTCTTCACAGATCTGAGAGGTAAACTATCCTAAGTTCCTCTAATTTGCTTATAATATCACTCTTTATGTCTAAATCATGAACCCATTTAGATCTTATCTTGGTGACACCTCATTCTTCTGGAGGAGGCAGTTTATATCCCTCTCTAACCCATTTTCTGTCCAACACATTTTCAGTTTCCTCTATATGTATTGTTGTTTTTCTCTATTAAAATGTAACCTCTGTAATGATAAGAAAATTGTCTTTCTACCTTGTATTTGCATTCCCAACGCTTAGCCTATAATACTTGGCATAGAGTGAGAACCCAAGAATTAATATTTAGGATTGACTGACTGACTAATCTGTAAAGTAAGGATATTGAACCAAATTATGGCTAAGGTCTCTTCTAATTTTAAATCTTAGGTAAGAACATTTCAGGTGAGATTCAAACACAACATGAACATATGCCAAACATTCCATGGTATCATTAGATAACCAAATCAGCTATTATTCTTGAGGTGGGTATGATTCTAAAACCACGTTGCTTATTCTCAATCCACTGAGGAGTTCAAATTTCTCAAAATTCAAATATTATTCTCTGCTCAAAATAAAATTGGTTTAGATGTCAGTGTGAGAAGATGGTTAGACCTTCAAGAAGACATGGGCAAGAGGAAGAACATATAAGTCATTTACATACAGACAGAAACTATTGTGCAAACCACAAGAAATTTAAGTGATTTCAGAAGGATACATAGTGAAACTATGGTTCCCCAGTATTTTCATTTTAGATTTACTTTGAGTTTTTTGATTCATTCAAACCTCAAACACAAAACTGTGAGCAGAGAAAGCTTTGAGAATGTACCACATGAGAGCTTTAATTTTATGGAAAACCATCATTAATAACATTTTAAACTTTGAATATTCATTAGGGAAATAGACCCAGAATTGAGAAGGACTTCAGAGGTCAATTCTTCCAATCTATTTATTTTGTGTTTGAGGAATCTAAGGCCTAGAGAGTTTAAGTGACCTTGCAAGGTCCCACAAGTAGTTCTGTTTTAAACTTGAGCTCAATTTCATTTTTGGCTGTAGTGTTATTTTATGTAACTTTTTAAAAGCTTTCATTTCTCTTTGTAACATGAATTATATATATATATATTGCCATTGATGTTTCTATCTTAAAGATAAAAAAAGAAAATACTTCTTTTAAATACCTTACCCAAAGTTATAAAACAAATTGGTGATAAAATAAGTACTGTTGACTTGTTTCTTTAAAAACATTTTCCCTTTCTGCCCCCAAAGAAGTCTACTTGTAATCAACTAATGTATTTTAATTTCTGAACCAAAATGATAGAAACCAAGTTAAGATGGTGCCAAATGCCAGAGAAGACAGGTATGATGATTCAGATTGGTTTAAAGAAATGTTCTTCACGTAAGGAAATGAAACTGGTCAAGGAACAAAGGCTAACTTCAATGAAGTATTTGTAGTTGAGCAAAAATTCAAAAAAGAAAATTGAAGTTCCTTCCCCCTACCATGTGTACTGAAATTTTAATAAGGGCAGCAATATGTTTAAGAATAAAAGTAAAGCATAACTGTAAAATTTGCAATAATCAGCTCTTTTGGTTAGAATTGTCAAATTGTTGGTTTGGAAAGGAATAAATTGACATGAAACTACCATAAGACATCAAACAGCAATGCCAGAAAGAAAAAGCCCTTCCAACTACAGTATCCAGTAATTCTAACTGATGGTGGGTTCTGAGTGATAAACTGTGGAAACTAGGGGAAAGGGACAACTGAAAGTTATAAATGATATTCTTTGAAATAAATTTCATATCAAATGTCACTTTGAATATCCAAAACTTGGCAGAATTAAAAACAGTTTGCAAAGCAAATTTATTTTTCAAAAGTATACGTATCACTCTTGCAAATGGTTTCCCCCAAATCATTAGTTCCTAAAAAATTCTATTTAACCCACAAAACTCTTACTGGGCCCACCCACTTCAGCCATAGCAATGTCTCCTCTACAAATTGTCTCTTAAAAATAAGAGATCGTGAACATCTGTTTTCAGCAAAATCACTCAGAATTCCCTCACAGATGTAGTATTCCATTGAAAAGAAATACAAAGCTATAATCTTCCCAAGTAAGAGGAAATAGAAGGAATATAAATAATTTATTTTAGGCTTATTCCCTGATATTTATAAGGTCTTCCCACTGGAATCTTTTAGACTTACATTGGTTTTTCTTAAGATGATGTGGCTCTAACCTTCTCTTACAAATTTGTCTTCTACTGTTTCTCAGTAGGAACCAGGAAGTCTTGTTTACTTACAACCCTGTTCCCCTTTCCCCTCCAAATGAGAATCATTGCATTGCTATCTGAACGTTTTGTCTCTCAAGTCTGCCCCTTTCCTCATCCACATATTCACATATTCCTTCCTACTCAGGGTCTATTAGCCTTTAAAGACAAACCCACTTCCTTTTTCTATCCTTTCATTCTTTTTTCCCAATTGAACAAACATTTATTCATTACCTACTTTGTGCCAGGCACTGAACAAAGTGTCCAGGATACAAATAAGTAAAAGACAATCCCTCCCTTCAAGAAGCTTATAATCTAATGGGGAAAGATGGCACAAAAGGAAGTTGAAAATGTTGGAGAAAGTACATCAGAGGGTATCCCAGCAACGGGATATGTTGTTCATAGAGTTCAAAGCAAGCAGAGGTATTTATAGAAAATAAGTTCTGGCAAATTTAGAACCTTCTTTACAAGAAAGTTTTGGGAGGAATTTGCTAAATTGATTATTATCAGGTTAATTCTGCATCCCTTGATGAAATAAAGCTGACTAGATCAGTATTTGATCCATAGGAACTACCTTGTAAATAGGAATTTCAGTTAGAGGTCAAACTGTCTACCATGGCCTATTGCTAGGCCATTCTTCATCCTTACATTCAGTGGTTTATTTGTTTTGTTTGTTTGCTTTATTTTGGTCTGATTTAACCACTTAACTTCTAGAATAAAAACTTCCTTTACCTCCACTGACATATATTTTATAATTATATGAAATTTAGAGAGTTGTCTAGGACATCTTGTGATTGAGTAATGTGCTTATGTTTGCACTCTTGGTAAAATATATAGGCCATGAAGTGGACTTGAATCCAAGTCTCCTGATTCCAAAATTGGTCTTCTGCCCACTATTTCTTATACCCATAAATGTGTTTCTTAAATATTTTACAAACAGATAGGGATTTATACCATTCAGAGATTATTCCTACACTACAGAGATTTTTCAGGACTCAGCAATTCTCTGGAAATTTTGATTTCAATATTTGCATCTATCTATCTATCTATATCTATCTATCTGTCTCTAACTACTTCTGCATTTATATCTGTATCTATTGGGAGTAATGAATCCATAGCAACATTTTTATGGTACCCAAAATATGCAGACATTGTTTGTTGTTTATCTGTGTCTGACTCTGGGACTCCTTTGGTGGTTTTCTTGGCAAAGATACTGCAGTGGTTTGCCATTTCCTTCTCCAGTTCATTTTGCAGATGAAAAAACTGAGGAAGGCATGGTTAAGTCATTTGAAACTGGATTTAAACTCAGGTCTTCTTGATTCCAGACCCTGAAGTCGATCCACTGTGCTATCTAACTGCTCATGCCAAAAAACAAACAAACAAACAACAACAACAACAAAAAAAACAAAAGAAAAAAACCCAAAACCCAAAACCCAAAAACAAAACAAAACAAAACAAAAAACCCCTCCATCAGTTGATTATTTAATAAATAATGGTATGATATGGAATAAAAGAATATTGAACCATACAAACAATGAATAAGAGAACTTCAAAAAAACTACATATGACTAATTGGGGTGGGGGCATCCCTCTATATTTGGTACCAGAAAATCTGATTTCAAATCCTAGTACTTTCATTTACAACTTGTGCGAATTTGGGCAAATCATTTAATCTCTATAGGTCACAGTTTCTCACTTGTGAAATGATGATGTTGGGATACTCCCACTAACACTACCAAATTGAGTCCCTGATGGGCAGCTCATTTGAAATCAGGTTCTTTCATACCAAATTCTAAGGAATAATCCCAGGGAATTGTAGAATTTTCTAGTATTATTGTTCATATATACCAATTATAAGCTTGGACATCTGTGGAACTAGGAAGGTATGGATTAACCCCTTACATTCACATAATACCATTAGAAATACCAATTAAAGGTAGAAAGTGGTATATACCTAGAGCATATTCATCATAAGACTTCTTAGATAAGAAGACTATAAAAGTAGTTTTTGATCTTTTGATGGGGAGCTCCCAAGATCCAAACAAACTACTGCTAAGTATTTTTTAACCTTACTAGCACTTGTTACTTGGTTTTAATTCCTGGATTATTTTCAAACTGCCTTGAAGAAGTGCTTCTACCCAAGAATATTGGGATATGATTTTATCAAAATAATTGTTTGTTTAAATCCTTTAACTATGAGTGATCTATTATTCCTGATGCAAGGTAGTTACTCTGACTGCTTTTGGCACAAGGATATGGTACAATTGAGTCAGAAGGTCCCAAGGTTTATTCCCAAGTTTGCCATAAATCACCTGTGTGATCTTAGGCAAGTAATTTAATCTTTCTGATTCTTACTTTACATATCTATACTGTATGGAGGTTAAAGTAAATGATCTCAAAGATACATTTCAAATCTATCATTCTATAGAACTGTTCCTTTCTGAGATTATGTGACCATCTTCCATAGGACTTGTTTATCATAAAATCATGAAATGCTGGAACTAAAAGGGCTCCTTGAAATTATTTAGCTCACTCCATTAATTTGACAAATGAGGAAACTGTCTCAGTTCTACCTATTGTGAATCTTATCTCTATGTAACTGAATTTTCTTTCCATTTATTTATGAATATTTTATTATTAAATTATGTCTTCATTTTCCTCAAAAACCAATGGAAAAATATAAGATTATAAATCTTTTTTGTGTGTCCTGTGTTGTTTTTTTTAATTAAAGCATAAATCACATTACCCTCTATTCTTTCTAATTACAGCATAAACTAATTGTTAGAAGTGGGTTCCATTAAAACTTCCCTTCCAGAAATATTAAGCAATTATACTAAGTGCTTCCACTAAAAAAGCTATATGAAAAGAATTCCAACAGTACAAATAAATACAGGAAAACACACAGGCCCTTCGAAATGCAGTCATATATAAAAGGTAAATATACCAAAAGAGAACTAATTTTAAAAAGGCAACATGAGGAAAGTGAGCTGGATGTACTTATCACAGTTTCCAGAGGCTGCCAAGTTTTTCTTTGGAGAAGAGCCAAGGAGTTTCCATTATGGTTAGGAAATGAAAAAAAATTTCCCTGAGCTCAATGTATTCTAGTATTCTCTAAAGTACTTTTTCACCTTTTCCACATATTTAGTAGAATGAAAAATTGAAAGAATTGACCTTATGACTCTTCTGGGTCTTAAAACCTTAATGTGTCAATAAAAACAAAGTATAGTACAAAATAACAATTCTCCTAATTTATGAATGGGTTATATTTGTAGGTTTTTGTAACTTGGAGTGCATTTTGCATGGCAATATGTCTATATATTATTAGGTTTTCATATCAGCCCCCATTTAGTCACAATGGATTAGAGATACAGTATTAATAGGTCTCATCCAACTCCCAGCTTGAGCAGAACAGGACGTTATGGTATAATAAGAGGAGAGGGAGGTGGAGGTACACCTCTTTTCTTACCTCTTTCCTGGGTCTAGGCCCTCAAATTTTAAGCCAGCAATTTCTCTGTTACCTTTGCCCCATTTCTATTTCTTTAAGAATAATTACCATTTATATGGTGTTATAAATGTTCATAAAACATTTAACTCATATTAACATATGGGAAATCAATTAATCCTCACATTAACAATACAAAATGGGTTTTCTTTTTCTTTTTTTTCTTTTTTTCTTTTTTTATTTGCAAAACATATGCATGGGTAATTCCCAAACATTAACCCTTGCAAAGCTTTCCGTTACAAATTTTTCCCCCCTACTCCCCACCCCTCCCCTAGATGGCAGGATATCCACTACATGATAATTATGTTAGAATACTTAAGAAATCGAATATATGTACAGTTATTTCCACACATTATTTTTTTGTTCAGGAGAAATCGTATCTGCAACAAAGAATAATCCGATAAAGGAAATACAATGCAAGCAAAATTCAATGGAGAACATGAAAATGTTATGTTTCATATCCCTCTCTCTGGGTGTATATGGCTTTCTTCACTGAACAATTAGAATTGATTTGAAGCATTTCATTGTTGAAGAGAATCATGTCCATTAGAACTGATCCTCATATAGTATTGTTGTTGCTGTGACTAATGATCTCCTGGTTCTGCTCACTTCACTGAGCATCAGTTCATGCAAGTCTCTCCAGGCCTCTCTGAAATCATCCTGCTGGTTGTTTCTTACAGAGCAATAATATTCCATAACATTCATATACCATAATTTATTCATCCACTCTCCAATTGATGGGTATCCATTCAGTTTCCAGTTCCTTGTCCCTAAAAAAAGGGCTGCCACAAACATTCTTGCACATGTGGGGTCCTTTCCTTTTTCTATGATTTCTTTGGGATATAAGCCCAATAGAAACACTGCTGGGTCAAAGGGTATGCACAGTTTGATAACTTTTTGAGCATAGCTCCAAATTGCTTTCCAGAATGGTTGGATCCATTCACAGCTCCACCAACAATGCATCAGTGTCCCAGTCTTCCCACATCCCCTCCAACATTCATCATTATCTTTTCCTGTCATTTTAGCCAATCTGACAGGTGTATAGTGGTACCTCAGAGTTGCCTTAATTTGCATTTCTCTGATCAATAGTGATTTGGAGCACCTTTTCATATGATTATAAATAGTTTTAATTTTATCATCTGAAAATTGTCTGTTCATATCCTTTGACCATTTATCAATTGGAGAATGGCTTGAATTTTTATAAATGTGAGACAATTCTCTATATATCTTAGAGATGAGGCTTTATCAGAACCCTTAAAAGTAAAGATGATTTCCCAATTTGATGCTTCCCTCCTAATCTTGTGCAAGGAATCTTGCACCTTCCTCCCTAATTTGTACAGAAACTTTTTAACTTCATATAATCAGAATTATCTATCTGGTTTTCAATTAAGAGTTCCAGATCTTTTTTGGACATAAATTTATTCCATCTCCACAGATCTGAGAGGTAAACTATCTTATGTTCCTCTAATTTTGTTATAATATCACTCTTTATATCTAGATCATGAACCCATTTAGATCTTATCTTGGTGTGAGGTGTTAGGTGTGGGTCCAGCCTTAATTTCTTCCACACTAGTTTCCAATTGTCCCAGCAGTTTTTGCTGAATAGTGAGTACTTATCCCAAAAGCTGGGTTCTTTGGGTTTATCAAACACTAAATTGCTAACATTATTACCTAGCTTGTCCTGATATCCTATCTTATGCCACTGATCGACTGCTCTATTTCTCAGCCAGTACCAAATGGTTTTGATGACCGCTGCTTTATAATATAGTTTTAGATCTGGTACAGCAGGGCCACCTTCATCTGTCTTTTTTTTTTTTTCATTAATTCCCTTGAAATTCTTGACCTTTTATTCTTCCAAATGAACTTTGCTACTATTTTTTCTAGATCTGTAAAATAATTTCTTGGGAGTTTGATTGGTATGGTGCTAAATAAGTAAATTAGTTTGGGTAGTACTGTCATTTTTATTATATTCGCTCGGCCTATCCATGAGCACTTAATGTTTTTCCAATTGACTAGGTCTGATTTTATTTGTGTGGAAAGTGTTTTGTAGTTTAGTTCATATAGTTTCTGACATTTTCTTGGCAGATAGATTCCCAAATATTTTATGCTATCATCCATTATTCTGAATGGAATTTCTTTTTCTATCTCTTGCTGCTGAACTTTGTTGGTAATATATAAGAATGCTGATGATTTATGTGGATTTATTTTGAATCTTGCAATTTTACTAAAGTTGTGAATTGTTTCTAGTAGTTTTTTAGTTGAGTCTCTAGGGTTCTCTAAGGATACCATCATGTCATCTGCAAAGAGTGATAATTTGGTTTCTTCATTACCTACTCTAATTCCTTTTATCTCTTTTTCTTCTCTTATTGCCAAAGCTAACATTTCTAATACAATATTAAATAGTAATGGTGACAGTGGGCAGCCTTGTTTCACTCCTGACCTTATTGGGAATGGTTCTAGTTTGTCTCCATTACATATGATGCTTGCTGATGGTTTTAAGTAGATGCTAGTAATCATTTTAAGGAAAAGCCCATTTATTCCTATACTCTCTAGTGTTTTTAATAGGAATGGGTGTTGGATTTTATCAAACGCTTTTTCTGCATCTATGGAGATAATCATATGGTTTTTGTTAGTTTGGTTATTAATATAATTGATTATGCTGATAGTTTTCCTGATATTGAACCAGCCCTGCATTCCTAGTATAAATCCTACTTGGTCAAGATGTATTATCCTGGAGATAACTTTGTGTAATCTCGTTGCTAAAATCTTATTTAAAATTTTTGCATCAATATTTATTAGGGAAATGGGTCTATAGTTTTCTTTCTCTATTTTCACCCTACCTGGTTTAGCTCTCAGCACCATATCTGTATCATAGAAGGAATTTGGTAGTATACCTTCTGTCCCTATTTTTTCAAATAGTTTGTATAGTATTGGGATTAATTGTTCTTTGAATGTTTGGTAGAATTCACATGTAAAACCATCTGGCCCTGGAGATTTTTTCTTAGGGAGTTGATTAATAGCTTGTTCTATTTCTTTTCCTAAAATGGGGCTATTTAAATAATTTATTTCCTCTTCTGTTAACCTGGGCAATCTATATTTTTGCAGATATTCCTCCATTTCATTTAGATTATCAAATTTATTGGCATAAATTTGGGCAAAGAAACTCCTAATTATTACTCTAATTTCCTCTTCATTGGAGGAAAGTTCTCCCTTATCATTTTGATTTTCCTCTTTCCTTTTTCTGATCAAATTAACTAAAGGCTTATCTATTTTGTTGGTTTTTTTCATAAAACCAACTCTTACTTTTATTTATTAATTCAATAGTTTTCTTATTTTCAATTTTATTAATCTCACCTTTTATTTTCAGAATTTCCAATTTGGTATTTAATTGAGGGTTTTTAATTTGCTCTTTTTCTAGTTTTTTTAATTGTAACCCTAATTCATTGATCTTCTCTTTCTCTATTTTATGGGAATAAGCATCTAGAGATATAAAATTACCCCATATAACCACTTTAGCTGTGTCCCACAAATTTTGGTATGTTGTCTCATTATTGTCATTCTCCTGGATGAAATTATTGATTGTGTCTATAATTTGCTCTTTCACCCATTCATTCTTCAGGATTAGATTATTTAATTTCCAATTAACTTTTGGTCTATTTTCTCCTGGCCTTATATTTCATGTGAGTTATATTGCATCATTATCTGAAACGGATACATTTACTATTTTTGCTTTTCTGCATTTGATTTTGAGGTTTTTATGCCCTAACACATGATCAATTTTCATATAAGTTCCATGAGCCCCTGAGAAAAAAGTATAATCCTTTCTATCACCATTCAATTTCCTCCAGAGATCTGTCATACCTAACTTTTCTAACAATTTGTTTATCTCCCTAACTTCTTTCTTATTTATTTTGTGGTTTGATTTATCTAATTCTGAGAGAGCAAGGTTGAGATCCCCCACTAGTATAGTTGTACTGTCTATTTCTCTTTGCATCTCTGTTAGTTTCTCATCTAGGAATTTGGATGCTATACCACTTGGTGAATATATGTTTAGTATTGATACCACTTCATTGTCTATGGTACCCTTTAGTAAAATATAGTTTCCTTCCTTATCTCTTTTAATTAGATCTATTTTTGCTTTTACTTGATCTGAGATAAGGATTGCTACCCCTGCTTTTTTTTGTTCACTTGAAGCATAAAAGATTCTGCTCCAGCCCTTTACCTTCACTCTGCATGTATCTCTATGTTTTAGATGTGTTTCTTGTAAACAACATATTGTAGGATTCTGGCTTTTAATCCAGTTCGCTATCCATTTCCGTTTTATGGGAGAGTTCCTCCCATTCACATTCATAGTTAAAATGACTATATATATATATATTTCCTGCCATCTTATTTACCCAAAGTTATATTTTTCTCTTCCCTTTCCCCTTACTCCCTTCCCCCCTCCCCAGTATTTTGTTTTTGATGACCACCTTCCTCTAACAGTCCTCCCCCCTTTAGAACCCTCCCTCTTTTTTACACCTTTCCCCTAATCCTTCTATTAATTTATCCATTTCTTTTCCTCCTTTCCCTCCTACTTCTCTATGCAGAGGGCCAAGTTTTTCCCTGAAATCAAATGCGTCTGATATACTCTTTTAGAGCCTAATCTAATGAGAGCAAGAATACTCATCACCCTCCCTTCTTTCCGTCAATTATATTAAGATTTTCTATATCTCCTTATGAGACTTTGCCTTATTTTATCTCCTTTTCATTTTTACTTTATTTTACCTCCTTTCCCCTCCCCTCTTCTTTTTTACAGTATGATATACCTTCCACCTCTAATTTCTTTTCAATTATTATCAAAGTAAAATCAAATTATACCTCAATTCTTTAAGGATACCCCTAGTACTTATATAGTTCTCGAGAGTTCTTTCCTTTTTACCTTTTTACGCTTCTCCAGAGTTCTGTGTTTGGAGGTCAAATTTTTTGTTCAGATCTGGTCTTTTCATTAGAAATAGGTGAAATTCTCCTGTATCATTGAATGACCATCTTCTTCCCTGGAAGATGATGTTCATTCTAGCTGGATAGCTTATTCTTCACTGTAATCAATATCTGATTCCAGGCCCATCGATCCTTCAATGTGGAAGCTGACAGATCCTGTGTAACTCTAATGACAGTTCCTTGGTATTTGAACTGTTTTTTTCTAGCAGCTTGTAATATCTTTTCCTTGGTGTGATAGTCCTGAAATTCGGCCACGATATTCTTTGGGGTTTTAATTTTGGGGTCTCTTTCAGCAGGTGATCGGTGAATTCTTTCAATGCCAATTTTGCCTTCTGATTCTAAAACATCAGGGCAATTCTCTTTCATGATTTCCTGGAAGATAGCATCAATGTTCTTTTTTTCATCGTGACTTTCAGGGAGTCCAATAATCCTTAGATTGTCTCTCCTGGATCTGTTTTCCAAGTCAGTTGTTTTTCCTAGGAGATATTTCATATTTTCTTCTATTTTTTCATTTTTTTTGTTTTTGTTTGACTGATTCTTGAAGTCTTATTGAGTTATTCATTTCAATTTGTTCAGTTTTAATTTTTAAGGTATTATTTCCTTCAGCTATCTTTTTTAGCTCCTTTTGTAACTGGCCAATTGAATTTTTTGGTTCATTGCATTTTTTTTCCATTTTGCCAATTTTATTTTTCAGTGAATTGTTGTCTTTTTCCAATTCACTAATTTTGTTTTTCAGTGAATTGTTATCTTTTTTCAATTCACTATTTTTATTTTCTAGTGAGTTGGTGACTTTTTCCAATTCACCAATTTTGTTTTTCAGTGAATTGTTGTCTTTTACCAATTCACCATTTTTTTTCTTGTGATTTGGTGACTTTTTCCAATTCACCAATTTTGTTTTTCAGTGAATTGTTATCTTTTTCCAATTCACTAATTTTGTTTTCCAGTGAATTGCTGTCTTTTACCAATTCACTATTTTTATTTTCCAGTGAGTTGGGGATTTTTTCTAATTCACCAATTTTGTTTTTCAATGAATTGTTGTCTTTTTCCAATTCACCAGACTTATTTTCCAGTTTTTCACATCTCTGTTGCAGGGCGATATTTCCTTCTTGCACTGCTCTCAATTTATTTCCCCAATCTTCTTCTAGCTCTCTTTTGAGATTCTTTATGCAATCTTCTAGGTAAGCCTTCTGATAGGGAGACCAGCTTAAGTCCACCTTTGTGGCTTTATCTGGGATTGTTTTCAGAATCTCAGGATCTGGGGACTGCTCTAGTTTCTCTCAGTAAAAGCTGTCTATGGTGAGAGCTCTCTTCTTCTTGCTCATGATGTTTAGCTGAGGTATCAGTCACCAGCAGGGAATTCTGCAGCAGCAGCAGCAGCAGAAGCAGCAGCAGCAATTTCAATTTGCCCTGGGGCAATTTGCCTAGTTTACTTCCGGTCTGGGGCTGATCTGGCTAGATCCGCACTAGGACCACACTTTCAGCTGCTGTTAATCCACCCTTTATCAAAGGTAGACCTGCCAAAGCACCTGCCCGCCCGCAGAGCAAAGTGGCCCAAGCATCTCCTAGGGACTTTCTGGCAACCTAAAATCTTCTGGTCCTTCCCAGCCCCGGACTTGCACCCCAGCTGTGCACTGGTGTCTGAGCGCTGGGAGCTGCTCGATCCCCTGCCCGTCTAAAACTGACCTCAGAAGTTCTTTCAAAGTAGATATTTGATAGAAGTGCATTGTAGTCCAAGGGTTTGGTGGAGCCCTCATTCCAGAACCAATTCGGAGGCTCAATTTGTCTGGGTCTGAGGGAAGATCTCAGGAGCTCACAGAGGATGCTATCTGCAGTTCACCATCTTGGCTCCGCCCCTCCAAAATGGGTTTTCTTGTTACTTCTATTTTATAGATGAAGAAACTGAGGCATAGAGATATTAAATAACTTTCTCAGGATTTACACAGCTAATAAATATTCTGACTCAGAATCTGTCCTTCTCTTCCTGACTCTAAATCTTAGCTTTATCCATATCACAACGTACCCACCATTATTTTTTATTGCCAAATGTCATCATAGTTCCATTAACATCCATCAACTTTCCAAAAAACCAATTAACATCACTTATGACCAATTCTCTCCCTAAGAATTCTCCATGACTAAAAATCAATTCCCTATCTATTCATTCAAGATAATTTCCTTTGTATAAGCCATCTCAAATCTTTACATTTGAGGAAGTATTTGCATTTTTAAATGAAAATTATTGGTAATCAAAAATAATTTCTAATTAATGAAATTGCAGGCATTGTTGCAAAATAAAGTGGAAAAAATAAGGCAATATAACAAGAAATATTTTTTGACTAGTAGTCCCATCACAATAACAGATCAACTCAACCCAGGATTTTCAGGTCAGCTCTCCTGTTCATACCTAAGATCATTCTTTTTTTCTACTTCTCTAATAACAAATGTTTTCATGGCAATAGCAAAGAGAAATTTGATGTTGGGCAGGGTAATATGAATAGGTCAGAGTCAATGTCAACTTGTTCATATCCTTTGATCATTTATCAACAATGAAATAAATTACTTGTATTCTTAAATTTGATTCAGTTCCCTTTATATTTGATAAATGAGGGGTGACTATCAGAAACACTAGCTCCAAAAATTGTTTACTATCTTTCTGCTTTTTTCTAATCTTGGTTGTATTTATTTTGTTTCTACAAAACCTTTTAATTTAATATAATCAAAATTAACCATTTTGCACTTTATAATGTTCTCCATCTTTTATTTGCTCATAAATTCTTTCCTTCTCTAAAGATCTGACAGGCAAATTATTCCTTGCTCTGTTAAATTGGTTATGGTGTCACCCTTTATGTCTAAATCATGTACCCATTTTGTCCTTATTTTGATATATGGTATAAGGTGTTTGTCTATATCTAGTTTCTGCCAGACAATTCCATTATTTTTTTCAGCAGTTTTTGTCAAATAACGAGTTTTTATCTCAGAAACGGTAGTTTTTGATTTTATCAAATATAGATCACTATAGTCATTTACAATTGAGTCTTGTGTATCTAATGTATTCCACCAATATACCACTCTATTTCTTAGACAGTACCAAACAGTTTTGATGATTTTTTTTTGTTGAATTAAAGTTTTTATTGTAGTAAGTTTTATTTATTTTTAATACTCGTTGCTTTAATGAATCATGTTGGGAGACAAAAATCAGAGCAAAGGGGAAAAACATGGGAGAGGTAAAATGCAGAAAAAAATAAGTGAACATAGCATGTGTTGATATACATTCAGTCTCCTTAGATTTTTTTCTGGATGCAGATGGCATTTTCTATCCAAAGTTTATTGGGATTGCTTTGGATCACTGAACCACTGACTAGAACCAAGCCTTTCATAGTTGATCATCCCACATTCTTGTTTGTACAATTTATTCCTGGTTCTGCTTGTTTTGCTCAGTATCAATTCATGTAAATCTTTCCAGACCTTTCTAAAAATCAGCTTGTTCATCATTTTTATAGAACAATAATATTCCATTACCCTCATATCTCAATTTGTTCAGTCATTCCTCAAATGATGGACATCTACTCCTTTTCCAATTCTTTGCTACCACAAAAAGAGCTTCTGCAAATATTTTTTGCTGCTCCACCAACAATGTGTCCCAGTTTTCTCACATCCCCTCCAACATTTATCCTTATCTTTTCCTATCATCTTAGCCAATCTGAGAGGTATGAGGTAGTACCTCAGAGTTTTTAAATTTGCATTTTTTAATCAATAATTATTTAGGGCATTTTTCATGTAATTATAAATGTCTTTAATTTTATCATTTGAGAATTATTTGTTTATATCCTTTGGGGAATAGCCTGTATTCTCATAAATTTGACATAGTTCTTTATATATTTTAGAAATGATACCTTTATTAGAAATACTGGCTGTAAAAATTTTTTCCCAGTGTGTACTTCCTTTTTAATCTTGTTTTTGTTGGTTTTATTTGTGCAAAACCTTTTTAATTCAATGCAATCAAAGTTGTCCATTTTGCCTTTCATAATCTTCTTTGTTCTTCTTTGTTCATAAGTTCCTCCTTTCTCCAAAGATCTGAGAGGCAAAATATCCACTATTTTCCTAATTTGTTTATAGTCTTATCCTTTATGACCAAATTATGAATACATTTTGACTTTATTTTGGTATAGAGTGTTAGATGTAGGTCTATGCTGATTTTCTGACATATTATTTTCCAGTTTTCTCAACCAATTTTAACGATTACTGCCTTAAAATACAGTTTTAGATCTGGTATAGCTTGGCAAGCTTCTTTTGCAGTTTTTTTTTCCTCCTTTAACTCCCTTGTTATGTTTGACCTTTTGTTCTTCCAGATGAATTTTGTCATTTTTTTTTAGCTGTATAAAATATTTTTGGTAGTTTAATCAGTATGGTACTGAATAAGCAATTTAATTTAAAAATTGTCATTTTTGTTACATTAGCTCAGCCTATTCATAAGAATCAAGAATTATTTCACAAAAAGCTGAAAAACAATTGTACACAGACTTAAAAATAAAAGTGGGGGTACAGTATTAACTTCAAACATTGTAGTCAAAAAACTAACAAAGGTCAAATTTCACTGGCATTCAAACTTCAACTTAACTAAATATATCCGATGTGATCTTAAGTAAATCTTTTAATTTTTCTGGGTTTCAATCTGTAAAATGTGTGGAGTAGTATTGGTGCCTTCCAATTTCTAATTTAATATCCCATGACTGACCTACTTAAGTAATTTAGGAATGATTGGGACCACTACACTTAAAATGATTTTGAAAGTAATTATAAATCAAATTTTAAAGTTCTTCTTATTTTTTTCACCCATTTTCCTCTTAATCATTCTCTGAGTTAGTCCAATTCTGTATTACTAGTCTCATTTAACTGATGCAGAAACAGGCCCAGAGAAATTAGGTTAACTGCTGAAGGTTTCACTGCTATTAAGTGTCTTCTAATATATAATTTTAATGAGTGGAAGATTTGTGATGTTTTCTAGGTTTTCAGGGCACCATTTTCTCCTAGGTTTTCCTAAGTGGTTGCTCCTTCTCTGTTTCCTTTGCTGGAACCTCCTCCAGATCAGAACTTCTAATCATAGGTGTCCCTCAGGACTATCCCCTGGTTATCGTCTCCTTTTGTATTATTTCACTTGCTTCATGACACAATCAGATTCCATGGATTTAATTACCATCTTTATGCTGAAGATTCTCAAAAATCTTGATCCTGATCCAACCTCTATTGACTTCCAATCTCACACCTCTATATAGTCAAATCCCTTAATTTTAAAGATGGGCAAACCAAGGTCTAGCCAGGTTAAATAATTTGTTCAAGTCATACAAATATCAGAGATAGGATGTGAACCTTGATCCTTTAATTCCAAATTCAGCACAGTTTCTATTGCATGGAGAATAATGATATTTGAACTATTTCCTCACTTTATTTTGGTGGCAGGGTTAAAAATATAGGAAAGGAGATGATCTCATGAGATTAAATAAATATCGGAATCAGATTTTTATCAATAGACAATTTTATGCTATATACCAACTCTGAGTCAAAAATAAGAATCAAATGCCTTTTAAGGTTTATGTGTTCACCTCCTCTGTGGGAGTGGCAGTTTTGAGAATCCTTCCTGATGACTACAATCTGTGAAGTCATTTTTTTTTTTTGAGTGTCAGCCCTGTTTCATGGATTCTGACTCTACATAGTAACATTGCCAGCACTGTTGGAGATGTTTATGTGGGTGATGGCCAGGAGCTTTGGTATCTGGGATCTACTTCAGAAGATTTCAGCCAGGGAAAACCCTTCAGGAAAGCCAAAGGACTCTACATTTATTTTCCTTATTTTAATAGGGCCCTTAAGTCTGACAAAAACACTTGATGGCCAGCATGATTTTCTCGTTCAACAGCATTTGTAATGAATGCATATGAGTGTCTAAATTTTAAGAAGCTATGGGGACATTATTGGCTTCCCAACTCAGAAACTATTAAACATGGGATAGAGCTTAGAAATGATTTTATCTAATACCTTCCCTTTACAGTTGGGAGAACAGAGGCATAAACAATTGATATCAAATTAATTCAGAGTCACATGGCTGGTTACTGGAAACTTGGTCTCCTGTTTCTCAGGTAGAGGTAAAATGTAATATCTAGGTATGTTTCACAAAATTTGAAATTAACTTCCTTTTAAAGTTGAATATCTTTTGAGCACTGGAGGTCTTGGACTTTTCCTACCCCATATCTACTTTAACTTATCAGAAAATAAATATCTATATTCCACAGAGAAAATAATTTTCTGGTATTGACTATTTGTGCATATGTCCCTTTTGTACTCCTTTGCATGCTCTGTGATAAGTGACAGGTTACCTTTGCTTAAGCTTATTTTCAACTCTATTGCCATTTCAATTCATTTCTTTTTATACAAAGCTGCCTCTTGTAGTCCAAAAAGTTCCATTTTTTTCATAATGCACTAAGGAAACAGAAATATATTCAAAATTCATCAATGAGGATCTTAAGATACAGAGACTGAATTAGTAATTGTCTTCCTTTAAGAAAATCAACACTGGCTTATTTGAAATCAGTATATTTTCTACAAATGGTCTTTTGACAATGGAGTCATTATTCAATAAATTGTCAGTGTGTTGTTTGGCCACAGAGAAATTGACAGAAAGGTCAATTTAATGCTAAATTAGAAAGATGAAGAGATGATAATATATGGTGTGCAACTACAATAGCTCCTCTTTTGCATTAACAAAGTATTGTTGCTGAAACGTCAAATGAGTAAAAGTACAGACAATGCCTCTGAATGTTATGATTTATTAGAAAAGCTTTGAATATTCATATATTTCTTATGCAAAAATAGATCTAATATTTTTCTTTATATATATATGTATGTATACATAATATGCATGTGTATATCAATTTCCTGATAATACATAAAAGCAAATTTAAAAAACCCAAAGAGTTTGTCCTTGCCATGCTGAGAGAAATGTTTATAAAACATTAGTGAGGAAGATAATAGAACAATACCAGCAGTAATACTTTTCAAAGCAGTAAAAATCATTGCAGGAGAAAATGAATCTGCTAAAAGTATTCTAAGTAACTAAATTAAATCAAATTGTCCCAAGAGCATTTAGAGATAAAACCGGATAAAACAAAAAAACTAAGCCAAAGTTCAACAGTAATATTTGGTCACCTATTCTTAACATTAATTAAAATCAAGCCATTATATTTTGGAGACTAACTGTAGTATTAGGTTGTTATCTGTTGTATTGTGGGGAGAAGTTGAAATAATCCCTAAGAAGATGAAATCAGGGAAAGGAATGGGGTATGACTAAAAGAACACCAAAAAATATGCATATTAGTAGAAATGGAATTTTGAAGTTATTTGAAGGATTGATGTCAAGATAACTCACACAGAAGAGGATAACAGAAGAATGGATATGTTATTATATCCAACTGGGAACCAAACAACTACAGATGCATATAGGTATTTTATCATTGCTATAAACTTTTTTGTTTGTGAGAATGATCTATAGAAGTGTAGAGAGTATCCTTAAAGGGCATTTAAAAAGGTGTCTAGTAGGTTTTTGCAGATTAAATTCAATAGCAGACCATATATTTATAGTCAACCTACTGTTTCAGTGGCAGGACCATAGATCATACATTTAATACTGCAAATGATATTCAATGACATATAGTCCAATCCCCTTGCTTTATGAGTGAAGAAACTGAGGCCTTATATAGCTTTAATACGACATTTGTGGTTACACAAGTTGTAAGATACAAATCTGGGATGTGAACTCAAATCTCCTGTCTTCAAATTCATTTTTGGTCCCATTCTACGTCTACAGCTAGGTCCTAATTAGAACAAATAATGACTCCCTAGAAGTTCCCACACATATTTCCCTATACTTCAAATTATCAGTACTTATTTCTATTTGGTTGGAACCAATGACTATGTTTTATATAATTATGACTTTAAACAGTTAGAATTCAATAATATTCAATCATAGAATTCACTTTTATTCTCACTAATCAGCACCTAGCTTGCTAAATATAGAGAACATAAGATCTCAGTGTTTATTGCTTGAGTATTAATACAGATGTGTGCATTATATATATATATATATATATACACATATATATATATATACATACATACATATATAGTGCCATTTGCAGCCTTAATCTTTTTTCTCTATCTATGCACATGTTAAAATAATAGATGTCTTGATAGATACTGATTCATAGATAATGGTTCATTGTTTCTAATATTTTCAATATAAACAGGTATACAATAATCAGAGATACTCCATAAAGTTGCTTTCACCTGAAAGAGAAAGTGTTCTCCACAACTGAGGTTTCAAAAAACAAAATCATGTCAAATGACATAAATGTGTATTTAATACTCTTCTCTAAAATCATTAACAGAGTGGAAAATTATTGTGATCTTGCCTGTCAGGAACTCTACTTGGAATTGTTCTCTAGTCTCAATGGTTTCTTTCATTGATTTACTAGACTAAGAAATGCTAAGATAAATTCAATTATATGTATGTCTCTGCACATCTGACATCCATGCGATAGCTGTGTGTGCAACATTTTTGATAAGCATGGAACACTTAATATGAGCTTACATGCAAGAAACTTTTTGGTGAGACAAGTATAAGTTGGAACAATGTTGGTGAATGATTATCTTTTTACGCAATCATAAATTTTAATGAAAGGGACAGCCTGTAAAAGAGCTAAAGAGTTCTTCTCTTTATGTCCATAACATGTGTATGATTTTACAGGAAGATATTCATGTCCATTGGCTTTAAAGCTATTGGTATCTTTTAAATAGAGCTTTAACATTTACAAAATGCTTCATACATAGTATCTCATTTATTCCTCACAGTAGTTCTCTAAGGGAAATGTTATCATTATCCTCATTTTCAAGATAAGGAGAAAGTAATTAATCTAGGTCAACTTAGCTAATACATGTCTGAGATAAGATTTGAACTCAAATGTTCCTGATTTCACATCTATTGTATTATCCTTTATATCACCTAATTGCCAATAATTCCTATTATCCCTGCAAGTGCTTCAGCCCCTGATTACTCAACAGCTATAGGTACTAAAGATGTAGAAAAGAAAGTTCTCACCAATAAATTTTGTGGCACTGTTAAATGTTTCAGAGTGAGAAATCAATATATATTGTGTATTTTATCAAGAACTGAGACTAAAGAAGATATATTTTCATTTCCTTTTCCTATGAGTCCTGAGAAAATCTGCTCTTTCCATCTGCCCTGTAACTGAAACTTCCTTTGTATGCTATTTCCCCCATTAAAAACAAGTTCTCTAAAAAATGGAATTTCTTTCTTTTCTAATGTATGTCTATTACTAAAAGTTCAACTTTAGTATTTTTTTTCATGGTACAGAGATGACCCTGCATTCCTGAAATCATCAAGGTGAAACAAAAGCTCTGTTATATCTACCAAGTTGGAAAGGCTTTGAGATTTTCTTTGCGCCTGGTAAATGGATTTTCTTTCTGATATATGAGAATAAGATTCACTAAACTGAAAAATTCTATTTACCAGAAGGTTGACAATACTTCATGGGGACCATGAAGGAGCTACAATCTATGCTAATGAAGGGAAGAATTATACAAAACAAATCACATATCTTTTGAACAAAAAAAAATAAGGCATAGTTCAAGAAAAGCAGTGATCTATTCAGCAAGTCTTCTAATACACATCCTTCTATTTAGGATTCATTTTAGCTCTAGGACAACCATTCATATTTCTGCCAAAATATGTGTTGAATTTTGGAATGTCTATAAATAAAGATGAGGAAGGGATGAGGAAATTTGTTTTCATAAATGACCAACAGTAATTTGGTCGATGAGTTCAGGTCTATGCCAATGAAAGTAATGGAAACACCCAATACTTTCTTTAACACAATGTCTTTTTTGTACTTCTGTGAACATGAGAACTATTTTTAAAGTAAAAATCAAGTAGCTATACAAAGAACTACTAAAAAATGAAAAATAATTAAAGTGGTCAGATTTACGATGTTTTATATACATATATATGATATTATATATTGCTAATTTGTCTTAATATGTTGTACTAACTATTCAGTGATTAGAAAAGATTCAAAAGTACTTATGTAGGGGCTGCTAGATGGTATAGCGGATAGACCATCAGCCCTGAAGTCAGGAGGACCTGAGTTCAAATCTGGTCTCAGACACTTAACACTGCCTAGTTGTGTGACCCTGGGCACGTCACTTAGCCCCAATTGCCTCAGGGGAAAAAAAGTACTCATGTAGTATCTGGTACTATTCATCAAAATTTACATTAAGATGATACATGAATAAAGCAGAAATGTATGGGATAAATGTGAATTCATCATATTTTTTTTCATCCTTATAGAATTTAAATCCTAAAATGAATTTTGGTCCTATTCTTGCTACTTCATTCACAAAGATCCTGATGGCAAGTTGAGCCTGTATTCTCATGTGCTATGTCAAAGGAGCAAAATCTATGCTAGCCATACAGGTATGAGTATGATATGTGATCAGGCAACAGATGGCTTGCTATCCAAGAATAAACATAAATAAGAAAGACTTCATCACAAATAAATTGACCATGAGGTGACAAATTCATTGATGATAAATGAAAAATTAGTAATAATAAATAAATCAATAGTTAGATGAATGAATGATGAAATAAATTGAAAGATAAACATTCCAATGTATTCCCCACTTTTGCAATGATAAGGGAAATTTGAATAAAAAGGTAAAAAGAGTACTGAGTTACACAGTTTTTAGATTTTATAAACATATGTTATCTTTTGGTACTCTATGAGATTCTGTTTCAATGATGAACAAAGCAATTATTTTCAATTGGCTCTGAGTCAGGACTCCTTTCCTGGATATAGGTTATTTTACAATTAATAAATAAATATTTACTTAGCTATAGCAGAAGAATATTCAACAAAATGAGACAACTTGAATAGCCAAAGTGGATTTAATTAGGCAAAGCTCCCTGGCCTGAGTTTCTTGTCATGATCCAACATGAGCCAAATGTCATCATATTCCTGGACTCCTTTCGATTATTTTGGATTCAGGTGTTTAGGAAATGATGTCAATAGCCTGAGACATTAGTCCCCCAAAGCAATTAGGTCTTAAGAATACTTTAAATACCTTTCATGGAAAAAATTAGTCTAACTTTCATGGGGATAAAGGGTTAGAAAAAATTTTCCTACCAAAATATGACATTCTATTAGAATTACTCATATCAAATTTATTTTCACTATAAATGAATCCCAAAGACAATGGTTTTTGAAGAAAAATGGAAGGATGCCTCAAATTCTTTTTGAAGTGGCAAATAGTAATTTGAGCTAATCTATACAAATATCATTCCAAGGAAAACAGGGTCACTTTCTATTAATTTTTTTTGATTAATAGCTTTTTATTTTCAAAATACATGCAAAGATAGTTTTCAACATTCACCCTTGCAAAACTTTGTGTTTCAAATTTTTCCCTCTCTCTTGCCCTACCCTCTCCCCTAGATTGGAAGTAATCCAATATATGTTAAACACATACAATTCTTCTTTACATATTTCGATATTTATCATGCTGCACAAGAAAAATCAGATCAAAAAGAAAAAAAATGTGAGAAAGAAAATAAAAATCAAGTAAACAATAAAAAGGTGAAAAAACTATATTGTGATCCACATTCAGTTCCCACAATCCTCCTTCTGAATGCAGATGGCTCTCTCTATCACAAGTCTATTGGAATTGGCCTAAATCACCAAATTCTTAAAAAGAGCCACGTCCTTCAGAATTGATCATCACATAATCCTGTTATTGCTGTGTACAATGTTCTCTTGATTCTACTAACTTTAATTGATATCAGTTTATGTAACTCTCTCTATGTCTTTCTGAAATCATCCTGATGATAGTTTCTTATAGAACAATAATATTCCGTAACATTCATATACCATAACTTATTCAGCCATTCTCCAACTGATGGACTTCCATTAAGTTTTCAGTTCCTTGCCACTAACAAAAATATTGCTATAAACATTTTTGCACATGTGGGTCCTTTTCCTTTTTTATGATCTCTTTGAGAAATAAGCCCAGTATACACACTACTGGATGAAAGAGTACTCACAATTTGATAGTCCTTTGGACATAGTACCAAATTGCTCTCCAAAATGGTTGGATCAGTTCACAACCTGACAAATAATGTATTAGTGTCCCAATTTTCCCACATTCCTTCCAACATTTATCATTATCTTCTCCTGTCATCTAATTTGAAAGGTGTGTAATGGTTCCTCAGAGTTGTTCTAAGCTGCGTTTCTCCAATCCATAGTAATTTAGAACATTTTATTCCATATGACTAGAAATGGTTTTAATTTCATCATCTGAAAATTGCCTATTCATATCCTTTGACCATTTATTAATTGGAGAATGGCTTGTATTCTTATAAATTTGAGTCTATTTTCTATATACTTTAGAAATGAAGCCTTTATCAGAAACCTTGAATATAAAAAAATTCCCCAGTTTTCTGATTCCCTTCTAATCTTGTTTGCATTGTTTTTGCTTGTACAAAACCTTTTTAATTTAATATACTTAAAATTATCCATTTTGCATTTTGAATTGTACTCTTTTGTTTGCCCATAAATTCCTTCCTTTTCCATAAATTTAAGGGATTGACTATACTTTCTTCTAATTTGCATTTTACTTATATCACTTCTTATGTCTAAATCATGAACCTATTTCACACTTTTCTTGGTGTAGGGTGCTAGGTGTTGATCAATGTTTAGTTTCTACCTTACTATTTTCCAATTTTCTCAGCAATTTTTGCCAAATAGTGACTTCTTATCCCAGAAGATGGGGTCTTTGGGTTTATCAAACACTAGGTGACTAGGATTGACTACTCTATTTCTTAGTCAGTACCAAATTGTTTTGAAGACCACTGCTTTATAATATACTTTTAGATCTGGTACAACTAGGATACTTTAATTTGCATTTTTTTTCTTAATTCCATTGAAATTCTTGTCCTCATTCTTTGTTCTTCCAGATGAACTTTGTTATTATTTTTCTAGCTCTACAAAGGAGTTTCTTGGAAGTTTGATTGGTTTGGCACTGAATAAGTAGAATAATTCAAGTAGAATTGTCATTTTTATTGTATTAGCTTGGCCTATCCATGAGTACTTGATATTCTTTCAATAGTTTATTTTTATGGAAAGTCTTTTATAATTGTGTTCATATAGTTCCTGACTTTGTCTTAGCAAGTAAACTCCCAAATATTTCATATTATCTACAGTTATTCTAAATGGAAATTTTCTTTGTATCTCTTGCTGCTGAACTTTGTTGGCAACATATAGAAATGCTGATGATTTATGTGGATTTATTTTCTATCCTGCAACTTTGTTAAAGTTGTTAATCATTTCTAATAGTTTTTTAGTTGATTCTCTAAGATTCTCTATCATTTACTATACATGATGCTATCATATACTACATGATACTATCATATCATCTGCAAAGAGTGACAATTTGGTTTCCTCATTACCTACTAAAGAGGTACTAATACAATATCGAATTTAATGGTGATAGTGAGTAAATTTCTTTTATCCCTAGTCTTATTGGGAATGCTTCTAGTTTATACTTGAGTATATATGATGCTTTCTGATGATTTTAGATAGATGCTACTGATCATTTTAAGGAAAAGCCCATTTATTCCTATGCTCTCTAATATTTTCAATAGTAATAGGTGTTGGATTTTGTCAAATTTTTTTTTGCATCTATTGAGATAATCATATGATTTCTGTTAGTTTTGTTGTTGATTTAGTCATTAAATCTGGCTAAGAAATAGAGTAGTCAATCATAGTCATCTAGTGTTTGATAAACCCAAAGACCCCACTTCTGGGATAAGAAGAAACTATTTGACAAAAATTGCTGAGAAAATTGGAAAGTAGTAGAGTAAAAACTAGGCATTGATCAACACCTAACACCCTACACCAAGAAAAGTTTGAAATAGATTCATGATTTAGATATATAGAGTGATATAAGTAAAATGCAAATTAGAAGAAAGGATAGTCAATCTCTTAGTTTTATGGAGAAGGAAGGAATTTATGGCCAAAGAAAAAGTAGAGTACAATTCAAAATGCAAAATGAATAATTTTGAGTATATTAAATTAAAAAGGTTTTGTAAAAACAATGCTAATGCTCATAGTTTTCCTAATATTAAACCAGCCCTGCTTTCCTGGTAAAAATCTACTTGGTTATGGTATATTATCCTGGTGATGACTTGCTGTCATTTCTTTGCTAATATTTTATTTCAGATTTTTGCATCAGTGTTCATTAGGGAAACAGGTCTATAATTTTATTTTTCTGTTTTGACCTTACCTGATTTAGGTTTCAGCACCATATTTATGTCATAAAAGGATTTTTTTCTCTGTTTTTCCAAGTAGTTTGCATAGTATTGGAATTAATTGTTCTTTAAATGTTTGGTAGAATTTATTGTAAATTCATTTTACCCTGGAGATTTTTTATTAGGGAGTTGAGGTCATTTTCTATTAATAATGAATATTTGCCAAGAGATAAATGTGAAAATAATTCCAATTTATTTGGCAAGATCTATTATAGAGGATGGAAATAGAAGTTCTATTTACAAAAGTTACTAACCATTAAATTAAATCAAAATATATTTCAGTAATTGGAGTAGCTAACTTAAATGTAAAATTGATATAGGGGCATTTGGAAAATATGTCCCTGGATTAATAAAAGCAGCCAATCACTTATAACCTATGTAGAAATTTTTCCTTTGTATATCATAAGCACCTTTTCCAAGAAGAGAATTAAGAAGTATTTAATTTGGTTAATATCGAATTACAACATAAAATTTCATATTTACTCTATGTTAAAGAAAAGGGAGTACTAATTACTGGTGTGAGATAACATTTTCAAATTTGTTTTCTAAGTCAGTTAACTTGTTAGGACAAAGATAAAAATCAATACAGGATTAGAAGAAGGAATAAAAATGAAATCCATTGTTTTGTAAGTGTAAAGCTAGGTGTATGAGGATCAAGGAGATCAAATGATTCTCTCAAATTCATACAGATTGTATCGGAGGCTGAATTTGAACTTAGGTTTTCTGTATAAAGATAATTCTTTCTCCATCATGCCACAATACCTTTCTTAGACATGACCTGAAATTAAAAAACAAAAACTCCAATATAAACTATTTTTCAAAAAATGATCCTGAAAAATAGGAACTAATAAAAGAATAGACATTAACGCAGTCCTCAGGAAGTTTAGTAAATATAAACAATTTGGTACACAATTTTCTCTTTGAAGAATTAACTTACATTTTTGTTAGGGATAGAGACTAAATATAGAATAGAAAGGCAGAATATTATAACCAATGACATATCATAAAGTATAAAAAATATTGCAGAAGAAAATTTGGAATAAGATACTTTTAAATCATATCATTCTGATAGCATTTAATTATGAAGCTATAAGGACAAATAATGAAAAACTTTCTCACAAACTTTATAATACATTATTTTCTCCATCAATGCTATGCCAAATACCATTTTTGAATACAAATATTCTAGCCCCTGATGAGCTTCATGACTAAGCATAACTGTCTCTAAAGAAATAAAAATGAAAAGAATAGTTGGACAAGACCAAAAATAGCTAAATGAGTTTGTACAAGAGGCATTAACATTTTGAAGTAAATTATTTTCAAGACATTTGAAAGGAGGAAAGATAAATTCTTAGGAAAAAATCATGAACATTTTTATTTCACATAATAAATAACATGAATAATTTCTAAGGCATACAACCCATTTCTCACCTCTAAAAATTTTATGAAAAAATCTGCCCATAAGGAGCTTTCTTGATTCTGACATAAGAAGACAGATTTATAAAGTAAGTTTTATTAAAAAACACATTTCACCTTACAGTTATACAAATAACTGAAAAGTTAAGTGAATACAATATGCACTCGATTTGGTATTTGTTATTAAAAAAAACACACACTTCCAAAAAATTATTTCCTATACATATGCTAAAATCATGTTTCTTTAAAATGAAATAATATATATATGTATATATATATATTACTTGTTCTGACACATCAAATGAAACATGAAATAGAGAGTCACATGTTCATCAAAAGTATTTGTCACTAGCATTGAGGATGAAGCTGGCACATTGTGTAAATGGAAGAGGTATTTAATACAGATGCTGAAATGATGATTTCCTTCTTATAGATGACATTGTGTTAATTTTATCAAGTTTTGACAATTTGTAGTCTGTTAAATAAGATCCACAATTATTCAAAAGAGGTTAGCTTTACTACACAAAATAAAAAGTGGATGAAAAATTCCTTTTGTTTAGATTTTGACATGAAGTTGGATGCATGTACAGTCCATAGGTCTGATATCTATCTATCTAATTATCCATCTGTCTGTCTATCTCTATAGATATATATGAGTATTGACACAAATATATGTATAAACATACAGATAGAGATATATTTTACATGCATATTTAGAGATAGATAATATATAGGTAGATAGATGGGATAAGCACTTAGAAGAATATTGAACTGGATCCATAATTGAACAATAAGAAGATAGTGAGCAGGATAATATTTGGGAAATTATTAAATATTATTAATGACTCCCAAATGTCTCTCTAAAATAAAGACTTATCCAAAGAAGCAAAAGTGGGGGGTCAACCAAGCATTGATGAATAAGAGCATGAAAAGCATAAACCTATTCTTGCAGATCTTATTAATGAAGAATTGCAGACAAAAATGGGATATGATAAGATATTATTAAAGAGATCTATAATTTAATAAGAAGATAGATTGGTTAAGAGATAACAAATAAACAAGAAAAATAAGAGATAACAAATGAACAAGACATTAGTGCTTCGTTGTATGTAAAGGTCAGGAGGAAACCTATCAGCAAGTTGAAGAGAGTCCCTCCAGAAGATTTATGGGAAGACACAGACATAATTCACAGAAGAGTATTAATAGCTCATATTTATATATTGTATTTGTTTGCATTGTAAGGTTTGCAAAGCACTTTACATGTCACTCTCATTTTCATTTCACAGAAGGGAGGCTGAGAGTATACATGATTTACCCATGGTCATAAATCTAGTGAGTGTCTCATGCCCTGTTGATATGGAAATCCTTATAAGCATTGTGATCTTAAAAGACAATATTCATTTCAGTAATATCACAGATCTATTAAGGCATCTGAGTACCATTTCTTCTAGTGAAACTGATGCTAATACACATATATATGCATGTATATATATATGTATGTGTGTGTACATGAAAAATTCAAAACTTTATTAATCAGATACTGATTTGATTATGTTAGCAGAAAATTGGCTCAACGACTCTTTCAGAACGTGTTTAACCAAGCATTTTATGAATTGAAGACACTTAATGGGCATCTAGTAAATGTTTAATAGAACAATGAAAAGCAGTGACTTTAATGACAAGTTCAAAAAAGCATTTGTAAAAGCCACATCTTTCAATAGCTATTATAAACAACACTTTAATAATCAGTGTTAACAGCTTTCCTTCGTGTAAAATTTTCTTAATATTTTAAACAACTTTCTCTTGTTTTTCAGTCATGTCTGATTCTTCATGACACCATTTGGGATTTTCTTGGCAAAGATACTGAGATAGTTTGCCATTTCCTCCTCCAGCTGTTTTGATAGGTCAGGAAACTGAGGCACACAGGGTTAAGTTACTTGTCCAGGGTCACACAGCTTATAGATGTCTGAGGTTAGATTTAAACTCAGGAAGATGAATCTTCCTGACTCCCAGCATGTTACTGTTTCCATTGAGCCACCTAGTTTCCTGTTAGGGTTCTTTAATAGTTCTTAGATTCTTTAAGCATTAAGGTTATTTTAGAGTATTATGTTTGGAGTCATGAAGATTTCTCTTTTTGAGTTCAAATCAAATCAGATACTTATTAACTGTATGGCCCTGGATAAATCATTTAACTCTGTTTGCTATAGTTTCTTCAACTGTAAATTAATTAAGTTGGGGAAGAAAATGGCAAACCACTCTTGTATCTTTGCCAAGAAAACTCCAAATTGGGTCATGAAGGGTTGGACACAAATAAACAAGATTTTTTACATTTTTAGTTTTGGAAGAAACAGTATAGATCATTTATTCCTTTATAACATTGGTTCTGTGAGTGGTCCACAGACCCCTGGGGTACTAAGGATCTGTTCAGGAGTTCATCAAGATCAAAAGTCTAATTCCAAGTTTTATAATATTATTAAAAATCATAATGAGACTAAAATGTCATATGCCTAATAAAATACTGTTTTCCAACTACACATCTCTATGAGGCTAGATTCCTTTCTATACTTCAATCAAATACATGGCAATAAATTGAATGCAGAAGCAGATATGAGAATCCAACTATTTTCTATTAAGTGAGACATTTGAGCAATTTTCAAAAGGTACAAAACTGGGGCAGCTAGGTGGTACAGTGGATAGAGCACCAGCCCTGAAGTCAGGAGGACCTGAGTTCAAATATGGTCTCAGACACTTAACATTCCCTAGCTGTGTGACCCTGGGCAAGTCACTGAAACCCAATTGCCTCAGCAAAGAGCAAAAAAAAAAATTATAAAACTCATCTCACTAACTTTTTTTTTTGGAAAATGGAGTTATTTTTGATTGAAAGTTATTTATATTAACACATGAAGAGTTTATTATTATTTAAAATTATTTAATAAATATTCTAAACTTTTTATTAACTTTCATTTCTGATGTTGTAAATATCAGTAAATACAGCCCACATAAACAAAAGATCTCTGGAATCCTCAATAATTTTAAAGAATGTAAAGAGGTTCTGATATTAGAAAGTCTGAGAAATGTTGTACTAAGGATCTCCTCTACAGAGAAGATAATGATGGAGCTGATTAGACACTGAGGGCCAGTCTTTACCACTTATAAACTATATAATCCTTTGTGGCAGTAAGAAAATCTCTTACCCTCTTTCACTCTCAGTTTACTCATCTGTAAAATGGTAATAACAGTATTTGCATCATTTAGCCTACTAAGTTACTGTGTTGAACAAATGTGGTATTGCTTGTGAAATCAATTTGAAAATTATGATGTACTCTATAAAATAATGTAATGTTCTTATTGGTAACAAATATCATCAAAAAATTCCATTCAATATGGGTTTATTGAATCATTAGAAAATTCTTCATTTTGTTAATTTGAAATCTGTCTAATGTAACGTTTATTCCTGCTCCTTATTTTGCCTTCTGAAGCTATACAAAGCAAGTCTAATTCTTCTTGAAGGTGGCATGCCTTAATATTTAAAGATAGCTATTATGTCCCCAGTTAGTCAATAAACATTTATTAAGCATCTATTATGACAAAGGTCAATGTTGAAAAATTACGATGCATATGTTTTGCAAATAAAAAGCTTTAATAAGAAACATGCTAAAAAAAAAGTATTTTTTATGTGCCAGGTATTGTGCTAAGCATGGAGGATATGGAAAAAAGCAGAAGAAAATACCTGTTTTCAATGATGTTCAATTTTTGTTAGGTTATTGATGCCCATTCCCATTTGAAAGTTTCTTTTTTCAGTCATGGATATTTTACAAAAACACTAAAGATTATATGAGGCAAATTGAAGTCTGTTTCTTAGGGGAAAGTTTGAAATATTTGAAATATTGTCTATACACCACTCTTACTGCCTCCAGTTTCTCACCATACTCTCATTCCTCATCCTCTTGCAATTCAGCTTTTGGTTCTACTATTCTTTTGAAAATGGTCTCTAATTGGTCAAAAGTTACCTTGTGATCATAAAATCCAATGACCTTTTTGAAGTTCTCATTGTCAGCAACCAAGACATTCCATTATCATGGAACAAATGCTTCCTATAATAGATGTTACTCTTGGCTCCTGCTTGAGTCATTTCCATTCCCTCCAGAGACAACAGGCGTAATGAATTTCATGTCTGTGATAATCAGATTTGTTCACAACTTGTTATCAAACTCCATAAGACTGCCAAGATATTTGCTATGTACAAACAAGTACTCTTTGTCTTTAAAGTCTCAGCATAGTGTACTGTCTGACCTCCACCATTAATTCTTTCTCACACAGGTGCTGGGGCGGGGAGGGGGTTGAAATGAACTCTTGGGCTTCCTATCTGAAATCACCACCACTTAAATTTACCACTAATTCTCACTCTCTATCTTATGTTTTTACTTTCTCTCCATTAATCACTCAGAATCAATGACAAAGACTGACTCATAGTCCCAGACTGACAAGTTACTCTTACAGAAGTGGTTCCAAGACCCCACAGTCAGCAACCATCTTTCCAAATTCACAAGGGGCGTACGTACCTACATTCTCCAATGCTCCATTCTCTCACTCTCAATTCTCCAACTTTCCACAACTTCGCCATAACCATTCTAGAGCTGGCATACTAATTATCCATGACTAGTGTCAGTGATGTGTCCTTTTATGGCCTTGAGGGTGCTTTTGCATATTCTGGCCTACTGTCAGCTTTTCTTTGGCTTGGGCCATAGTCATTAGTTTTTCCATGCTGAAACTCTGCAGTATCAACATTGTTGGTCAGTGATTCTTTTTTGATAACTTGTTTCTTCACATCTCTGAGAATGTATGCTCATGGTAGTCCTCTTACTTCTCTCACTATTTCTTCTCAGTTCCCCACTCCACCCCCTCCTCATTCCTTGTTGGCTATTCCTTCTGCTTTCTAAAGGTAGATTTTTGACCAAGGTTCTATACTTAACCTTTTTCTCTTCTCTCTCTGCAATTTTTACTCCTAGTAATCTTAACTATGCTCTTGGCTTTAAATATTACCTTTCTGTAGTAATTTCAAAATGTATCTCTTATCCTAGAATTTCTTTCCAAATTACCACTTATATTTTCAACTGTCTGCAAGATAGCTATATCCTTCCAGCTTAATATTTCCAAAACTGAAATCACAATCTCTCCTCTCAAATCTGCCACTTCCCCTAATTTATTTATACCTTCTATCATCACCACTTGTCACTGAGTCTCACAAACTCAGTCCTTTCACCCTTTCCTCTTTTTCCTGTCACTGAACACTTGGAAACTCACTCTTTCACTCTTTCCTCTTTTTTCATATCTGATTGGTTGCCAACTTCCACTCTCCCAACATATTTTGCACCTGTCTGCATGTTTCCCACCACAATGATCTTTAGTCAGGTCCTGATCCTTCAATAAAAATGACTATAATACCCTCCAAACTGGTATTTCTGCCTCGATTTATCTATCCCCTAATCCAGAAGGATGTCTATCACAATCACATGAAGAATATCCTTGGTGAAATGAGTGTATAAGAACAAATTGCTTTAATAGTCATGAAGTTGTTTGAAGCAGGTCCTGTGGAATGCTTAGAGCTTCATCAGATATTGAAGATGTCGAGGTCATCCACTGCATCCTTGGCCATCAGCTGCTTGCATCATAGTTTTAATGCACCACAAAATTGTATCTCTTAACATTAAAAAAATCTTTTAAAAAACCTCTACCACATAAAATATAAACTCCTTATCCTGGCATTCAAGTCTCCACAATATGATTTCAAATTACAATTCAATTCAGATCAATACACATTTATTAACTTCCTATTAAATGTAAGGCTCTTTTCTAGGAGCTAGTAACACAGAGGCAAAAGCTAAAACAAATACTGTCTTCAAAAAATTTGTATTCTCTTTGGAAAAAGAATACAAGTACAAAGATATAGAAATTATATATTAGTTCAAGGAGCAGAAAGCCATGCTGTCAATTGCTGGATCCAGAAAAGTTAAACCACTTGGCTATATAATGATCAACTCTTGGATGGTTAGAAAACTCATAGTCAGTTGAATATATTCGTTTGATACCATCATATAGTACAATTATGGGGTATATGTGAGCGCAATTCATCCATTTCTTCATTTACTAGATGGATATTTTATCACCTACTCAATGTTCAAATCTGCACTAAATACTGTGAGAAATAGAAAGATGAATAAGATTCAGGCTCTGTTCTCAAAGAAATTATAATATAGAATGTAATTTGGGAATTGTTTGCCATTACTATTTCTTTCGTGGTTCTGCTAGGGTGCAGTATTGAAGTTGGCCTATCAGCCATATTTGTATGCTGTCTGGTGTTGTTTTATTATGTGAAATGTAGATATGCCTTCTAAACAACATGCAAAATGTCTTTGCTTTTTATGTACTGTCTTGTTATATTAAAATATCATTTGAATATCTTATAGCATGTAATATTCTGAGGGTCATCCATCTGAATAATTAGAAATTCTAAACTTCATACTGTCCTGATTTTTAAAATATGATGGCAATGTTAATGGACACATCATTAGAAGGGCATGATCTTGGAATTATTTTTCTAATCATGGTGATCAGTTTGAAAAGGCCCATTAATATTCTCTTGCCTCATTTCCCCCTGTGATCAACAGTGAGCATTTGTGATATTGTCAGCCAATCTAGCAGGTACTGTATGTGTACCATGGAATAAAAATTCAGTAATTAGTTCACATTGGGAAATGAAGCCTATGACCCTGAAATCAATTTTTTTTCTTTTTGCTGAGGCAATTGGGGTTAAGTGACTTGCCCAGGGTCACACAGCTAGGAAGTGTCTGAGACCAGATTTGAACTCAGGTCTTCCTGACTTCAGGGCTGGTGCTCTAACCACTGCGCCACCTAGCTGCCTCCCTGAAATCATTTAAAAAAAAAAAAAAACTGAGCTAGCCAGTCACAGACAAACCTCATAATGAATTATGTGAAAGAATTAGTATTTTTTCCATTAAAAACTAAATCAGTATTATAATGTCAAATTCATTTAGTGCAATCATTCTGTAGCTTCTAAGTTTTATACATCAGATAGTCTAATGAAGTGTATCAAATAATTAGAAGTAGAGACCATTAAACCATATATTCACATGTTGACTTAGAAAACCACACTTATTTATGTATATCTTTTTTAAAAAATTGATGCATCAATTAATGAAAATAAAATAGGAAATACATTTTAATCTGATTTGGGCCACACTTGAGAATGTTATGAGCTGCATGCAATCCACAAGACATGTACTTGACACCTCTGGTTTAGTGGATAGAGAGCCAGACTTTTGAATCAGTAAGACTTGGTCTCAAGTCTTATTTCTGTGTAAAGCAAGTCACAAGGCTGTCAGTGTCCCCTAGTATCCCGCCAAAATTTTAACTTTCAGAACAGTTGCATGTCTGTATGGGTGGAGAAATTTTCTTCATAGGGAACTTTCTACATTGATGAGTTGTACCAATAAAAAAGAGAGAAAATAAAAGGAACTGTAAAGGTTGTGAGGATTTTGGGCCACATATATTCTACAAATGCATGCTTTATTATGCCTTATTATATTTTAAATTGGTGCCTACTGTTCCAACAGATGCTATGTATTAGTGGAAGAGGACACCCTACATTTCATGGAGTAGGGCAGGATATCTTATAGCCACTATGCTTACTATGCCATATTATTAATACTTTGCTCAAATTTAATTGTATCTACTGGCTCATTGTTAATGGGAAACATGTAGGTGGGAACTTGTGACCTATAGCTTTTAAAAGATTAGTGCTACAGAGATATACTCCTTCAATTTCTGATTTGTAGTTACTCCTATGTGTACTCAACTAGCAAACTTGTGAATATTAAGTTGAGAATATATCTCAAAAGGAACATTACAGTGGTGGACTCTATCTTAGATACACGTGTTGTCCTAAGAATTTTCATGGACCATAAGAGAGGATTTCTAACTGAGAGTCTCCTTTAATTATCTATCAAAGATCTACTAAAGGAAAATTTAGCATTAAAATTTATAAATTTACACAGTAACTGGATTGCCATGGTGCTGATATTTTTCCTTCACAAATTATATTAGTTTATTGGAGATAATATATGCAAGATTGACTACTACTCATAACTATTATATTGCTGTGTCCATAATGGATATGGAAGCCATCATTAGCAATATTCTTAGAATGCTGGTGACTAGCAATTCTCCTAGTGTCCATTATGTGAGGTGTTTTTTTTTTTTTTTTCTTTTCCTAAAAACAAGCCTAGATTACTTGCCTTACTGAGACATGAGTGTAGACAACTTTAAAAAAAATCTTTCTGGATTATAGGAGCAGAGCATAAGAGAAATGAACTAGAGAAGAAGAAGTGGAGGTGGTAAATATAAACAATTTATAACCAGGAGTTTAGTTGAGAAGAAGAAAAGCAATAAAGGACAGAGAGCTAACATGAGCTCAAATCCTTCTATTATATTTTGATTGTATGAGACTTGGGCCTGTGTGTAGCTATGAAGAGATTGAAAAGTAGTTTGTAGGGAGCAAGTTAATGGATAAAATAGGAAAAAAAAATGAGATCAAAGGCACATGGATAGGAATTGACTTTGATGAGGACAGAGACCATCTCATCATCAGAGACTGTAATAAAGAAGTAGAGAATGGGAGATGAATTACTAAAATTGCAAAATGGATAGCACTCTAGAATTCAAGCCAGGAAGAGCTGAATTAAAATTCTGTCTCAGACATTTAATAGCAGTATGACCTTTTGCAGAACAATTAATCTCTCTGAGGTTCAGTTTCCTTATATGTAAGATTGTGATAATAAGAATACCTATTTTGCAGGGTCATTTTGATAATCAAGTAAAAATTATACACACACACAAATTATTTTGAAAAATTTTAAGTGCTTTACAAATGTTAGCTATTTTATAAAGAAGATCCATAGAAGGGAACAAAAGGCACCACATAGAAAATAATCAATCTAGTATGTGAAGGGGGAAAATTAGATAATGCTACTGTCAAAATTTCTGGCACAATCACAGAAAATGAATGATACCAATAATGTAAGTTATCAGGATATTATACAAAACATGATATTGTTATTGAGACCAGATCCACATTTAATCTCTTCAATTTAAAAGTTACAAAGAATGTTCTTACATTAGTTCTTTTTCAGCACATTTGATTTTGAATGGGAAGACATCCTCCCTAGCTGAGTCATTTTCTAGTCAGACCTTATGTACCACATGTTTAGCACATAATAAGGACAAAAGATTGCAGCAAATTTAATTTGAGAATGAAAGGCTCACTAAGAATAGAAAAAGGACCATACCAATTGAACTCACCCTTTCCATTGTGCAAAATGCCTCCTAAGGAAAATTCTGACTATAGGTCTAGCCATAAGCAAAACCATGAAGGAAAGATTGTCTCCATCAGTTCCTCAGCTTCTTCCACTGATCTCTCAAGTCAGGCTGTGCTTCTATTGTGTCAGAGATAAATAGCTGGATAAATAGGACAGATTATAACAGAAAATGATATAACATCAATAGTATTCTACAGAACAGAGTCATAGTTGAGAATTCTGGAGCCTGGGGAGGATTCATTGTGTGTGCGTGTGTGTGTGTGTGTGTGTGTGTGTGTGTGTGTGTGTGTGTGTGTGCATACTTGATCTTATGGGACCAAAAGAGCTTCAGAGACAAGAAAGGATATTTAAAGGGGTATACAGAAAAACAGTAGGACTAAGAAAACAAGACTATGAATCAGTTATTAAACTTAATGAGAAAAAAAGAGAGGTCTACAGATGACAGGAACAAGAGTTAAAGGCTTGAGTAGGATGAAAACTTTAGTTCTTAAAATCTTAATAGTATTTTATTTTTCCAATTACATGTAAAAATAGTTGTCAAAATTCATTTTTGTAAGATTTTGAGTTACAATTGTTTTCTCCTTCTCTCCCTTACCTCCTACCTCCCAAAGACAGCAAGCAATTTGGTATAGGTTATACATGTATAATAATTCTAAACATATTTCCATATTTGTCATGTTGCGAAAGAAAAATCAGAACAAAAGGAAAAAAATATGAGAAAGAAAATTAAACAACAAAAAAGGTGAAAATAGTGTGCTTCAATCCACATTCAATCTCCATAGTTCTCTCTCTTGATGTATGTGGCATTTTCTATCCCAACTCCTTCAAATTGTCTTGGATCAGTGTTTTGGAGCAAGGACTATGTCAACTTTAACTTCATCTTAGCAAGATGGAATGTGAGAGATTGAGATTTAGTATCATAAAATTATAAATTTGTAGTTGAGAGACCTTAAAGGGTATCCAACTCAACCATCCCCTTATCTCCCCCTTTTTTTTACTAGTGCAGAAATTGAGGTCCAGAGAAGTGAAATGGACATTTAAAAAAAAGGACATATAGATAGGAAATAGCAGAGCTAGAATTTGAACATTGGTCTCTGATTCTAACTCTAATGAATTTTCTATCACAAGGGAAGGTATCAAACAAATTGAGAACAATGGAAAAGGGAAGGCTAGCAGTTAGTTTGTTATTGGTGATAAGAGTGAAAATGTGAGGTATTAATGATCCTCCTTTCAACTTATCATACTGAGGTAACCCAGGAGTCTCCCCATCCCATTGAAAAGATAGGATCAGAAAAAGAGTAGGGCTGCCCCAGGACTAAATGAAAGCCAATGAAGAAGCAATCTGTTCAGACATCTGGTATTGGATGGAAGTGGGGAAGTACACACCCAGAGAAAGGAATGGTATTCCCTGAGATGTCAAAATCTGTTTCAAAGACTGCACATATATGATGCTAGTTCTGACCTTGTAAAATAGGGCCCAGATATTTTGCTGCTTGTGATGCAGAAAAGTAATAGGGTTGCCCTAAATAAGAAATGTCTTTACATCCCTTCCACACCTATCTTTTTTGTTGGTTGGGTCTCCCTAAACTGTCAGCATCATCCTGACCATATGCCCAACAATTTCATGTGTAGAGTATGCTCAGAACTTTCTTTCTTGGTTCATTCAAGCTACTAGTGCTACATGCTCTTGATGGTTCCCTTTCAGTTCCATCTCTCAAGCTTTACTGACCTACTGTAATAAGTGAAAGTCTTTCTAGGTGACTGGGTGACTAGATAATCTAATGAAAAAAGCTTATGGTCTGCTAACAAGTGTTTTGTGATTTTCTGATAATTCCTTTTCGGGTAATACATTTCTCTTTTAAAAGGGAACAAAGACACTAGGTATTGATTTAAAAAGTGATTTTAATGCTGAAAGTTTAAGAAGCATAGCAAAGGAAGATGTTCAGGATAACAGAATCAGGGGCAGAGCCAAGATAATAAAGGGAAGTGAGATTTTTTGGCATACACCTCTTTCCACATATACCTCTGAATAACTCTTAAAGCTATGTCAAATAAAATTCTGAGCAGAAAAAAAATTCACGCTGAATCATTTTTCCAAACAGAAGAAGCTTTAAAATATAGGAAGAAAGGTTTTAGACACTGGGGCTGACTGGTAGCTCACAATGGCAATGATCATTGAAGGTATCAGCACAGGCACATCTACAGCTTCTAGTGACCAAGGATAGTAAGGGCATTGAACACTTGGCCAGAAAGAGATTTAAAAGGTCCTCTATGCTTGCATTCTACAGAGAATCAGATACTATTTGACATCTGTACTGCCCATTAGGCAGTTTCAGATTTTGGCTTCAGAGTGGAGAGGAATGATTGTAGTCACAAGGGTGCAAGGGCCATACCTGGATGAGGACCAGAGTGCAGATTATGCTGAATCATACCATTTGAGAAGCACTGAAAAATTATAAGCCCCAGACCTACATATGAAAAAAAGGACATAAAATCAGAAGACTGGGACAAGCATTTTCCCTTTCTCCTTAGAGGTAAACAGAGCCCAACTTCTAACATAAATTCCAAAGTTAAAAAATAGGCTTGAAAAATGAACAAAAAGCCTACAAAGACTCACATGTATGGATGCTGAGTGAAGTGAGCAGAACCAAGAAAATATATACAATAACAGCAGAATTATGTAATGATCAACTATGATGGACTTAGTTCTCAGAAATGTGGTGATCCAAGATAATTCTAATAGACTTGGGATGAAAAACACCATCCGCATCCAAAGAGAACTATGGAGACTGAATGTGAAGAGAAGCATACAATTTTCACCTTTTTTGGTTTGTTTGCTTGCTTTTTCTTTCTCATGTTTTTTCCCCTTTTGGAGTAATATTTTTCTTGTACAACAAGACAAACATGGAAATATGATTAAAAGGATTGTATATATTTAATCTTTATCAAATTGCTTCCTGCTTAGGGGAGGAGGTAAAAAAGAAGGGAGAAAAATTTGGAATACAAAATCTTACAAAAATGGATGTTGAAAACTGTCTTTATGTGTATTTGGAAAAATAAAATATTACCAAGGAAGAAAAAGATGAGCAAAAAGCCAAACAGACAAAAAAGAATAACAAGCATAAAAAACTTTTAAAATGATAGGAAAGATCAAGATGCAAACTCAGAAAAAAGACAATGGAAACCTCCTAGGATTATTATGAGAATAATATTAAATAATATTTGTAAAACACTTAGCAAAAGGTCTGGTACATACTAGGCATGTAATAAATATTTTCATCTTTTTTATATTCATTTTTAAGTCCAGGAGATTTGGAGAGGAGTGGTGTAGTGTATAGAAAAGTTTTTTTAGAGTTATTGTAATATCATATCAGAATAAGACCAGAGAAATCAAATAGGATTTTAGCTGCAAGTTTGGAACAGAGGGCTTCTGAAAGGGAAAAAAAAAGTTTAAATGTTATAGATTACATGGAATGTACTTAGGTAGATTTTTTTTTCATATTCTTAGGACTTTGCACTAATACTTATTATAAAAATATCTAGATAAAACTGCTGTTTTCCACATTTATCAGTCATCTCCCTTTGAGTGCATCCACATTGGGGATAATACTAATGCCATTTCTTTTTCTTTTGAGAGCAACTTTCTATACTCATCTGTACTGGAAATAAATGTAGTTCAATATCATGGCATTGTTAATGTAATCAGACCAGCAGGACTATTTCAGAGAGGCCTGGAGAGACTTGCATTAACTGATGCTGAGTGAAATGAGCAGAACCAGGAGATCATCATACACAGCAACAACAGTATTACATGATGATCAATTCTGATGGACATGGCTCTCTGCAACAAAGAATTGTCTCAAACCAGTTCCAATTGTTCACTGGAGAAAACCATATACACCCAGAGAGAGGGAAATGAAATATGGACCACAACGTAACATATTCATGATCTCTATTGACATTTGTTTGCATTGTGTTGCCTTTCTCGGATTCTTTTTTTTTTTTCTTGTAGATAGGATTTTTCTTGCATAACTTCTCAAGCATTTCAACATTATTAGCATGTAGTGGACTTCCTGCCATCTAGGGGAGAGGAGAGGACTGGGGGTAAAATTTGTAATGGAAAGCTTTGTAAAGATCAGTGTTGGGGAACTACCCATACATATGTTATACAAATAAAAAGCTTTAATAAATAAAAAAAAATTTAAAAAATTGTTAATGTAATCAATATTTTATGTATGTATATATGTGTACATACAGATATGTGGCTTCCCCTTCCTTTTCAATTTATTTTTTATTTTTCAATATTCTATAATTTGGTTTGAATACATCTTGTGGCACATTGTTTCCTTTCTTAGAAAAATTCAGCCCTAATTTTATAATGAAAATGAATGTGAAAATGAGATTTCTGTAACAGAATCACTGAAATTTGAGAATAGGAAATGACCACAGAATTCATTTAGTTATTTAAGAGACTTCCATGGTGACATGGCTGAAAAGTATCAGCTTGATTTTTGACTGGATATTTATATTTCAGAAAGGGATGGAGACTGTTTTTGTACTGTGATACATTAGAATTTGATTCTACATAATAATTGAGGATTTTTTTACAAAGCTTTTTATTTACAAAACATATGCATGGGTAATTTTTCAACCTTGACCCTTGCAAAACCTTGAGTTTCAAATTTTCCCTTCCTTTCCCCCTAGATGTCATGTAAATCTAATACATGTTAAAATATGTTAAATCCAATATGTATATGCATATTTATATAATTATCTTGTTGCACAAGAAAAATCAGATCAAGAAGGACAAAAAAACTGAGAAAGAAAACAAAATGCAAGCAAACAACAACAGAAAGAGTGAAAATGCTATGTTGTGGTCCACACTCAGTATCCAAAGTTCTCTCTCTGGGTGTAGATAGCTCTCTTCATCCCAGGATTATAGGAAGTGATATGAATCATTTCATTGTTGGAAAGAGTCACATATATCAGAACTGATTATCATATAGTCTTGCTGTTGCTGTGTACAATGATCTCCTGGTTCTGCTTATTTCACTTAGCATCAGTTCATGTAAGTCTCTACAGGCTTCTCTAAAATCATCCTCCTGACCATAGTTTCTTATAGAACAATAATATTCCATAACATTCATGTACCATAACTTATCGAGCCATTCCCCAACTGATGGGTATCCATTAAGTTTCCAATTTCTTTCAACTACAAAAAAGGGCTGCTATAAACATTTTTGCACATGGTGATCTCTTTCCTTATTTTAAGATCTCTCTGGCATATAAGGCCAGTAGAAATGCTGCTGGATCAAACGGTACACAGTTTGATAACTTTTTGAGCATACTTCCAAATTGCTCTCCAGAATGACTGGATCTTTTCATAATTCCACCAACAATGTATTAGTGTCCCAGTTTTCCCACATGCTCTCCAACATCCACCATTTTCTTTTCTTGTCATCTTAGCCAATCTGAGAGGTGTGTAGTGGTATCTCAGAGCTGTCTTAATTTGCATTTCTCTGATCAAGAGTGATTTAGAGCACCTTTTCATATGACTAGAAATGGTTTTAATTTCTTCATCTGAAAATTATCTGTTCATATCTTTTGACCTTTTCTCAATTGGAGAATGGTTTAAATTCTTATAAATTTGAGTCAATTCTCTTTATATTTTAGAAATGAAGCCTTTATTAGAACCTTCGAATGTAAAAACGTTTTCCCAGTTTATTGCTTCCCTTCTAATTTTGTTTGCATTAGTTTTGTTTATACAAAAACTTTTCAACATAATATATACAAAATTATCTATTTTGTGATCAGTAATGATCTCCAGTTCTTTGGTCACAAATCCCTTCCTACTCCACAGATTTGAAAGGTAAACTATCCTATGTTCTTCTAATTTGTTTATAATATCATTCTTTATGTCTAGATCATGAACCCATTTTGACCTTATTTTGGTATATGATATTAGGTGTGGGTCAGTGCTTAGTTTCTGCCATACTAGTTTCCAATTTTCCCAGGAATTTTTGTCAAATAATGAATTCTTATCCCCAAAGCTGGGGTTTTGTGGTGTCAAAAGACTAGATTGCTATAGTTATTGACTATTTTGTCCTGTGAATCTAACCTATTTAAATGATCAGCTACTCTATTTCTTAACCAGTACTAAATGGTTTTGATGACCACTGCTTTATAATATAGTTTTAGGAATGGCACAGTTAGGCCACCTTCACTGGCATTTTTTTTCATTAATTCACTTGAAATTCTTGACCTTTTGTTCTTTCAGATGAACTTATTTTTTCCAGATCTGTAAAATAATTTCTTGGGAGTTTGATTGGCATAGCACTAAATGAGTAGATTACTTTAAGTAGTATTGTCATTTTTTATTATATTTGTTCAGCCTACTCATGAGCACTTGATATTTTTACAACTGATAAGATCTGACTTTATTTGTGTGGAAAGTGTTTTGTATTTCAAGATTTTTGCATCAATATTCATTAGGGAAATTGGTCTATATTTTTCTTTTTTTGTTTTCATCCTATCAGGTTTAGGTATCAGTACCATATCTGTGTTATAAAAGGAATTTGGTAGGAGTCCTTCTTTCTCTATTTTTTCAAATAGTTTTCATGGTATTGGAATTAATTGTTCTCTAAATGTTTGTTAGAATTCACATGTAAATCCATCTGGTCCTGGAGATTTTTTCTTAGGGAGTTGACTAATAGTTTCTTTTATTTCTTTTGCTAAATTGGGACTATATAAATAATTTATTTCCTCTTTTGTTAACATGGGCAATCTATATTTTTGTACATATTCCTCCATTTCACTTAGATTATCAAATTTATTGACATATAGATGGGCAAATAACTCCCAATTATTTCTCTTATTTCCTCTTCATTGATCAAAAATTCTCCCTTTTCATTTTTGAGATTAACAATTTGATTTTCTTTTTTCCTTTTTCTAATAAAATTTAAAGTTTATTTATTTTGTTTTTTCATAAAACTAACTTTTAGTTTTATTAATTAATTCAATAGTTTTCTTATTTTCAATTTTATTAATCTCCCCTTTTATTTTCAGAATTTCAAAATTGGAATTTAATTGAGGGTGTTTAATTTGTTCTTTTTCTAGCTTTTTTAGTTGTAAACCCAATTCTTTGATCTTCTCTTTCTCTAGTTTATGCAAGTAAGCATCTAGAGATATAAAATTTCCCCTTATAAACACTTTGGGTGCAACCCACAAATTCTGGTATGGCATCTCATTATTATTCTCTTGCATAAAGTTATTGATTCCATCTATAATTTGTTGCTTCACTCATTCATTCTTTAGAATTAAATTATTTAGTTTCCAATTAATTTTTGGTCTATTTTCCCCTGACCTTTTATTGCATGTGATTTTTGTTGCATCATGATCTGAAAAAAATGCATTTATTATTTCTGATTATCTGCATTTGATTTTGAAGTTTTTTATGTTCTAATAAATGGTCAGTTTTTGTACATGGTCCATGAATTGCCAAGAAAAAAGTATACTCCTTTCTATCTCCATTCAATTTTATCCAAAGATCTATCATACCTAACTTTTCTAAAATTCTTTTTACCTCCTTAACTTCTTTCTTATTTATTTTGTGGCTCAATTTAGCTAGCTCTGAGAGAGAGCAAGGTTGAGATTCCCCACTAATATAGTTTTGCTGTCTATTTCTTCTTGCAGCTCTTTTAACTTCTCCTCTAGGAATTTGGATGCTATACTATTTGGTGCATGTATGTTTAATATTGATATTGCTTCATTATCTATGGTACCCTTTAGCAAGATATACTTTCCTACCTTATTTCTTAATTAGATCTATTTTTGCTTTTGCTTGATCTGAGATCAGGATCACTACCCCTCCTTTTTTACCTTCAAATGAAGCATAATAAATTCTGCTCCAGCCTTTTACCTTTACTCTGTATGTATCACTCTGCTTTAAATATGTTTTTTGTTTGTTTGTTTTGTTTTGCTGAGGCAATTGGTTAAGTTGCTGAGGCTGAGGTTAAGTTACTTGTCCAGAGTCACACAGCTAGGAAGTGTTAAGTGTCTGAGGTCAAATTTGAACTCAGGTCCTCATGACTTCAAGGCTGGTAATCTATCCACTGCACCAAATAGCTGCCCCTAAATGGGTTTCTTATAAACAACATATTGTGGGATTCTGGCTTTTAATCCAGTCTGCTATCTGCTTCTGTTTTATGGGAAAGTTCATCCCATTCACATTCTTAATTAAAATGCACAATTCTATATTTCCTGCCATTTTATTTACCCCAAGTTATGTTTTTCTCTTTCCGTTCCCCATTTCCTCTTCTCCAGTATTTTGCTTCTGACCATCACCTCCTTCACACAGCCCTCTCCTTTTAAAGCCAAGAAGGTTTATTTTGAGAATATGCCATAGGATAGGATATCAGGACAATCTAGGCAATAACTTTAGCAATTTAGTGTTTGATAAACTCAAAGACCCCAGCTTTTGGGATAAGTACTCACTATTCGGCAAAAACTGCTGGGAAAATTGGAAACTAGTGTGGAAGAAATTAGG
>JAJPUD010000665.1:0-31868 GCA_023553655.1 Myrmecobius fasciatus
CACCATGTATGTGACTGGATGAAATCATGGTCCTCTCCCTGGGCCTCAGTTTCCCCCATCTGTAAAGTCTGGCAGCTGAATCTAAACAATATACAGTCTCTCCCTTTCTATGTTTTATGTTCTAATGTCCTTCCCAGCTTGGACTTCTTATTCCTAAGTAAGGCCTCTTCTGGCTCTGACACTCATTAAAGTAATAAGTTTTAGATTCTAAAGATTCTTCCAGCTCTAGAATTCTAGATTCTCCTCTCTCTTCCAGCTCTCATATTCAAATGTTCTGTAGTTGCTTCTAGTGCCCTATGTTCTAAAGTCCTTTCCAGCTCTGACATTCATTCTGTTTTCTCTGCACTGTCTCTCCTAGCTTAAACTTTCTATGTTCTCAGGCTCCTTCCAGTTATGGTATCCTATGTTCTATGTTCCTAAATCCCTTGAGGATCTGACATCCTATATTCTGTGTACTAATGTCCTTCTCAGTTGGGATTTCCTGTGTCCTAGGTAAGGCTTCTTCTGGCTCTGACATTCATTAATGTAATAAGTTCTAGATTCCAAAGACTCTTCCAGTTCTGATATTCTAGATTTTCATTCATTCTATGTGATCTGTGTGATTCTGTCCCTCCCAGCTTGGATTTTCTATGTTTTAAAGCCCCTTCCAGTTCTGACTTCTATTCTATGTTCTAAGGTTCCTTCGGACTCTGATATCCTATGTTCTAAGTTCTAAGGCCTCTTTGGACTCTGACCTCCTATGTTCTAAGTTCTAAGGCCCCTTTGGGCTCAGACACTCTGTGCTCTGTGATATGGCATTATTCTAAGTTGTATAAAATAGATAAAAGAATGATTACTTATGGGATCAGGATATGGGCCTTCACTGGCACAGGGGACTCTCTATAAGGAATACACTATCCCAAGACAGGCTGGTTATCTTCTCTGAAACTTACAGTCTTGGAAAGCCGCCCTGGGCACCAAGAGGTACCTGCCTTACCCAAAGGTAAGGTCACACATCCAGTCTGAGTGAGAGAAGAGGGATCTTTGTCCCTGATCTCCTATCCTCCATTCCTCAGCCTCCTAGATCTCAGAGCAGGGTAGCCTCCCCCTCCCAGCCCTCAGGTAGCAGGAGTTTACACGGTGATAAAACACCTCTGTCTGACACTAATTGAAGAGAATGAAATGGAAGGAAAGGAGGGTGGGAAGAGGAGGGCAGCTCAAGGCTCACTTCTCAACATCTCATTTGTAACAGGGACTGATGGAGGCAACAGCTGGAGAAGGGGGTCTTGCTGCCATGGGTGAGACCAGGAGACCCTTCTGGACGGGACAGGAAGGACCCTCTCATTTGAAAGGAAGAGGGATCCAGGATACTGGACTCTTCCCACCCTTCTCACAAACCTTCCCCAGCATAAATCTCTCCCCCAATCCAAACTTCAAGTCAGAAGCCATGAAATAGGAAGGAGGAGCTAGAAGGGACTTTACAAAACATCTTGTACACTCTCCCCTTCTAACAAAAAGGGAAACTGAGTCCCAGTTTTATCAGAGGTAAAAAAAACAACAACAAAAAAAGCAGTTCTTGTCCAGGATCTGTCTCTTATTTCCCTGTTCTGGATTATATTACATTATGCTGCCCCAATACTTGTGCAAGTTTTCCTGGTTATAAAAAAGGGGGCAAAACTGCCTAATATTCCTCACACCAAGGCCATGGGGTAGAGGGCAGGATGCAGAAGGATCCAACATCCCCAAATAAGATGGTCCCAGAGTAGAGTCTCTGTGTCCTTGAGGGAAGGAGGATGACCAAGAGCCTGGCCTCTGAGCACGGGAAAGCAAGAGAAGCCCCTAGCCCTTGGAGAAAGATAAAGCACGGGAACAGAAAGCAAGGCAGGGAAGGGAAACACAGGGTCTAGAGCTAGGGGGGATGAGCTAAAGGCTCATTTGGGGCCAAAGACCTACTCAAGTATGTCCCAAAGAACTGATTTAATAAGCAAATCACTGGGTTTTAGTTTCCTAATCTGTAAAATGGGTATAGCGGCAGTATTTGCATCTCACAAGATGAATGGAAAATAGGCATTCTGCAATCCTGAAACTGTTCATTTAGCACTCCTACGATTCCTAGAGAAGGTGGGGGTGAGCTGAGCCCCGCAGGAGGAGGCAGCTTTGGAGAGGGGAAGATGGTGGCGTGAACCCAACTTCTGCAGCTGATCAAAGAAACCCGCTATTTGGGAGGAGTGAGACAAGATTGGAGGAGGATTCTAGATTTCCCATTCACTTTTACAGAAGAGAGAATGGAGGCCCAAAGATGCTGAGGAACTTAGCCAATGAAGGCCAAACAAAAGACAGAATCGAGATTTGAAGCTGGATCCCCTTCCACTGAGCATCAGTTTGCCTCAAACACCAAGTGACGGGACTGAAAGAAGGAATGGAGGGCATTTATAGAACCAAAGCTTCCCTCATTACCTCAGTCAGTGACATTTTTCTTGCCATTGGGGCCACATTTCAGGTCCCTGCATGAACCAGATACATAATTAAATTTCTCCTTGGGCCAAGAGCCCAAGAGCCCAGATACAGGGTAGAGAGTCTTCTGACCCTCCACCCCCCCACACAACCTTCCTTCCCCCACTCCTGAGTGTCTACAACCAGGTGCAAGATATCTTCACTGACCCCATCTCCCTCCATTAATCTTAAATCCTGGATTTTTATAAATGGGAAGAGGTGACATATAACAATAAACAATTAGAGCTGTTCAAATGGGATCTCTCTTTGAAAAAAGAAAAGGAAGGGAACAAGCATGAATTAAGCACCGATTATCTACAGAAAATCTCCCTCTGCTTTGGACCAAGCTGGTAGTATAGGCCTGTGCATCCCTGTTTTTATGCCTTATCTGGGATAATAAAAGGCCAGATTCAAATCCTGGTTCTGACAGCATGGTTGTGTGATTTGGGGCAGGTCACTTAATCTGCCTCTCAGTGGGCAACTCTTAAATTGTAGAGAAGGTGGCAACCTGTGTTGGTGAAAGAAATTTCCCCATCTGGGAATTCATTATCCCAATGAAATCATACCCTATCCCAGAAAATCAGAGTATCATATGATAAATTTGTCTGTTATTACTACTCTCTAAGAATAATTTTTTTGTTGGAAAAAAACCTTTAAGGAAATATTTATTCCTACTAAATCAAATTCTTGGCGTGGGATGGTCAGCTCCTAGAACTGGTCCATCAGCACATATCTTGGCAGTTCACTGCAGATGGGCAATGTTCTGGGCCCAGGATGGAAGGGGAGGAAGAAAGTAGGAAGTATTCCCTTTCAGAAATTATATGGTACTTTTAATGACCCCAAGCTCCTCTCTGCAACACAAATACATCATTTTAAACCCAATATTCTCCCAGTGATGACAGAGGAGCATGCCCACATACTCCACTGTTGCCCACAACATGGCTAGGGATCTGGAAAAAGGCACCCAGGACAACTGGTGGGTATCCCTCACCTCGCACATCCCCAAGAGGAGTTATGAGAGGGCAGGGGCCAGCCTCACAAAGGAGAAGGCATGGTGGGTCTCATTCTTCCCCTACTCACACCAAAGACATCAAGGTATACACTCTGGACTCCCCAAGGGCTTGGGCAGCCCTTGTCTACCTCCATCTTGCCATTTATTGACAAAGACATGATGCATTAAATCAAATAATTTGTCAAATGAATCAAATGGTATGGGAAATTGAGACAGTAAAGGAAGGCATCTTAAAATATGAGGATGACAACAAAGAAAATAAACTCGGAGAAATAGGAGATCTATAAGAGCAGATGTAAAATGAAGCAAGCAGAATCAGGAAAATAACATATAAAGGGTCTAAACAACGTAATTGGAAAAAATTACTTTAAAAATAAAACTGAATGTTGCATAATTATAATAGCAAAGCTTAGTCCTGGAGAAAGGAAACCCACTTCATTCCCCCCACCTCTTTGCAGAGGAAAAGGACTATGGATAAAGAATACTGTCAGACATAGTAGATATATTGGTTGAGCTTGCTAAATAAACTGTTTTAAAATCTTTGTTTGAATCTTTAATAACAGGGATGGCTCACTATGTAGGGGAGAAAGATATCTTTGGAAATGAAGATGATATAAAAAAACAAAAAATGACCTGATTTCACATGTATAATTGATATGTGATTTGCTTTCTCAATAGATGGAGAAGGGGCTGAAGAAGGGAAAAATTTTGGAACTCAATTTTTAAAAAAATATCATTGAATATAATTTTTTTAATTTTTTAAAATTTTAAAAGATGGATGACCAAGAAAGCTTTTATCTTCCCTAGTTCTTCAGGGAAGCACAGCATAGAAAGAATACTCGATTTGGAATGAAGAGAACCTGTCTTGTAAATCAGAGGATGCTATATCAATGGGGAAAGGATCCCAATCCTGGGATCCCCATCCTACAGTGCCCTATATTCTCTTCTTCACCAATTCAGAGCTTCCCCAGAGCCCTATATCCAGGCCTTTCCAAAAATCTTGCCTAACACTTTATGTCACCACGACTACAAAGGCCACCCTGACCCAGAGAACCGACCTTGGCTCAGCTCAGGGATGGTTACCCCCAATTGTTCCAAATATCTTTATGGGGCAGAAATTATAATTTTGCTACAAATGAGTCCATGACATGGCCAAAAGAGCTGAATCTAAACTAAGGCTCCTGCCACTTGACCTAACCCAGCAGGGATGGGGCAACGGGTCACACAGTTACTCCCTGCCTGATTCATGTTCTCCTAGAGCCCCAATTACTTTCCAGGCCATAGCAAGAAAAGTCTGGTTTCCTCTGACCAGAATCTTAACAGGAGATGGGTTCTGCCAGTCATGGCTCATTACTAGAAATGATACCCACACCTGGATCAGGAAAGCTAAGTAAGGATCCTGTCTCTGTGACTTGATAGCTTTATCAATTATTTATCAATTAATAAATTTACTCATTTAAATCAAAATAAATATTTCTAAATTAATAATAATTTATCGATTATTAAGAGGGTTTAGTAGACCACGGTTTCCTCGTGTTTAAACCCAAAGGGCTGGACCAGATGGTCTCCAAGCTCCCCACCAGTCTAAACACTTGGATTCTATGTACTGCTTCTGTTACTTACCCTGGGTAATTAGACTAACAGTACTAAGAAGGCTTGCAAGCTCAGGGCAGAGGAAAAAGCTCTGGGCTAAAAACTTCCGCCCAGAACAATGCCCCTGGCCGGGGCTGGCTCTGTTTCAACCTCCTTCTGCCACCCCTGCCCCATGTTGTACTTTGCTCCAATCTGTTTTTTAGACATTCCCCAAGAAACAAAACAGAATTGAGCACTCAAACCCCCTTCTCCCTCCCAGCCCCCACTGCTAGTCCCTTCCCAGCCTCCCCCCTCTCCCTTCCAGCCCATGGCTCCTCCAGGCCGGGCTCCATAACTGGGGCATTGTTCTCCCCCAGGGCCCGGACTGGAAACACCCTGAACACCCTGACTAGGGGAAAAGGAGAGAGGGGGGCAGTGTTCACAATGTGTCTTGTTTTAAAAACAGTAAATTATGTTAATTCATTTCCTCTGGCCAAGCATGGTGATAAACTGGGGGGGGGGGAAGCAGAAAGGATAAGTAAACATCCGTCAATCATGTAGAGGGACAGGAGGGGAGGGGGAGAAAAGCTGGAGCCCCTGTGAACTGCAAGCTCTCTCTCTTTCTCTCACACACACATTCCTCCCTCCCTTGCCAGGGTGTCCAGAGCCCGGAGCAGGCAGGCCGAGCCACCTCCCCTGAGCAAGGCCTAGGAGAGCCAGCAGGCCGCCCAGCCTCAGGGCTCTCCTGGGCATGTGACCCCCCATGACACTGGCCTGGGCCTGGAGCCAATTGGAATTTTGTAATTTTCTGCAAGGGAAAAATCATTTTTGCTTAAGCTGTCCCACAAGCACGGGGCTTCAAAATCCCCTCTGGCACCATTCAAAAGTCTTTGGGCATTGTCCTAAGTAGAGACTTCCCTAACCCCAAATTTATTCAAATTATCTTCAAGGCGGATACAACTCAAATCCCTTGGAAGTCCATGCTGAAAGCTTCCTGGATTTATGGGATCTTCTAAGATAAAATAAAAATTAGATTCTAACCCCACTTGGCTAGTCTCTAGTCTTCAAAAAAGAACATTTGCACTCTCCTGTCAGGTAAAGAAAGAGGTTTGGACTAATAGTTTGGGGATCCTAGCTCTGTACGTTTCCCTCCTTAGGCCTCAGTTTCCCCAACTGTAAAATATAAGGATGAAACTTAGTTAAAGTCCCTTCCGGCTCTCATACAATATATGAATTCTATAAGATAAGAAGATAATAATTATACCTCGTAGTTAGATTTAACTTTGAAATTTCCAAAGTGTTTTTACATTTCTCTTATTAGATCAAACCTAGAAATACAGCTGAAGGTCAAAGGGGTTCATCAGACCTGTCCCTCTGCCTGTGGCACCCCTGTTAGGTGACTGAAGGGGGAAAGATATAAAAAATTATCCTTCTTCCCCCTGCCTTACTGAAAGTACTGCTTCTGAAAAATCTACAAGTTGGGATAATATTAAGCATAATAGTAATTCCCATGTTTATATTATCTGGTATTTATCAGGGGCTTTTCTCAAAGCAACTAGTTTTTTGTTGTTTTTTTTTTTTTTTTTTCATTCAGATCTGTAACTTCAGAGCTTTAGGGAACTCCCTGGGAGAAAGCTCCCTTCTCTAATGCAGATAGCTGCCTGAAAAGGTAAGGGTTAAACCCAACACAGCTAGTGCCTATGATTGAAGCATATCTTGAACCCAGGGCTTCTTTACTTCTGGGGAGGTAGATAATACAAATATCACACTGCTCCCTGAGAAAGGCTCAAAATTTCTTTGACTAGCTCACACTCTTCATGCTGGAAACTCACAGTCTGGAGCAAAATTAAGTCTCCCAACCCTAATGCCTTTGTTTGTTTTGTCTTACTACAAGAAATTCAACAAGTATTTATTAAAAGCACCTACTATGCACAAGGCCAAGTGCTAGGAATACAAAAACAAAAAATAAAATAGTCTCTGCCCTCCAGGACTCTTACCTTCAAAGAAGGAAGGAAACAACCATGTGAGGAACCCCCAAAAATACAATACCAGGTCATCTGAAGTGGGGGAGAGAAGTTAACAAAGTGGAGGAGAGGGGAGGATAGGGAAAGGCTTGAAAGAGCAAAGTGGCAGCTGGGCTGAGTCTGGGGGGAAAAGTAGGTAAAAGGGAAGGGCAGAAGCCGCCCAGATTTAGGGAAGCCATCTAATCAGGGAATAAATTGCAGGTCCGTTTGTCTGAAACCCAGAGTATAAGGAGAGAGACAATAAGGGCGAAAAGGAAGGTTGGAGCCAGTTTGTGGGAGACTTAAAATGCTAGAAAGCTTGGATTTTATCCTAGAGGTAATAGGGAGCCACTGGAGGTTTCTGAGCAGGAGACTAACACAGATCCAACCTCAGAAAGATTATTTTGGCAGATGTGTGGAGGATACAGGGCATGAGGAACCCAAAGAACTTCTGCCTCATCTTGGGAAGAGCTAAGAAACATGAGAAAGTTTCTAATTTCAGTCCTAATCCTGAAAAAGAGGGTAAAACAAGGCCTGGAGGCCGGAGCAGTCTCTACTGAATCTCTGGTTGTCCAATCAAGATTTTCCCAATGTCCCCACTGGTCCTAGAAAACACCCCATCCAATCTACAAGCCTAAACACAAGGCCCCCAAATCCAGGAGGAGATGGAAGGAGGGAGGGAGGAAGAATGGTCACAGACAAAGAGCTGGACAAGCAAAGGAGCCACTTGGTTCAGGAAGGAACTGGTCTTACTAGTAAAACAAGTAATTGCCTCAGAAACCATGACCTGGTTATCGAAAGGGGGAAAGCCAAGGCTGACTCTGTCAGTCTGTCTGACAGTCTGGGACTAGGAGGAGGAAAGATCAAACTCCCAAAAAAGGAATATTCACTCAACAAATATTGACTGAAATCCTAATTACTTACAAGTTTTAATACCAATGGCACAGGGAGCTTCCATAATTGGAGCTAAAAGCCTGCAATGTCCTCTTCCATCCTCCTTCACAAGATAAATCCCCCCTTTCTCCCTCATCCCATCCCTAGGAAGTTTTCCTTGGATCCCCATTCCCTCCCTCCTCCAAACTCTTCCTCCACTGGGAGTCTAATCAGCCTAGACTGGACCACCTACATTACTGAGACCAAGGCCATCCAATGGGAGCTTCCTCATCCCTCCTTTCCCCATAGCTCAAAAGTTCTCAAAGGTTTGTTTATATCCAACATCCCTTCCTCCCCTCCAAGCCCAGAAATACTTCTCACCTGTTCCAGACCAAGATCAACTCCTCCACTTGTACCCTAGGGGTATCCTTGGGCTAGTATATCATACAAGAGTCTAAAGTTAAACTTTCAAGTGTGAGCATTTCTATCTCAGAAACTGTCAAAAGATTACAAATCAGGGCTTGATTTATTGTTTAGCTGTTTGTGTAGAACGTCCTCCTTTGCTCCAATGCCACCAGACCTTAGGTCAGCTGTCACCCTTGACCTCCCTTCTAAAATACAGTCTGTTCCTATCAATTGTCTTGATGCTGTTCTTCCTTCTTAGAACCTAAGCTCCATAAGGACAAAAAAAGATCCTGAAAGTAGAAAATAAATACCAAGGACTCAGACAATTAATAAGTCAGAATCCATGACCCATCAAGCACGGCAACAGAATTTTCCTTTGTCTTATTAACAAAGACAAAAAGTTATTAAAATAAGTAAATGTACAAAGCAGAGAAGATCGTGGATGAGAAGAACAAGCTTCTTAAGAGAACATTTATCAGCATCTCTCTGTCACCAAGTAATCATCAGGTTATTGCAAGTGATCTTTCTCTACACAGGAAAACAAAATCTCTAACAGAAAACAGCTTGTTAAATTATACATGTTAAATCAGAAACTTGCGTTCTTAGGGCTCAAAGGGACATGACAGATCAAGCCCAACTTCTTCCTTTTACAAAAAAAGACTGAAAGGGGAAAAAACAGGCAAGTGACTTATCCAGGATCACAGAGCAAGTCAGTGCCTGTCAGAATTGGAAGCCGTGTCTCCTTCTGCCTCCCAGACTTTCCAGTAGACTGGATCACAATAGAAAGTACTTAAAGCGGAAATTCTCTTTTAAAATCCTGTCACTAAGCCTTCTCATTCATTTAACTTAGCCTCTAGGAGAAAAGCTGTGAAAAACATATCTCCTTACATTGCAAAGCAGGGAGACCAGGGGCATGAAATGATATAAAGATGACAGATATGGTCTACATGTTGGTTTTATTGAACTTGTTTTTTTTTTCCTTTTCTTTTAAATCTTTGTTACAAAAGAAAGCTCGCTGGACAAGGAAAGAAGGAAATATTTAGAAATGAAGGTGATAGCAAAACAAAAAACAATTAACCTGACTTTCATAAATACCCCAAAATAGTAGGATCTTCCTCCATCTTCAAGTACCCCACACACTAAATCAGAGTAGAATTCATTCTAGTTAAATAACAGGATAAGGTAGGAAAAATACTGAATCTGGACTGGAAGAACTGGATTAAATTCCTGACTCTGCTTTTTACTCCTTGTGGGACCTTCAATGCTCATTTCTCTTCTCAAGCCTCAGTTTCCTTATCTGGAAAAGCAAGACAGTGAAGTGTAGTTGTCCAAGGTTCCTCCCACTTCAAAGTCTGTGATCCTGAAATACTTGAATTCACCCAACCAAATATACATTTATTAAGTGATTACTAGGGGCCCAAGCAGAGCAAAAATCCCTGCCCTCAAGGATCTTATATTCCAAGAAAGGAACTGCTAGAAACTCATGTTCTTGATTTCACAGGAACCAAGATTAGTGTTAAGGTCAGAAGTGAAGTTTGAACCCAAGCCCTAGTAACTTGCCCATTTCCTCTGGAAGCATGTATTTTGGGTGTCCAATAACACTCTGTCCATTGGCCAGGTGAGGTCAAGTCATTCAAATGGGGGCATATAGTTACTATATGAAGAGAAGTCCATTTGCCATCTCCCTGTGCATCTATGGCCCCTCTCCTCATCTTGGAAGACCAACTAAGAAAGGGAAATGTGCTGGGAAGAGGCAGTGCTTCCCAGCTAGAGCATCAACAAGCAAACCACTGAGAAATTCAATCAATTGTCCACATCCCAGGTGAGTGGGGTTCAAGGGGTAGATGAGAGAGGTTCCTAGTGGGCTCCATTTGCCCATTAATTAACCTTTTGGGACCCCTGAACGCTCCAGACATCTCCAATCTTGACAGAATCAGAATCTCAGCCAATGTGTGGCACTCCCTCATTACTCACTCCTCAGCTGCTTGACAGGATACCCAAGATGGTATAAATCTTTCAGGAAACAAATTTACCAGCAGAGGAAAAATGAGTTTGTCTCCTGCCAAGATGTAAAATGTTCTGATTTCACAAGTCCAGCAGGGGCAAAAGAAACATGGGGTGAAGGAGAAAGTGGGGAGTGAGGCAAGTCAGAGGAAGAAAGGGGATGAATAAAGAAGGGGGAAAAGTCAGAGGAAAAAGGAGAAAGGGGGAACAGACAAGGAAGGAGAGAGACAGAGATAAAAGGGTGAGACAGAAAAGAAACAAGAGGAAAGAATGACAGAAGGAATGGGATAGAAAAGAGAAGGGGAGGGGAATCAAAAACAGGAGAAGGAAAAAAGGAGATTTATAAAGAAGGAGCCAGGAAAATGTCACACTAATATGGAACTATGTTAAAAATTATTGTACATGTATAACTTATATCAGATTGCTTGCTGTCTTGGAGAGGGAGAAGAGGTAAAGGAGGGAGGGAGAAAAAATTTGGAACACAAAATCTTACAAAAATGAGTGTTGAAAACTATCCTTATGTGAAATTGGAGAAATAAAATACTATTAAAATGAAGAAAAAATGTCACAAGTCCTCAATCACAATACAATCAAAATCCAGTCACTGACAACACAAACAATAATTCTGGTCTCCACAACTTGCCGCAGTGAAACCTCAAATGAAGTCTGAACACTTAATGGAAGAAGCCTGGAGTCATTGGCTGGATTTCATCTTCAAAAACTGGAGTAATTTCTGATAAAATAAGAACACTGTGTTTCCCTGAACAAAGGGGAGACTGTGAGTGAGAACAGGACTGCCAGGGAAGATCCTTCCAAAATATGAATGGATAGATGGATGGATGGAGACAGATGTATGGACAGACATGGGAGGACAAAATTCAGATGCTGAATAGAAGGGAACTCCAGGGAATTATCAGAGGGGCCCCCTGGCCTCCTCCACCAGACTTCTTACAAGAAACCCCTACTCTATTCTTCTAATATCTCCCCTTTTTGACAGGCTTAGCTAATAACAACCCAATTTTCTTCAGCTCTATTCCCTTGTCCAAGATTTTTGATTTAAGTCAAAATTTCTAAATTGAAAAAATCTGCTCTGTCATTCACTACTTGTCTGACCACAAGCAAGCCATCAATCTCAGAATGATTCCTCATCTGTAAAAAGATATTGGTCTCTCACTGTTCATAGGGATTTTGTGGAAGCTAAATGAAAGAAGAGTTTTTAATCTTTTTAAAAAATGTTTTAATGGCTCTCTTTTTTTCTTTTCTTTAGTTTTTTTTGGGGGGTGGGGGGAGAGATGCTCACTTTGACTAAAGACTCATTCCTTCTCAACCCTACAAAAAAAAAGAGGAAAGGAAAAAAAATAAAAATTTATAATAAGTATTGTCAAACAAAGCAAATCCACAGCGGCCATAAAAATATTTTTTTAAAAAAATTAAAGAAAAAGTTGTCTCTGTAAGCCGAATTCATCATCTGCCAGGAGATGGGTAGCATACTTCATCACTAGTTCTGATTGGTCATTGACATGATCAGCATTCCAAACTCTTTCAAAGTTGTTTTTCTTTTCAATGTTATTACTATGTAGAATGGCCTCATAAATTCAATAAAGTCCTCTATTCCAATAAAAGGTTTGTGTTTTCCACTGTAGAATTATATTAAATATTGCAGGATTACTGAGTTATGTTTTATCTTCTGCCTTTTGGAATACTATATTCCAAGATCTTCTTTCTTTAGTATAAAAACTTCCCTATCTTGCATGATCTTGTCTGCAAGTCTCTGGTACTTGAATTGCTTGTTTCCAAATATTTACAGTTTTTTTTCTTTGATGTAGGAGCTCTGGATTTAATCTATAATGTTCCCAGGATTTTTACTTCAAAGCTTTCTTGCAGAATTCTTTCCATCTTGACTTTGCTTTTTGGTTCTAATGGATTTGTACAACTCTCATTTATGATTTTTTTAAATGAGTATCCTGGATTGTTTTTTTTAAAACATTGCAAGATTTTCAAGGAGTCCAAGTTTTTGATCTGATTTCCAGATTACTTGTTTTTGTATCCAATATCTTACATTTTCTACTATTTTTTTCAATCTTTTGATTTTGTTCTCTAATATTATTGCTGTTTCATGTAGTCACTAATTTTTATGTGGTCTATTCTAGCTTTCAGGGATTCTTTTAATTGAGCAAGACTTACCACATTTCTCATCTTCCTTATATTCTCCTTCCAATTTTTTCCTCCAGAATCTTTCTGTTTGTTTTTTGTTTTTTTTAATCTCTTGATCCATTTTTTTGTGTATTCATGTAGCCCTGGTGAAAAATCCACTTTTTCCTTTGAGTATCTAACTCCTTGAAATTGTTATAGAATGAGTCCCTTCTTCTTTTTGGTGATTTCTACATCTGTACTAAATTAGCATATTAGTCACTGTTTTCTTTTATTATTTCTCCAGCTTTCACTCTTGAATTGGAGTTTTATGCCAGCATCAGACTCAATGTCTTGCTATATTCTTTAGGTGGAATGGACTGCTTGATTGCTCTAGACCTATGTCACCTGGGTCCTGTATTGTCCACTTCCCAACTCATGAGCATCAGGAAGTTTTAGCCACTTTTCCCTGAATCTTTAAGATTCTGAGTGATAAATCTTCAGGACCCTCTCATGATATTCCTTCACTCTAACATTTCCTAAACATTGCCTCCTATCCTCCAAATGATCTGCCTCAAAACAAGGAGTAATGATAGGGAGGACTGGAAGATGGAGAGAAAGAAGAGGCTCAGAGTCATCAGTTATAGCCTCCTCATTTTATAGATGAGAAAACCAAAAAAGGCGGGGAAGTGACCTGCTTGATGACTTCTAATTCCAAACCCAGAGCTCCTTTCATTTTACCAGAGATGGAAGAAAACCAAGTCTCCCCCTTTCAGCCTAAAATAGTGGAGTTCTACATTGTTACCTCTCTCCTTCACCCCCTCAGAGCAGAATCTAGGCTGGAAAACGACTGGAAAAGCAAAAATCACAAGGATCATAGAATGTCAGATCTGGAAAAGACCATTTTACTGAAGAAACTAAGTTCCAAAGAGGCTGCCATGCCCTGGGTTAAAAACAGTGTCAAGAGGTGGGAAACAGTTTCCAGATCATTTCCACTCTATTATATTTATAAGATAGCTTATATAACTGGCTAATTTGTATCTCACCTCTTTGGGAAATCCTTCTCCTCTGGGTCACTCTATATTCGACCTTCATTTTGGTGACTTCTAGATCAATGCTAACTTGTTAAATGAATCAATGTTTTATTTTATTATCTCTCTCTCTGAAACTACTCAGCTGATAAATACATTCCAGCCCCAACTGGTGAACATATCCAGAGCCGTCCCCAGACTTGGGGTTCATACCCAATTGCACACTTGCACAACTAATGTTCCCTGAAATGCTTAATCTTTCTTCCCTCCCTCTCTTCAAATCCTTATCCTTCTTTAAAACTCAAGTTCCATTTCCTCCAGGAGGCCTTTGATGTCCACTGCAGACCCAATGAATATGTCTCTTCTTCTGACCTCCCATAGTGCATGTGGGATGAAGCAAAAGCCTAGGCACCTGATCGTACATGACATATTACTTTCAGTATTTTCTCCATGTCTTAGCTCCCCAGTTGGACTGGAAAACCTCATAAGCACCCTGACACCTATCTCCTATGCTGAATGCCCAGACAAAAAATATAGTGGAATAACAGAAAGAGCACTGAATTTGTTGTCAGAGGGATGTGGCTTTGAAGTCCGACACCATTAATGAATGGGAATTTGAGCCACTCATTTCCCCTTCTCTTCCTAAAGAGAAAAAGGTGGATTCAATGAACTGTAGGATTCCTTCCACCTCAAAATCCTCTGGTTCTGAGACTCCATTCCCCATATGAGGGATGAATTAGGCAGAGGGCCCAAAATTAAATACAAGAGACCTTCAGGAGGTCTACAGGTACAGTAGAAGGAACCTTAGCCTTGGAGTTAAGAGAACTACACCTCCTCCTTCCTGTTGTCTGTCTCTACAGTGGCTAGTCATGGCTCTGGGTCTCAGTTTCCCCATCTAGATACTGGGACCTTCTGGGTCTCTAAGATTCCTTCCAACCCTGGTGTTCCAGAATAAAGAAACTAGGAGAATAGCCAAGAATTCTGCCCAAAACACAGCTGCAAAATCCAGGATCCCCAGCCCACCCCGATTCCAGCCCTAAGACACTGAGTGCCCTTGGAAAAGCTGCTTGAGAAAACCAGACTTCTGTCTTCATCTACCCAAGGAGCAGCCACAGAATTAATGAGGTGCTCTCCTGTGAGGTGTCCTGGGCCCCCTGAGAAGAAAGGCCCGGAATAAACACCACAAACTGGTAATTCGTCCCTAACAGCCACAATAGGATCCGAAAGCTAACTTAGGGAAAGCAGAGGGTCAGCTCTCCATCACCACTTCCAGAGATCCACACCAGAAGAAAAGCTTACTTAGACCCCTCTCCAAAGAAAGGAGCTGTGGATAGAAGTCAAATTACTCCCTCAAGGTCACATAGTTCCTCTGCTCTGCCATAAGGGGAATGGGTTGACAATTTAAGGTCCTAGTTTCCATTAAACCCACAAAAACCCCTAAAAGCCTCCTCAGTGTAAAAAACCAACTTGGGGAGAGCAACAGAATGGGACAAGTGGTTTATTAAGTTAAATGAAGCTGGGGAAAAAAAATATTTCCACTGATTACAGCAACACTGGAGCTCCGTGTGAAAGGGGAGCATTGAAGGGCAGGACTTTCAAACACACTCCAGATTCTCACTGGGGCCGACAGCCTAGGGAGCAGAGAAAGCACCATTGATTCTCCGCCTGCGCAATGAATAAAGGAACGGCCTCACATTTATTTTTTCCAGACCAGGCAAAAGAAGACTTTTGTTCAGGGCTCTTTCCCCTCCGCCCCTCTTGGTGACAATGATTTATTTACCGTTTCCAGGAGCCAGGGCCAAAATGGGCCAAGAACATCATCTCAACTCCATTCATTTCCCCAAGCATCAGAAAAGGCTTTCCTCCCACAACCCAGACTGTATAAACTCCTGTTCAACAAGCCCATACTGAGATCTTAGCAGGCCTTCGGCCTGAAGGTGCCTTTCTCTTTGACCACCTCGATCTACTGTCCAGCCTCTGGGGTAAGAGTTTGCTCCCCAACCAAATCTGCCACCTTAGAATGGAAACTCTTCCACACACAATGTGCCATGGACTCATACAGGAATAACTGAGTTTGCGAACTGCCTGGGACATTTCATGACCCCCAAGCAAGAAATTTCACCTCTTTTCAGTCTCAGTTTCCTCATATGTAAAATAACAGCATCTACTTCCTAAGGTTGTTAAGAGACTCAAATGGGGTAACAGTTATAAAGAACCTTGAAAAACTCAAGTGCTATCTATATAAATGCTAGCTATTAATATTGCTACTAATAATCACACATTTAGTCAGTCAACCCAGGAACATTAGCCACCGAAGATGACATTTAAAGCAATACAAATAAAAATCTGACATGCATTTATTAAGGGGTTTCTTGTGTGCCAGTTCCTTGGGGAACCGGGAAACCAAAATGTGAACCCTTTCTTGAGAGCAGGACTTTCATTTTAGCTTCCATATCCCTGACAAGTAGAGAGCAATTAATTAAACATTTGTTGGAATGAATTAAATTGAAGTGGGATTCAATCCCTGTTCTCGGAGAATTGACAATCTCAACTCATGGGATTAGCATTTTACAAAAAATTCTGCTCACAAAAGTCTTACAACTAAGAATATCATTCATTTTTGTGCAGAAGCCATCCTAGGTTCTGGATCAGTTAAGGGCCAAGTCTAGCCAACCCAACCATTTTAAAATGCTCATTACTAGACAGATAGCCTCGAGAGAATGAATTTGGGGTCACAGCATATCAAAGATCATCATGGAAAGTGGAGAGATAGGGCCACATAGTTAAGAGCAGAGAACCTTAAGAAATTACCGATAAAGACAGTGACATGAAATTTGGAAGATGAATCTTATTTTTACAACAGTTTAAAAGACCCATTTTAATAGACTAAGAACATCCTATAAAAGGAGGGACTTGAGTCTTTCTTAAAATTGAGAAGCCACTGGCCATGAAAGGTTAGAGCAAAAGAGGCTCAGTGTGATTCAATGAAAAGAGAGAGTACCTAGCTCTCTCTTTGTGAGAAAACCCAGGGAGTGAAACCCTGCCTCTGACACTTATTTCCTGGGTGATCCTGGGCTTCAATTCTCTTAACTGTAAACTCTAAATCTAGGATTTTTTATGGCTTACAATTCCTATGACTCCAGTATAACTCAGAGAAAACATCCATTTTTTTTCCCTTCAATGCAGAAAGCAGAGCAAGCTCAAAAGGGTCAGAACCCATTCAAGAGGAAAAGTTCACACCTTGGAAGCACTTCCCAGCATGCAGCACAGGGAACACCTTCTGTTTTACCAATCTCTTTGCAAAATCTTTTTAGACTGAATCTCTCCAATCTATGCTACAAGAAGGAAACTGGAATGGATCCAAAAAAATGAAAGGAAGGTAAATATTGGAGTATTTTTAAGTTAAAGTTGGATTTTTTAAATTCACAGTTTTTGTAACTTGGGAAGAATTTAGGAAGGGTGGTTGCTGATTGCAGTGTTTTGTTTTTAAATAAAGAAATTTTGAAAGTAGCAGCTCCTTCTTCTCCTTCCTTCCTCTCTGTCTCTCTCTGTGTCTCTCTCTTTCTCTTTCTGTCTCTTTCTGTCTGTCTCTGTAAACCGAAATCTGAAGGAAAACTGACAACATGAAATATTTGTTTTCTTAGTACCTCCTTCTAGATCTAATGACATTTTGTTGGTTTAAGAACATGTATGACATACACAACTTGGCCCACTCACAAACTTAACACATTCGGGAAAGAAATATGAAGGCCTAGAGGGAAAAAGTCCAAAAACAAAATACAAGAAAAGCTGATTCCTTCCCACTTTCTTTCCTTTTTCCCTATTTCTGACAGAAACATCAAAAAAAAAAAAAGAACAAAAATTCCCCCCATAATCTTTCAGTGCTTTTCCTTGTCAATGTAAGACTCGAACTCAGGAGAGCTTAGAATTAAGGGAAACATCAGATGAATTCTGAGGCAAAACATGTGCATGGAAAGGTGAACTTGGGAGAGAAAAACTGGCTCCCAAAAAGAGGTAAGGGGAAAGGAAGTTAGTAAGACTGTATTCCACAGGCTTTAAACCAAAGTTAAAAGCCAGTTAAAGAGACAGCGAGTAATCATTTGCCCTTTCCTACATCTCTCCCTCAGAATCTTATTCTCTCTTCCAATATGGTCAGTCTCATAAAAGGACCACCTGTCTGAAAGGAGATGAGTATGGGCTGGATTCTTTCTCAGGGCATGAAAGATCCTGAGCGGCAGAACTTTTCAGCTCTTTGGGCTAGAGTTTTCCCATCTGTACAATGGGATTAATAATATACTCCCTCCCATAAAGGCAATCTTAAGAAAAGTGCTTTGTAAAATCTTACTGAAGTACAGAAATGAGAGTGATTATTATTATTATCCTATAAAATTAACCCCAGGAGAAGACCAGCCACTCAGCCGGCCCAGTTGCCCACCAAATCCTGGCCAGTGCCAGCAGCTCAAAGAGAGGAGTGTCTCATGCCAGGCCCAGCGACATGGAATAACTCCCTCCTGAGCAGCGAGGTTTGAATTCCATCCCTGAAACTCCCACCCATCCCCCTCCCCCCATAGAGGGGCTTCTCCTGGGCTAGGCACTGGACAGGACTTTGGTGGGCTTCCCAACTGGCCCGTAATGAGAGAGGGCACAGGGACGAGCTAGATCAAAGAAGATGAAAGAGAAATCAAAGTCCAAATCCCGGTGCCAATTCGGGGGTAGGGAGGGTGGAGGGGTGGGGGGAGAAAGAGTATTAACCCATTCCCTTCCAAAGGAATATAAATTCCCCTAAGCCAAGACACCAGAACAAACCCCTTGCCCTGTCTGGGTGGCGCTGATCCCAAACTTGTGGGCAGCCCCCACCCACCGGACTAGTCCCTCCCTGGGCAGGAAGGAGGGGGCAGGGACGTGTGTGGCATTGGGCCGAGCCTGGGCCATCCTGCTGGACCTGCTGCAGCCCGACCCAAACATTGCCATATACGGTCACTTAAGGCGCAGGAAGGGCTTGGAAACCGCCGCTCCAATTGGAGGGGGCACTGAACCACAAGCCAGGAAACCGTGGGGTACGAGAAGAGGCAGAGGGTGAGCTAACACTAATCAATCCCCCTGACCCCAGGAGCCCAGAGCCCAAAAGAGACCGGGAGGAACCATGGGGATGCCAGCCAGGACCCAGCTCTGCCTCCCAGGAGCCTCCAAGCCAATCCTCTGACCCAGCAAATTGCAAACCCCATTTGCTTCCAAGGGACATATACCATTGGGACACACACAGCCAGTTCTCAAGAGAGATTGCTCTCTACCCCTAAAAATACTCCCTGTGAGCCTTTATCCAAAGGTCCAGCCAGGGTCACTCAACGATGCCCTCCTCCACCCTCAAATAGCCACAGGACCCCACTATGACACTGGGGAATACAGTAACAGCTCCCAATGAGATGCGGCTCCAGCCTCAGGTTAAAACCTACTATTTCATCGCTCCAGACAAGGCGTTGGACAGATGAGAATAGTACGTGCTTCTGGTCAGATCACAATCACGCTGGTCTCCCAATTTGTCCAGGGGAGCAACTCGCTTTCTCCATGAACATGGTCATCTTTCCAACTTTCCTGAAACATTCTCCAAGACGGGCTTTGAAAACCAACGTATAGGAGCAGGAAATAGTTTCCCTGTGGTCCAATAGGCTCAGTCTGTGGAATGAGCGTGACCCGTGTCTCCCTTTCCAACAACAACACCTATCCCCCAGTACCGATGAGCTCTTTCCCCCTCCTCCCCTGGGGACAAAATGAAGAAGTCCTGTTATGTTAACCTCCACCATCCTATCTGTGTTTGTGTGGCCCTAGAAGCCAGGACTCAGCGGGTGCATTCGCTCACTTTCTCTCTGAATATACATGATATTTTTATCTTTTGGAGAAAGAACTGCAATTTTCATCCATGAGGTCTTCAGGCAGCCTTAGCCAACTTACGCTAAAGTGAACTTTTCCTTCCCTAGGGCTCCAGAATCACTTGGAACACACCAGTTCTCCCGTTTCTGCCTCTTTCCCAAAGTTTCACCTCTGAAACCACTAACTGTAACTCAGACACCCACATCCACCCCGAACCAGATGACCCAGAAAGGCTGGAAGATCCAGCCCAGAGAAGACAGAGGATATGAGGCAAGGAAGATAAAAGCTATCTCTATTCCATGGGCCCCAAGCCACAGTGGCTACCCCCTGCCCACAGTCCCTGGGACCAGCTGCAAGAATTATACACATCCATGAGCTCACCTTCTTCCCTCCATCCCCCATAATGGAGGCAGCCCCCATCCAGACTGAATCTGGGCTTCTCAGACTGTCTCCTGGGATGCTCCTATACCACTTCCCCCTCACTCACCTTCCCAGAGGCCTGGCTTTTGCAGCTCTGACCTCTAAGGAGACTGAGCCTTGGACCTCTTGTTGTCAGAAAGGAAGTGGGCTTTTGCAAGCCCATGGGTTTCTAGGATGATACTAGATGATCAGTTAAGCAAGAGAGAAATAAGTATAGAATGGCTACTTCATGCTATCATTATTTCATCAATTTTCCTGCGGGGGGGGGATTGCCATTCTGATTCACTGCAACAGAGAGCCCCTCTTTCTGCAAGAGAAAGGTAGCACACATTCCCAGTACGCCAGCTTCTCCAGCTCTTTTTCCTTTAGGGGGCCGGACTCCCACCCGACACCTCCCGCTTCAGAGCTGGAGCCTTATTTTGTCATTGTCTTTTTTTTTAACTCTTGTCTTGGGGGTAGGTTGGCAGGGTCACCTGCTTATTGAAATCTGAGTGCCTGGCCTGGGATGACCAGAGCTCAAATATGCAGTAGCTGTTGAGGACTGTCACAGGTCTGTCAGCTGGGACAGGCCATGGATGTGTTTGTTTGGCCCGCTACTGGGAAGACACAAGGGGAGGCCTGGCAGGGAGGGGAAGAGGGGGATAGGGAGGCCCTGCCGGGCAGCTAGGAATGCTATTGTTTGCTTTCAACCATGACACCCAAAATCTGGAAGCTGCTTAACCCAGGCTTCTCCCCTATCCCTCACTAAGCAAAGCCATTCCCTAGAACTCACCTGTAGCTATAATCTTCTCTTTAAGAAAAAGGAAAAGGAAAAGAACATGTATTCCAAAAACCAAAAGAGAGAGAGAAAACTTGTTGGTGTCTTAATTAATGATGTCACACCATACAGCCCAGAGCCAGGTGGGAAAATGTGTGTAAGCAAGAACATGGCCTGCTTTTATGCATCAGTGCACAAATCTATATCCCTGCAGTGGAAATGCAGAACCAATCCAAGGAGAGACAGAGAGACATAAAGAGAGAGACAGAGAGAGACAGAGAGAAACAGAGATATTTTGGGGAAAAAAAACCATTTTATGAAAGACAATGAAATAAGTAAGTAAGACATCAGCAAGCAGCTGGGAAGAGCCCAAAACTACCTGTCTCCAGGGAGCTCAGTCCACTCACCTCGGGCGGAATCAGACAATGAGAAAATTCCCAAGAAGAGGAAAGCAAACCAAAATTCCATCTCTGGGCTTAGGTCCTCCTCATGTACAAAGGTTCTGTGGCTTCAAAACCTGGAGAAAAGAAGTGGGGAAGGAGGGGAGGGAGGGGGAGAAGGGAGAAGGGAGAAGAGAGGATTCAACATCTTCTCTCCTCCAGACCACACCACAAAACAAAGACCCAAGCCGTGGCTCCCCCCTCACAACCAGATCTCATTCTCTCCAGATTTCTCCCCCCTCCAGAGTTTGCTTTGCCCTAAATCTGAGCTTTCACTGACTATTAATCCCAGGTCCCTAAGAAAAGAGGCTTCTCCACTTACAAGGGGGCAGGCAGGCAGGCCCAGGTCTCTCTTCTGGCTGAGCTTTTTTTTTTTTTTTTAAGTTGACAAGTTCTCAAGACCAACCAAAAAGAAAAAAACCAAACCAAACCAAACCAAACAGACCCAGAAGCTGTAATAGATCAAGGAAGTCTGGGGAGAAAGCCCAGGAGCAAAACTAAGTCTTCCCATTCATCTTGGGTCGAAATGTTCTGCTCAGGGAAGCAGTCCGGAGCCCCCTGCGCAGGCTGGCTCCCGGCTGCATTATCTGAAGGTTGAATTATTCTTAGCAGCCGCTTGCTGCCTCGCCTCCCCTCCCCTCCCCTAAACCACCCCCCCTCCCATTATTTAAAGTTGCACTTGCTGCTGGCTCCTGTCAGAGAGGAAGTTGGGCTCCTGTTTCTCCCAGAGAAACAACAAAAAGAATAGGAAAAGGGAGATGGGGAGGGGGGGGGAGAGAGAGAGATCTTTCTAGGTATCAAAGCCAGACAAAGGGTTTACATTAATTACACTCTGCTCGGCTCCTCTACCTCTCACTCTCTAAACACTGTCTGAATTCCTGGCCCTTGTAAACTCCCAGTTGTAAGCACTCCGTGCCCTGGGGATACACAACAAGAAGGCAGTCGGTCCAACAAGAAGAATAATCGCACCCGGCCATTAGCTTACAAATTTGCACCAGAAGTTCTTGAACGTGGAGAAAAAGACTTGGGGGGGAGTGGAAAGAGAGGGAGGGTATTGGAGGCTCTGCCCCCAGGCCAGGGGCAGACCTAGCCCACGTGGGGGGGAGGGAGCAAAGGGAGAGAGTGAAAGAGATGCAACTGGTTTCCAGTCATTGGAAGGGGAAAGGGGTGAGCTTGAAAAGGTGGGTAAAAAAAAAATTACCGTGGAGATCCCTGAGTCTAGGGGAGAACAAGCTGGCTCAGTGTGACCTCTGTATGTATGGGGAAAGTGGATTTCCTTACTCCTCAGGAAAGACCTTCCCTCTCCCTAACACACACACACACACACACACACACACACACACACACACACCATCGGACTCCCTAAGTCTCATAGAAAAGCTGTTACTGGGAGAATCAGGACCAGTTCCGAAGAACTGGGGAGACCCCCTAAATAAGTCAGAGCCCCCAGACCATGCCCTCAAGGGGAACTGTTACCCTTGCAGAAATACTTCCCAACTAAAGAAATGACCACTGAGCACGGCTATTTATTTACACACTCCACCCCCCCCATACATCACTCTTCCACCCCCATAACTGGGTAGCATATATGAGTTGATTCTATTTAAGGCAGGAGACCCAGGCAGATAAGTTTTGTATTATGGCTGGGAGCTGAAGCTGGGAATCAAAAAGTGGCCCCGGGGCAAGAATACGGTGCAGATTCTGTCCTTTCCAAAAAATAAGGGATTGATCTGTCTGGTACCTTTCTTCCCTCCTGGCTCAGGGAATCACTGCCCCAATGGGCTCCCTGGTCTTTCCCAATTTCCTTGCCCAGAACCACCTGCCATCAACCAAGGCCTGAGATGCTCATTTATGTGAGGAAAACCGAGGGTCTCCAGCGATTAGGAAGGGAAGCACTTGGGGAGAGCTCAGAGACCACTGCCTGAGACCGGACTGCCTAAAGTAAGGGAAAATGAACCCCTCATCCCTAGTGACCAAGGGAGACCTCCCACTAAGAATCAAAAATCCTCATTAAGGAGAAGACTTCTGAGAGCATCGGAAGCCCCCATAAGTCGACGAGAATTTCTGCTTGGGGGTCCTGGGAGAACCAAGAACCCCTTCCCAGTGACAAGAGGGCACCTGCCTGGCTGGAGAATAAACCAGAGCTTCCTCCCGGCCAGAGACTGTCTGGAATAGTGGAGAATCGAGAAGTCTCAGGGATCAGGGATCGGGGGACCGAGACGTGCTTGGGCTCCCACGGACTGCAGAAGGGATTAATCTGCCCAGGACTAGGACCCCAGCCGCAGAACGGGGGTGGGGTGGGGGTGGGGAACTCACCTCAAGCTCCTGGAACTCCCGCTCCGCTGCTCACAGACTCCCGCCCGAGTGCCCGTCCCCGATCATTCTTGGGACTTCCTCCCACCCTTTTCGCAGCAAATCCAGGCTCCTCAGTCTCTCTCGGCGGGCAGCAGGATCCTCATTGTAGCCTCGGTCCTTCCGCCCTCCCGAGCAGGGCTAAGGCAGGCGGGGCGAGCCAAGGCGAGAGGGCGGCGCAGTGGGGGCACTCACTACCTGGCGCACTCGGTCCGCTCGCTTGCCTGCCGGCCTGCCTGCCTTTCCCTCCCGCGGGGTCGGGGCCAAAGCTGGGGCCGGGTCCGAGGGGGCGGAGGCAGCAGGAGGCGGGAGCCCAGCTCCTCCCCGGCGGGGGGTGGGGACGGGACGGGGCGGGGCGGGGCAGGCGGAGGGCAGGAGCCCCCAGGACGCGCCCAGAGATACCTGAGGCGGCCCCGGCCGCGGCACCCTCGGCCAGCCCCGAGGCTCTCTCGGGCTCTGGGACGTCGGGGCGCTGGGGTATCACAACCCGGAGGACGCCGACTAGGTGCGAGAGCTCGCGGATGGGCCGGAGAGGCTCCTCCGGACCGCAGACACGCACGCACGCACCGGCCACCGTGCCCTGTCCAGCCCTGCCCTGCCCAGCCGCCGGGGCCCGGCTTCCCCCACGCAGCTGGCCCCGGAACGGATTTGGCGGGGATGTCGGCGCGGAGCCGGAGTGGAGGGTGAGGGGTCCAGCAACGCCGAAGAGGGAGAAAAGCAGGGATCAGGACGCCGAGCCCTGGGGAGAGGGGCCAGGCTGGGCGGGGGAGCGCAGGGCAGACGTGGGCAAAAAGTAGGGAAAAGTTGGAGGCGCGCAGCCGGCGAGAAGCGACCTTCCCCGCGGGGCTTTGTGGCTCTGGCCGAGCGCGACCCGGCCCCGGCGCCCGCCCTGCTCCGCCCCCCTACAAAACTTTCCACCAATCGGAGGACGCCGCCCCTCCCCTCTTTCTCTCGGACTCTCTCCCTCCCGCAGATTAACCCTTATAGAACGGGGCGGACAGCGCTGCAGGTCCCCCCCAGCGCAGCGCAAAGGCGCAGGTCACCCCCTGCTGCCCGGAGCTGGCCATAGCTCCCTCCCGGGTTCTGTCAGCCAGAGAGAAAAGGAGGAGGAGGAGGAAGAGGAGGAAAAGGAAGGAGGACAAGGAGGAAGGAGGACGAGGAAGAGGAAGGAAGAAGAGAAGGAGGAAGAGGAAAGAAAAAGAAGAAGAAGAAGAAAAGGAGGAAGAGGAGGAGAAAGTTTGGAAAGAACATCAGCTCCACCAGTTAACTTAAGTAATTTAAGTATATGACTTTGGAAAAGTTCTTTTTCTTTCTTGGGCTTTATAAAGTGATGGATTTGAACTAAAAGACTTCTGTGGTCCCTTCTCAGTCAAGATCCTATCACGGAGGAGGAAAAGAAAGGGAAGGAGCAAATACAGCGCTTTTAAGGCTTGCTAAGTTATCTTACATATATCTCTCAACAGTGAGGGTAGGAAATTCTGTTGCATAAGATTTATTATCATATTTTTACAGATAAGGAAACAGAGTCACGGCGATTACTTGACTCGCTCATGGTTTCCTAGCTAGTAAATGGCAGAGGACGGTTTTAGACTGTTTCTGACCCAAGTCCAGCACTCTTCACTCTATCAGCGATCTCAAAGTGTGATTCCCAGATCCTCGAGGTCAAAACTCATTTCATAATTCTATGATGTCATTTGACTACAAAAATACTCCCTTTTCCAACTACACATCTGTGTGAGACCAGATTTCTTAATTTTTTCAAACAAAACACAAAGCAACAGATCGAATGTAGAAGCAAATATAAGAATCTAAGTGTCATTCACTAAGCCAGACATTGAAGAGATTTGCCAAAAATATGTACAACAATGCCACTCTTCATTACGTTAATGCTTTGTTTTAGAAAACGTAATAATTTTCTAAGTTAAATGTGTGGTTTATGTTAACATGTAATGGGCTTATTTAAAATTAATATTTTGGAAATGTATCAGTTTTAATTCTAACATGGTAAACTATCCATAGACATAATCCATATAACAAAAGCCCTTTCAGGTCCCCAATAATTGAGTGTAAAGGGTTCCTGACATCAAATAGACAGAGTAGCTGCACTATATCATGCAGTCTTTGTGGAGAGAAATCTGGATCTGAGACATTTCCCTCAGCCTCAGTGAATGACCCCAAAAGTTTTCCTTCATCCCCAATCTATCCTTCTAGACTCCAATCTCCCATGGCCTCGCTTCACCTGCTAAGTACAAGAGAGTTCCTGCACAGTGTGGTAGGATAGAAAGAGCACTGTGGTCTGGGAATGGGGAGACCTGAATTACAGCTTTGGTTCTGACAAATAGTAGCTACGAAACTGGCTAAATTTCTTCTCCTCTCTGAACTTAGATTTGTTTCTCTGTAAGAAAAAATATCCACTTTAAGAAGAAGTATATTCACTTCACAGGGTTCTTTCAAAATAATCCTTAAAGAACAATATTTATTTGAAGAATTTTGATTGTTTTATTTTATTTTAACTGTTGGTTCTTTCTTTTTTATTTTATTTAATATTTTATTTTCCCCAATTGCATGTAAAAACAATTTTTAACATTTGTTTTTAAAACTATGAGTTCCACTCGGTAAGAAACGACCAGCAGGACGATTTCAGAGAGGCCTGGAGGGACTTGCATGAACTGATGCTGAGTGAAACGAGCAGAACCAGGAGATCATTATACACAGCAACAACAATTCTGATGGACATGGCTCTCTGCAACAAAGAATTGTCTCAAACTAGTTCCAGTTGTTCACTGAAGAAAATCATATGTACCCAGAGAGAGGGATATGAAATATGGACCACAACATAACATTTTCATGCTCTCTATTGAGGTTTGCTTGCATTGTGTTTCCTTTCTCTGATTTTCTTTTTTTTTCTTGTAGATAGGATTTTTCTTGCACAACTTGTCAAGTATTTCAACATTATTAACATGTAGTGGACTTCCTGCCATCTAGGGGAGGGGAGGGCACTGGGGGTAAAATTTGTAATGGAAAGCTTTGTAAAGATCAATGCTGGGGAACTACCCATACATATGTTATACAAATAAAAGGCTTTAATAAATAAATAAATAAATAAATAAAACTATGAGTTCCAGATTCTCTCCCTTCCTCCAACCTCCCCTCTCCACTGAGAAGGCAAGTAATTTGATATAGATTATGTATGTGTAGTCATGCAAAATATTTCCATGTAAAAGAAAATATAAACACCCCACCAAAAAAAAAGACCTCAAGAAAAATAGTTGTTTTTATTTTTTTTTAACATAAACTTCAGTCTTTATTCAGATACCATCAGTTCTGTCTCTGATTGTGGATAGCATTTTTCATTTTAAGTCTTTCCGAGTTGTCTTGGATCATTGCAATGCTGAGAATAGCTAAGTTATTCACCGCTGATCATCTTGCAATATTGCTATTACTTTTACATAGTACATTTCACTTTACATCAACTCATGGAAGTTTTTCCAGGTTTTTCTGAGAGCATCCTGCTCATCATTTCTTATTGAACAATAATATTCATAATCACAAACCATAATTTGATCAGTCATTCTCCAACTGATGGGCATCCCCTCAGTTTCCAATTCTTGCCCCCTCCCAAAAAGAGCTGCTATAAACATTTAAAGAGCAATATTAATGGGCCTATTATTATGATGAAGCCCCAGGAACTTCAACATTTATGCAAATTACATGTATATGACCCACATTGTGCAGACGTTCATGTTTCAACTCCCTGTGGCCTGATGTCTAAGAAGAATCTGGTGGGATACCCTGACAGGTGGGGAGAAGAATATATAGAAAGGAATTTAAGCCAGGAAACAGAAACTGAGGTATAATAGAAAGGACACCAAATTTGGAGTCAGAAAAGCTAAGTTTGTGTCTCTTACCACCTGTATGAAGTTAGGGAAAGGGAAGAAGCATTTATCAAGCATCTGTTATATACTAGAGACTGTGCTAAATACATTACAAACATCTCAGTTACACTCACAGCAACTCTGGAAGAGAAAGGCAGTTCCTATCCCCATCTTACAACTAAGGACACTGAGGCAGTTACAGGCTAAAGTAACTTGCACAAAGTCACCCAACTAAGAAGTGTGTGAAGCCAGATTTAAACCCAGATCCGGCTGTCTAATCCACTGCACAACTCTACTGCCTTTGGGTACATTGCTCAATATCATTCAGTTTCTTCATCTGAAAAATGACACTATTGAACCTGATGGCCTCTGAGGTAGCTTCCCAGCTCATAGGTTCACACTACTCAATGGATTAGCAAGGATTTTGTGCTAAATGTCCCTGAGCTTCAAATGCATACAGTCAACCCATAATTACTACCTAGCCACTCTAACCAAGACAAATAATTTACCAATCCCCAAAAGGGGCAGTGTGGTATCTTGGAAAGAACACCAAATTTGGAATCAAAAGCCCTGCTTTGAATTGCTATATTCTTAACCTCTGTGACCCTCAGTTTCATCACACAAAATAGAGAAGGGAAACTATGTTCAATTACAAAATCATTTAAGATCTCTTTTCATTCTAAATCCTATAACTATACCCCACAATTCCCTCTCTTGACCCTAGATTGTCCCTAAAATGAATGATTCTTTCCCGTCCCCTTCCCATCCAAAATGTGGCACATGCCATTGTGTAGTTGTTTTTAGGGTGAGAAATAAATTAATCAATTTTATGCTGTCTCCAGAATCTTTATGATTCTATTTGGGGTTTTCTTGGCAGAGATACTGGAACAATCGGTCATTTTCTTCTCCAGCTTATTTTACAGGTGAGGAAACTGAGGAAAACAGGCTTAAATGACTCCACTAATAATTGTCTGAGGTCACATTTGAATTTAGGAAGATGAGTCTTCCAGACTGCAGACCCAGTGTTCTATGCACTATAATGCCACCTAGCTGCCCAGATTGTAACTAGGGTTCCCTATACATGGCAATTATTATTATTATTATCTTTCAAAATCTAGCTTTGTACTTTAGTTATTGATAAATGGGTCTAGTCCATAACCTCACCCCCAAAACTATAAGCACTATAAGCACACGAGGGGAGGGATTCTGATTTCTCTTTGCTGTGAGTAAAATAGATTTGAAGCCAGAAGCAATTTCAAAAGTAATCTTGTTGAAAACTCCCTTTTTGTTCCCCCCCACACACCTGTCAGGGATAAGATTGACCTTGTAAAAAAAAAGTCTTCCCTGATGGGAAAGGAACAATCACTCAAAGCCTTGTCTAGATACAAAGAAAGTGAACACCACAGGTATTTAATTAGCCTTTTGTTCAATAGCAATTCACATCAGTGACTGGCATTCACCCTGAGATTGCATTTGGGTGACTCAGCTATAGAAATGCATCTCACCTCCAGCAAAGCATGAATTACACTCTGGCTCTGCACTTTTCCCTGTACTAGGGACACAAAGACCAAAAAAAAAAAAAAAGAACAGACAAAAAACAAAACACCTGCATAGTGGTGAAGAAAGCATTTTGTGGACCTTAAATCGCTGGGCATTTAAATGAGTCACAATTCACCACCATTACAATAGCCATGACCTACCTAGAGTTGCCTTTTCCCACCCAAACTCCACTTACTTTCCCTCAACCCCTTTCCCTTTCCCTTACAATCCTCTCACACCCACGTCCAAGACTCAGTAAAAACATTTAAGCAAGAGGAAGATGAAATAGATCAGTCTTGGAGAAGAGTCTCCTTCAGCAGTCCCATCCCCTCACCCCAGTGCTTTTTATACCATCATCATCAACCTTATTAAAGTGATGTTATCAATATTTTGGGGGATGGGGAATAAGGTTTCTTGGGTATCACTTCTGATTGCCCTCCTGTCTATGGAGAAGGAGAGAGATGGGAAACTCAAAGAAAGAAATTGGGCAGAAATGAGACAGGTTTAAGAGGTTTCTGTAAGGGGACAAAATACCAGGGTTGCAGAATTCATTTCAAAGGCAGATTCTGGAGATAAAGAATAACATTAACTAATTAATATGAATTACTTTAAAGGAGAGGAACTCAAAAGGCAAATTTGATCTTTTTCTAGAGTTTGGCATTTACATCTGCTGCTCTGCATTGCTTTCAATGTCAAGACCAAAGAGAGGTCAGTTCTTATTTTATAATCTCCTTTCACCCCTATAGCTCCCCAGAAGCAAGTCTGATCTCTCCAATGCAGTCACCACTTAATGTTGCATATTTTAAGTCTGTGTATTTGTAGGCATCTCTTCCTCTACCAGATTGTGAGCTCCCTGAGGGCAGTAATTTGGTTTTTTTTTTAATTTTATTTTATTTGCATAACATATGTGTGGGTAATTCTTCAACAATAACCCTTACATAGCTTTCCGTTACAAATTTTTCCCCCCAACTCCCCACCCCTCCCCTAGATGGCAGGATATCCACTACATGTTAATTATGTTAAAATATTGGCAAATCGAATATATGTATACATATTTCCAAACTTATCATTGTTGTGCAAGAAAAATCTTATCTACACAAACGATATATCACATAAAGGAAACACAATGTAAGCAAACATCAATCAAGGAGTATGAGAATGTTATGTTGTAGTCCACATTTCACATCCCTCTCTCTGAGTGTATATGGCTTTCTTCAGTGAACAATTGGAGGTGGTTTGAAACATTTCATTGTTGAAGAGAGCCATGTCCATCAGAATTAATCTTCATATAGTACTGTTGTTGCCGTATATAATGATCTCCTGGTTCTGCTCATTTCACTCAGCATCAGTTCATGTAAGTCTCTCCAGGCCTCTCTGAAATCTTCTTGCTGGTCATTTCTTACAGAACAATAATATTCCATAATATTCATATACCATAATTTATTCAGCCATTCTCCAATTGAAGGGCATCTATTCAATTTCCAGTTTCTAGCCACTACAAAAAGGGCTGCCACAAACATTCTTGCACATGTGGGGCCTTTTCCTTCCTTTATGATTTCTTTGGGATATAAGCCCAATAGAAATGCTGCTGGGTCAAAGGGTATGCATAGTTTGATAACTTTTTGAGCATAGCTCCAAATTGTTCTCCAGAATGGTTGGATCCGTTCACAGTTCCACCAACAATGTATCAGTGTCCCAGTTTTCTCACATCCCCTCCAACATTCATCGTTATCATTTCCTGTCATTTTAGCCAATCTGACAGGTGTGTAGTGGTATCCCAGAGTTGTCTTAATTTGCATTTCTCTGATCAATAGTGATTTGGAGCACCTTTTCATATGATTAGAAATAGTTTCAATTTTTTCATCTGAAAATTGTCTGTTCATATCCTTTGACCATTTATCACTTGGAGAATGGCTTGGAATCTATCCCCTTTCAAGATTCAAAATTCTATAATGAATTTACCTGAGCTCAGCATCATGGCTCTACCACTTATTATCTTCAGCAGCAGCATTCATCATCATCATCATTGGAGTAAATTACTTTATCTCTATGAGCTTTAGCTTTTTCTCCCTTAATATTAATACCTAGCCCTACTTCTAGCTTAGGGCTCTTGTGGAAATTAAATCTGAAGATGGATGCACAAGTGTGATAGGAATATGGATTTTTATTATAATAATAACAAGCATTTACGGAGCACTTTTAAGGATTACAAAATAGTTAACCTTGTTATCTCAGTTGATCCCCACAAGAATTCTATGAGGGTGGTACTATTATTATTTCCATTTTACAGATGAGGAAATTTAGGCCCAGAGCAGTTAAGTGACTTGACCTGGGTCATGCAGATAAGTGTCTAGGATGGAATTTGAACTACAGTCTTTTTTATTCTATATTTCTATATCATTTCTATATTATCATTAATGAGATGAAGTGAAAGACCACCGGAAGGGGACTCAGAACCCCAGGATCCTAAGGCAGAGGCATAATGAAATTTAGATTGGCAGCCAAAGGGCCAATCCTCCCATTTACTCCCAGTGAACCTTTTTCCTCATTTGCATAATTTAAAGGGTTACATTAAGCTTTCTTTTGAATATAATCCTACTGCAGGATTTCACCTTCAAGACAGTCACTTCTCTGTAGAGCCTCAGTTTTCTTATCTGTAAAAGAAGGTTATCTCATAAATCTCTGTAACTCTGAGACCAGTTTAAGAATCCTCAAAAGACATTCATTCCGTTAAAATGCATTGCCCTGGGGATAGACCCTCAGTTAGGGAATTGACCAGTGATTTCACTGAAAGCCTCAGGGACTTCTCTGAAATTTATAGTCTTCAAGAGTTGCCTCAAGCACACACAAACTTGCCCTGGATGAGGGGTCAGCTTGTGGCACAGGATGGACTAGATTTTGAATAAAGACAAAAATACAGTCTATACGAGCTCCCAGAAGACTGGATTTTCTCTTCTATCTGCTCTCCTCACCATCCATCACCCCTAGAGTGTAAACTTCCTTCTCTAAAATCTCCATTTCCCCCTTTTCTAAAGTGTGAGCTCCCTGAGGGCAGGGGTCTGCTGCTTTAAGATCTCCATTTCCCCCCTCCCCAGAGTGTGAGCTCCCTGAGGGC
>JAJPUD010000665.1:38421-97100 GCA_023553655.1 Myrmecobius fasciatus
AAAGAAAGAAAGAAAGAAAGAAAGAAAGAAAGAAAGAAAGAAAGAAAAAGAAAAGGAAAGAGAAACACTTAAAAGGCAGGCAGTCAAATAGCATTATAAGTACCTCCTATGTGCTGTGTGATGCTAAGCACAAAGAGATTCAAAGAAAACCAGTCTCTGCTCTCCAAGTGGGAGAGAAAGGATGCTAAAAGACAGCAGTGGAAGTCAAAATCACAATATCAGAACCGGCCGAGGCTTAGTCTCAGACCAGGAAGATCTGGTTTGAAGTCCTTTCTCTAATAAGCATTATGTGGGTGACCCAAGCAGTCACTTAAAATGTCACATGCTCTCCAGGCAACTCTCCAGACTTTGTGAGATGCAAAGCCTGTGCAAACCTGCATTTGCAGAGCGAGTCAGTCCCGGCTCTGATTAAACATACACAGACATTGCTATTATATTAAACGAACAGCTATTTCACTAAGAGGATCAGTGTTCCCTAGACTCTCATCAGAGTCCCCACGTGAGGATCCTAAGCTCCAGGTCACTGTTAGAGGTACCAGTCCCCTGAACAGACTAGTCCCTTGGGGGGGAGGGTTTGATCTGGCTTAGCTCAGTCTGCCCACCCTAGGCTTCAGTGAAAGATAAATGCCAGGCTAAAGAGCTGGGAAAAAGTGGAAACTCAGTGCCTGGGGCCTAACCTACCCAAAGGCCTGCCCCTTTCACAGGGCTATCCCTGCCTGCCAACTGTCTGGAGATAGGCATCTGTGCTGGGAGCACCTGGGCAGGTGTTATTTACCACTCATTCTCTGAATGATCTGGAGCAAATCACTTAATTGTGAAACCTTGGAGGAAAGGAGAAGCACTTTCACAAGAGGTGAGGGGTTAGGAGGCAGCAGCAGCCTGCAAAGGAGGGAAGCATTTCAGCAGAAATGAGGAACAAATGGTGCTCATTCTAGGTTAAGGAGGACAGCAGGTAGCTCAATCTGACAAAAACATGGGATACACAAAAGGGAATTCTGAGAGAGAACCTGCCCAGTCTGGTATCACCCTGCCTTCCCAGCCTCAATTTACCCCCCAACATACACACACACACACACACACACACACACACACACACACACACACACTGCATACAGTTCCATTTCTACTAGATTAACCCCAGCAGTGACTAGGAAGAACAAGCCCTGAGCTGGGAAGCAGGAGACCTTGTCCTGGTCCTCCATCTACTATATTCCACTCTGCTAGAGACCCCAGCCTCAAACCTGTCCTCCAGAAAACGTGCCCAGGAGGAATTTACACTCCCAGCTTTGAGTTTCACAGGAACACATTTGCCACCTGAAAGACCCCATCCCCCACCATTGCCTCAGGATTGACCAATGATGCTATTCCCTTTTCCTGAGATTCTCCAGACAAAAACTTACCCTCCTCTATCCCCCAGTCAACAAGCATTTATTTATTTACATATTTGCCTACTATGCATCAGGCACTTAATAAAAGAGCTCATAGGAGCTCCCCAGTTCCAAAAGACTTATACTATATATATATATATTCATATACACATACCCATATATAATACACATGCATATATAGATCTCATAGCATTCATGTGTATTATGTTTTGTGTATATATATATAAAACATTATATTCATATTATATAATTCATATATACATACCTATATATAATATACATACATATATAGATCTCATGGCATTCATGTGTATTATATGTTTTATGTGTATGTATATATAGACTTATGGTATATTCATATTATATAATTTATATATATATACCTATATATAATATACAGACATATATATATCTCATAGTATACATGTGTATTATATGTTTTATGTTTGTATAGACTTATAGTATATTCATATTATATAATTTATATATACATACCTATATATAATACACACACACACACATATATATATATATCATAGTATACGTGTGTGTTGTGTGTGTAGCCATGTATGGTGTGTGTTTGTGTGTTGACATGTGTGTCTGTGTACACACATATATGATGACCTAGAGTTAGTCTCAAGGAGATGGCATTAACACTGGGAGCCACTTCTTTCAGAAAGGGAAGATTTAAACTGAGACTTGAAGGAAGCCCGGGAAGTTGGGAGATGGAGGAGATGCGGAAAGAGGGCTTTCTAGTCAATGGAAATGCATTGTCTTCCCCTATCCAAATCTAAGGTCCTTGAGAGCAAAGACTCTCTGGCTTTTGAAGTTTGCATTCCCAACCCTCGGTACTTGCTTGGCACACACTAAGAGCTTAATAAATCCTCCTTCTCTCAGTCATTTATTCACTTCTTTGCACCTTGGGAAAGTGGCTTAACCAACCTGAGTCTTATCTACAAAATGGGGATAATGATACCTTTCCCACCTTCAAGGTGGCTGTGAAGATCAACTGAGGGAGTTCAGGCCCAGTACTGAGTAGTAATCAAAAGGCAATTGTTGTTATCTCCAGGAGCTTGGAACAGAGGTGTAGAGGAGGTGGCACCCCCAGGCCAGTGGAGGAGATGGGGTGGAGACTCTTTGGTTTTGTAGGATTAATAATTCATTTGGTCTTTGAAAGACAGCTAAGTGGTATAATGTTAGGACACTGGATCTGGAATAAGGAATTCTTGAGTTCAAATCCAACTCCAGACTCTAATTTCCACTGGAACCCATTTAAGCATCTATCTTTCTCAGTTTCTTCATCTATAAAATGGGGATAATAATATCCACTTTACAGGATCAAATGAGCTGATAATTAAATAGCATTGAGGCACTGTGTAAATATTAGTTATTAGCTATTATTTGACACCTACCAAAACTATGAAGATGGAGATATTGCTCCTCTCCCCCTCCCATGGAGGGACAGACAGAAAAAAAAGGGGCAACAGGGTTCTGCTCTTGAAAGAAAGAAATGAAAGTATAGGAAAGATGTTTCAGAATGGAAATCAAAAGACCTGGGTCCTTGTCTAATCTCTACCTCCTAGCTTTAGGATCTTATTCAAATTATTTCTTTCTGAACCCATTTCCCTACCTATAAAATAGGGACTCTTGGCTCTCTCAATGATTCAAAGCTTGCCTTCTCTGGTACATTAGGGTTATCTAAAGATCCTAAGGATCCCGAGAGGAAAGTCCAGTTTACTAAATGCTACAAAACTAGGAGTTGTTATTCTAAATAAAACTCGCCAGAAAGGTATTTGTGAAGTGATGGAGAAAGAGATAGAGTCAGCAAGATCTGAATTCACATTTTACCCATTTTATTTCTGATACATATTGGTGGTATATCAGAGATGTGCTGGAGCTCATGGGGGTGGAGGGGTAGGGGGGAGAGATGGAAGAGGGGAGAGACAGAGAGAGGCAAAGAAACAGACAGGCAGAGAGAGACAGATAGAGACAGAAACAGAGAGAAAAAGACAAAGAGATGGAGACAGAGAGACAAAGAAACAGAGACAGACAGAGAAACAGACAGAGTAACAGAGGGGAGGGAGAGAGGAGGGGAAAGAGAGAAAGAAAGAGACAGAGAAACACAAAGAGACACAGAGACAGAAAGACGGCAAACAGAGACAGAGACAGACAGGCAGGGACAGAGAGACAGAAACAGCCAGAAACAGAGAAAAAGACAGAGAGAGAAAAAAAGACAAAGAAACAGACAAACAGAAAGACAGAGTGACAGAGAGAGAGAGAATCAATTTGTTTAATTTTCAGTGTGAGCACTGATACCTCTGAAATAAGCAGATACTGCCAAACATGACTTTGTGAACTGTCCAGATTTCAGGAGATAAGGAAGAAAATATTAATAGTGCATATTACATTTAAAAGTTTATTAGAGAATACATATACAGGTTGTTCCCTCTTTTGAAGAGCTGGTTATTAAACATTTACTAGCATCAACTTACTCAGAGTTTTCCTGGTTTTCCTGGTAGTGAGAGTTCTCTATACCCATGACACCACAGGATCATCTAATTGAATAACAATAAAGCAAAATAAATAAGTAAATAACAAGATCTGTCTTTCTATATCAACATCCTCCCTGGGTAGTCAATCTATAGACTAGAAGTTCTTAAGCATTAGAAACCCTTTGGAAGTCTAGTAAGATATATGGATCCCTTCTCAGAATAATATTTTGGATGCACAAAGTAAAATGTGTAGGATTACATGGGGAACCAATTTTATTGAAACAAAAAGGTAATGGTTTTCCCATGTGAGTCCCCCTGAAATCTATCTACAGACCTCTAGGTTAACAACTCATGATCTTGGAGAATAGGAGGTTGAGGGGAAAGAGAAAGATGATGGAGAAGGGCAAGAAAGAAAAATAGGAGAAAATATAAGAGAGAAAAGGGAGAGGAGAGGAAGAAATACTGAGTTCATTGTTTCTCTCTGGGTCATCTTTCTATACCCCTCAGCATCTTCAGTATGTGGCAGGAGTGGGTTGCCCCCTGGTGGTCAGAGTGCAAAGAGCAGTCAAACACCTTGGACTGCAGAACTTGGTCCTTTAGGACCTACATCAAGAAGAGAAAGTCCCCTTCAACAACTGCTTTTTCTAGGGCACTTTACATTTTACAAAGTGCCTGCTCATGGCATCATTTTGGAACATTGTTTTTTTTTAAGACGAGGAAACTGGAACTTAAAGACAAGAGGGAGTTTGTCCCTAATCATCCAGCAAGTCAGTGTCAGGGAGGAGGATTGATTGTAGGACTCCTAAATGAAAAAACCAGGGCTCTTTCCTTTGTACTCCCACTATCTCACATCCTAATTTATTTCGTGAGATGCAGCTTGGAGAAAGTGCTCAGGAAGGGGTGTCATGCTTTAGCATCCACTGCTTGCTGTGACTCATGTGCTATTTCCCCTTGACTCAGTCCATTAGGTGAAGTGGCAGGGCGGGGGACTTGGACATCTGGATTTAAATCCCATCTCAGCGATTTGGAACTATGCCCAAAGGGCTATAAAACTGTGTATACCCTTTGATCTAGCAAAACCACTACTGGATCTGTATCCCAAAGAGATCGTAAAAAAAGGGAAGGGGACCCACATGCACAAAAATGTTTATAGTTGCTCTCTTCATGGTGGCAAGAATTGAAAATTGAGGGGATGTCCATCAATTGGTAAATAGCTGAACAAGTTGTGATACATAAATGTAGTAGAATACTATCATTCTTTTTTTGTTGTTTTGTGTTTTTGTTGTGGTTTTTAATTTTTTTTAATTTTTTTGGTTTTTTTAATACTATTACTCTTTAAGAAATTATGAACAGCTTGATTTCAGAAAAATCTGGAAACTTACATGAATGCATGTTGAGTGAAGTGAGGAGAACAATGTACACAGTAATAGCAACATTGTGTGATGATCAACTCTGATAGACTTAGCTTTTCTCAGCAATACAATGATCTGAGACAATGCCAAAAGACTCATGATGGAAAAAGCTACCTATATCCAGAGAAAGGACTATGGTATCTGAATGCAGATCAAAGCTTACAATTTTCATTTTTTTTTCTTTCTCATGCTTTTTCCTTTTTGTTCTGATTCTTTTCCACAACATGGACCACAACAATGACTAGTCTGTCATTGTACAATCTATGATTGTATATATAACTTAAAATAAATAACACCCATCTCAGATACCAATCAGCTTCGTGAACCTGAGCAAATCACCCAATTTCTTCTTGCCTTATAAGGCATCTATAAAATGAGCTTATTGGCCTCTAAAGTCATTTCACACTCTAAATCCAAGATCTCCCACAACTCCAGACTTAGGATTTCCTTGAAGAATATCTTCAACGTTCTGAGTATCTCTCCCTTCATTTTCTCTGCCAGATAATAGCATTTCCCATTTCTATAACACTTTTGCTAGCAATATTAATAATAACAATAGCTAGCATTTATATAAAGCCTATTATGTGCCAGCTACTTTACAAACATTGTCTCATTTGGTCCTAGTCTTCCAACTGAATGACAGTTGCTATTTTTGTCCTCATTTTCCAGTTGAAGAAATTGATGCAGACAGCAATTATGTGATTTTCTCAGGCTTCAACACTTACTTGTAATAAATTGATTTTTCCCCATATCTAATTCACTGACTCTTAAAAATTAAATTTAAATCTTCTTCAACTAACAATGTATTTTCTGATTTTCCCACCTTCCCATTAAAAGAAAAAAAGAAAGAAGAAAGGAAGGGAGCAAGAAACAAAGAAAAAACAAATATGAAGAGTCAAGCAAAACTAATTTCCACAATAGTCATGTTAAAAAAAAAAAACTTCTAAATCTATACCCTGACTCCATCACTTTTCTGTCAGAATAGAATGTTTCATTATGGGTCCTCTGGAATCATTGTGTTGATCAGATTTCTTAAATCTTTCAAGGCTTTATATAAATTGTTCTTTAAGATCCTATTCACTTCACCGTGTATCAGTTCATACACATCTTCCAAAATTTTTCTGAAACCATCCCATTCACAATTTATTACAGTACAATCATATGTTGCATCCATTTACCAAAATTTGTTTAACCATTCTCCAATTGATGGGTACTTCCTTAATCTTCAGTTCTTTGATGCCACCAAAAAAAAGCACAATTAAATACACTTTGTAAATATAATAAAAGTACAATTTGTAAATATAATATCTTTTCATCTTGCTCTTCTTTTCCCTTCTTTTGCTCTCTTTGGGGATAAGCCTAGTAGTGATATCAGTGGTGGAAAGAGTATGTATAGCTTTGTGGACCTAATCACAAATTGCTTCATAGAATGTCTAGACTAAGAATGGCTGTTTTCCCACAGCTTCTCTAGTATATATTAGGGATTTTTTGTTTTGTTTTGTTTTTGCCAGTTTGTTGGGTCTGAGTAAGGAAGAAACTCAGAGCTGCTTTAATTTGCATTTCTTTAACTATTAGAGATTTGGGACATTTTTTTTCATATGACTATCGATAGACTGTATTTCTTCCTATAAAAACCACCTTTCATATTCTTTGACCATTATCAACTGGGGAGTATTTCTTATTGTTACAAATTTGAATTAGTTCTTGGAAATGAGAGTCTTGTCAAGATAATTTGGTGCAAGGATTTTTTTCCAGTTATCTGGGAAATCTGTTGTCTGTTTCTCTTCGAATTTTGTTGCATTGTGTGGTTTTGTGCAAATTTCTTCTTTTTTTATTAAAGCTTTTTATTTTCAAAACATGCATGGATAATTTTTCAACAATGACCCTTAAAAAACCTTGTGTTCCAAATTTTTTCCTCCTTCCCCCCACTCTCTGCCCTAGATGTCAAGTAATATAATATATGTTAAACATGTTAAAATATACATTAAATCAATATATGTATACATATTTATGCAACAATCTTGCTGCAAAAGAAAAAACAGATCAACAAGAGAAAAAATTAGAAAGAAAACTAAATGCAAGCAAACAACAAAAAGAGTGAAAATGCTATGTTGGGATCCACATTTTGTTCCCACAGGCCTCTCTCTGGGAGTAGATGGCTCTCTTCATCACAAGATCACTGGAACTGGTCTGAATCATCGCATTGTTGAAAAGAGTCACATCCATCAGAACTGATCATCGTACAATCTTGTTGCTGGTATGTTTAATGTTCTCCTGGTTCTGCTCATTTCACTCAGCATCAGTTCACGCAAGTCTCTCCAGGCCTCTCTGAAATCATCCTGCTGGTCGTTTCTTACTGAACAATAATATTCCATAATATTCATATACCATAACTTATTCAGCCATTCTCCAACTGATCCATCCACTCAGTTTCCAATTTCTTGCCACTACAAAAATGGCTACCACAAACATTTTGTGTACAAATATTTAACAAAAAATCTTGTGTAATCAAACTGTCTATTTGTATAATCAAACTGCCTATTGTAAGATCACAGGATCTATCATTCTGATTATAAACTCTTTCCCACTGTGTAAATCTGAAAGATTTTTTTTCTTTCTTCTCAAATTTCTTTATTATGTTCCTTATTTATTACCCTTTTATTTCTGTCATGTATCTATTTGGAGTTTATCTTAGTAGGTGATATGATATATTTTATCTCTATCAAGTTTCTACTTTCCAGTTTCTCAGCAATCTTTGTCAAATAGTAAGTTCTTAACGTTAGTCACTGAGGTAATTTGTTTATTCCTGTCAGATATCAGGGTCCATACTATAGATGACAGAATATTAGTTGAATAAAATTTGATAGGAAAGGACAGAAATTCCAAGGTAGGTCTTCAAAACAGAGATTAATCTGAAGGGAGAAGGATAAGGTTCAAAGGTACAAAGATATAATATCATTAGTCAACATTTTAAAATAATATTTTAATTTTCCCCAATTATGTGTAAAGACAATTTTTAACATTTACTTTAAAAAAAAGTTTGAGTCCTTCAATTTTCTAATTCTTTGACACCACAAAAAGTTGCTATAAATATTTTTGCATATTTAGGTTTTATTCCCTTTTATATGATTCTTTGGGATAACCTTAATAGTGGTATTGCTGGATCAATGCCCTTTGGGCATAGTTCCAAATTGCTCTCCAGAATGAATGGAGTAGTTCACAATTTCACCAACAGTGTATTAGTGCCCCAATTTTCCCATGTCCCCTCCAACATTTATAATTCTCCTTTTCTGTCATTTTAGCAATTTAATAGGTTTGAGGTGGTACCTTGGAGTTGTTTTAATTTACAATTCTCTAATCAATAGTGATCTAGAGAATTTTTTCATCTGACTATAGATAACTTTATTTTCTTCACCTGAAAACTACCTGTTCATATCCTCTGATCATTTATCAATTGGGGAAATGGCTTGTATTCTTATAAATTTGATTCAGTTCTCTATAGATTTGAGAAATGAGGCCTTTATCAGAGGCACTTGCTATAAAAATTGTTTCCCAGCTTTCTGCTTTCCTTCTAACCTTGGTTATATTGGTTTTGTTTGTGCAAAACCTTTTTTAATTTAATGTAATCAAAAATATGTTTTATAATCTGTAGTTTAGTCATAAATTCTTCCCTTCCCCATAAATCTGACAGGTAAACTATTCCCTGCTCTCTTAATTTGTTTATGTCATCACCTTTTATGTTTAAACCATGTACTCATTTTGAATTGGTCAATATTTAAAATGAATTTAACACCTAATACAATCCAATAAACATGTATTAAGTATCTACTGTGTATAAGGCAAGGGATAGCTTGATTCTGATAACAGCAGTGTTTATTGAACTGGACTTTGAAACATTAAGTCCCTATTCTGACACATATTATTAGTTGTGTGACTGAACAAATCACTTAACCTCTCCATAATCTGGACAATTTTCTGGGATTAGAAACTGCAGAGTAAGTATTTATCTGCAAGATTAGAGGGAGTTCTCTTATGAAATCATAGGGCTCAGTCTCTAATCCTACTGCAATGTGCTAGGTGCTGGGGCCACAAAGACAAAATAAAAATTGCCCTTGCCTCCAAGAAATTTCTGTTATACTGGTTAATAACAATCCTTCCCAATTCTATGTTTTATTTGATTTGATTCTCCCAACAAGCCTTGAGAAATAGGGTTGGTCTTTTATAAACTAGGTAGAGAAACTGAGGTCTTGGAAGAAGCAAAAGTTATTACTGGGAGCTTCATAAAGAATTAGCATTAGGAGAATTAGAATCATGTTTTCTCATCTCTAAACTAAGCAATCCCAGTTCCTTCACTAAAAATGACAGACTGGGGATTCTGGGAGAAGAAGAAAGGGGAAGCTGGAAATTGAGGTCTTTGTTTTTTCAGATTATCCACCCAGCAGGTAGGTTTAGCTTTGTGAATTCTCCTTCTCTTCCTCACTTCTCCTTGCCTGGGATCTTCAGAGCCAGTGATTCTGGGATGGTTTCTAAGATACAGTGATAAACTCAGAAAAGGCCTCTCTCTTTGCCCTGGACATTTGGCTTTCTATACTCCAGCCTCAGACCAAGACTCTCTCCCATCCCCCAACCCCATCCTCACCCTCAGCCCCTCCCCTTTGTCTAGGCTGAGATTAACCCTGGTCAGTACATCTATAATCTCATCGGATTAAAGTTGAGCATGTCAGGTTTGGGCTCAGGCTGATGGGAAAATAGACAGTCTGACGTCTGCCCTAGTCCAAAGCTCAGGGACAGAGGACATCCAGGCCATGTAGGTCACATCCTCAACTGATTGTCAAGGAGAGAAGCCTTGTGAGATTTGGGGTTACCATTCAGCAAATGGCTGAATATAGGAATAAATCCCATTTCTAGGTCACTGCAAAAGCTGATTGTGAAACTCTTTTACCATAATAGCCCTGTGAAGTAGGGCATGCAGATATTCTTTTTTTTTTTTTTAACATTTGTTTTTAAAACTTTGAGTTCCAGATTCTCTCCCTTCCTCCTCCTCAATCCACTCCCTACTGAGAAGGCATATGTGGAATTATGCAAAACATTTCCATAAAAGTCATGTTGCAAAAGAAAACACCCCCCCAAAATAAACTCTCAAAAAATAAACTAAAAAATGGTATCATGCAGATATTCTTCTGCTCATTTTGTAGACAGGAAAATTGAGGCTCAGAGAACCTCAACAAGTTCCTCGGGGTTACATAGAGCTCTCTACATCACAAATAATACCAGTAGCAGGGTGATATGAGACAGGAGCTAGGTGGTACAGTAGATAGGCCACTGGGACTGAAATCAGGAAGACTTGAGTTCAAATTCTGCCTCGGATACTCATTAGCTATGTGACTCTGGGTGGATTCCCCAACTATGTTGTCGTACAGTCATTTGGTTTTTTAAAAAAATCCTTTCCAACTCTTTATGATGTCATTTGAGTTTTCTTGGCAAAGATACTGGGCATGGTTTACCATTTCCTTCTCCAGATCATTTTACAGATGGGCAATTAGTGTCTGAAGCCAGATTTGAACTCATAAAGATGAGTATTCCTGACTCCAAGCCTGTTGCTCTGTAGACTATGGTACCACTTCGCTACTTTTCACAGCTATAAAATGGGATTATTATAATAATAATAACCTACTGTACTGGTTGTTGTAAGGAGCAACTGCTTAGCTCAGTACCTAGAACACAATAAATTCTGTGTGAAGGCATATTTTTTTCCATTATAGGATGATGATGGATTTAGAGCTAGAGAAGATCTTAGAAGCTATCTAGTTCAACTGCTTCACTTTACATTTGGGGAGACTGAGGCCAGGAGAGGTTAAGTGACTTATCTAATATCACACAAAAAGTAAGTGGCAGAGGTTTAGACCCAAAAGTACCTTTCCACTTGACCAAACTACATAGTATTAAGTGCAATAGATTTCAGGACTCCTAGGTAACTGGGCTATTTACCACCTGAACTATTATGCTCTGGGCAGTCTACTTTTTAAATTGAAGGCATTGGAGATGACCCTGAAGAACCCATTCAACTCCCATTAGCATTTATAGAACTTTCCTTAAACAAAGTCCCTATGGAGTAGACAGGGGAAGGATTATTGTCCCCATTTTAAAAGGATGGAAATTGAATCCCATTCTGCATCTGAATCTATCACATCCCTGTCAGCAAATGGGTATAATTCTTTATTATCCATCCTAAAGGATTACGGGTGATCTAGGTTGTTTGAGAAAGCTGTTTTCTTATTGGGTACGTAGATGTACCCAGTAGACATTAAAGTCAAAACTAGGACTCAGTTCTCTTGACCCCCTCATGCAGTTTTCTCTCTCATACCCCATCCTGCCTCTCAATGGGGAGTAGGGAGAACAGTGAAAAACAGAACTTTCACAACCACCCGCAAGGTGAAAATGAGTTTTGTCCTTGATGTTCATAGATAATTCCTAATTTGTTTGGAAAATTTCCAATTTCCCCCCAAAAGTCAAAATCCGAGGATTTGAGATTTCTATTCTTTCTTTTATTTGTCCTCCTGACCTTGTTAAAGATGTGAAAGGTGTGAGAAAACTAATAAAGTGCCATTAATTGCTTTAACATTAGTTGATAAGCATCTGTTTTCAGTTGGGAAGGGGGTGGAATTTAAGCTATTTTATTTAACTGATGGCTTTAGGGGTAATTAGCACCTCAAAGCAACCGATAGCAAAGAGATAAATCCTGCTGCTGGGGACTTGGGATTCCCAAGACTGTTGTTTTAATTAATACAAATTTATTTTCTCTCTCTTCCCCATGAGAAAGAAAGGAAGAGAGAAAGGAGAAAGAGACAGAGAGACAGAACCAGAGAAAAAGATAGAGACAGAGAAAAGAGAGAGAGGAGACATAGAGACAGACAGACACAGAGACAAAGAGAAAGAAAGAGAGACAGGGAAATATAGAGAGACAGAAAGAGACAGAGGGAGGGAGGAAGAGAGAGACAGAGACAGAGAGAAACAGAGAGACAGAGAGACAGAAACAGAGACAGAAAGAGAGAGACAGAAAGAGACAGAGGGAGAGACAGAGATAAGAGGAGAAGAGAGGAGAGGAGGAGGAGACAGAAAGATAGAGACAGAGAGGCAGAGACAGAGAGAGAAGGAGAAAGGGAGAGAGAGAAGGAGGAAGGAAAGGAGAGAAAGAGAGAAAGAGCAAGGGAGGGAGGGAGGGAGAAAGGAGAAGGAAGAGGAGGAGGGGGAAGAGGAGGAGGGAGGGTGGAAGGAAGGAAAAGAGGAAGAGAGGGAGGGAAGGAAAGGAAGAAGGAAGGAGGGAGGAAGAGAATAAGAGAGGGATGAAGGAAGGAAATAAGGGAGGAAGGAAGAAAAGAAGGAAGGCAGAAAGGAAAGAAGGCAGAAAGGCAGAAAGGAAAAAAGAAAGGAAGGAAGGTAGAAAGAAAGACTGAAAGAAAGACAGAAAGAAAGAAAAGGAAGGAAAGAAGGAAGAAAGGAAGGAAGGAGTAATCAGTATTCATGATCAAGAAAAACTAATTCTATTAACTCTGCCCAAAAACATATATTTCCTTCTGCATCTGAATCTATCATATCCCTGTCAGCAGATAAAGATAATTCTTTATCATCCCTACTCCAGATTATGGATAGTCTGAGTTCTTAAGTCTTTTGAAGTTGTTTGACAAAGCTGTTTTCTTAAACTATGCCCCCACCTGTCAGTTGAAGAATGGCTGAAACAAATTGTGGTATGTAAATTTAATACAATACTTTGTGCTGTAAGAAATGATAAAGGAATAGTTTCAGAGAAAGTTGGGAAGACTTGTATGAAGTGATTCAGAGGAAAATAAACAGATTCAGGAGAACAACTTATACAATAAGGATGTTGTAAAGATTTAAAAAAAAGACTTGAAAAGACTTAAGAACTTTTATCAACACTATGACCAATCATAAGGAATTCCAGAGGACCCAAGATGAAATATGAACCCATTTCCAGAAAGAAAATTGATGGAGTCAAAGGACAGACTGAGACTTCTTTTTTCATCTGATCAAGGCAGAGGATGATGGGACTATCCCCTTCTTTGTTCTGGACATTATGCTTCTGTTAATCCAACCTAAAATTAGATTACCTTGGATTGTCTGACTCAGGCCCAAAAGGGAATAGGGTGATTAGTGACTGGGTGCCTCATAGTATTTAAGAGGCTAAACGATGGGGGAGGGTGAGTTGAGTCTTGGAGTGTGAAGCCAAGGAACACTAGCACCAGGTAAGCAGCCAGCTGATGGCAGATCCATTAAAATCTTCTCAAAGATTTGATGTATCTCAGAACATAGAATCTATAAGGTAGCATTAGAAGGGATAAGAATTGCATAATTCAGGTTTTGGTGACATATAAAGGAAGATGTCTTAATAGTGAAGGCGTCCCTGCTTGGGTGGGCTGGGACATGCCAGGAGATGGTAAACTCCCCATCAGCAGGGATCTCTAAACACTGGCTGAATGATCACCTGTCTAGGAGACCATACAAAAGAAGACCACTGTCATTTCAGGGAAGTCAGAGAGAGCCAAGCTTTGGGTTACTGATATTAGAGATAGAGACTTTGCCCCTTCCAATAATCCAGAAATAGAAAGCTCAAAAAGAGAAGGCAATTCTGCCAGGTTTGGGTTGAGGGGCTGTAGAGGGTTGGGAGGAAGGAAAGCCTCTTTGGGGAAGGGGAGAATTACTGTTTGGAGTTATGGGATGTCTCACTTCATTTTTCCAGGGATTGAAAATGGAGGGAGGTACTGTTTGTCTGGATCCAGGTTCAGGAGAAGAAAGTATGCTCTCAAATGAGATAATTTTTGTGAAAATTTAGCACAGTGTTTGGCACACAGTAAGCACTTAATAAATGCTTGTTCCCTTCTCCTTTCCCCTGTCACTCTGTCAATAGAGGTTGCTTCTGAGCTGCCAGGAAATGCAACCCGGCATTGTGAAAAGGACTAGATTTGCAGTGAAGAGATGGGATTGAGGGATTCATAGCTAGAAGTGAAATTAAAAAGAAGAAAATAATCTCAGAGAGATTGAGGGCCTGCTCAGTTTCTGTAGTCCCAGGTTGCTCCTATACGCAATAAACCCCAATGGCTCAAACACAAACCCTTCTGTTTTGGCCTTTAAAGCCCTTCTCAATCTACCTAGCCATGCTTATTCACTCCCCTCCAGACTCTTTAGTCCAGTTAAACCAGGCTTCCTAAATACTAAGACACTAAATTTAATTTTTCAATGAACAAAAATCCATTTTCTCTTGATCCTACCTCTTCCCACTGAGAAAAACAAAACAAAGCAAAATCCTAAAACCCTTGTTTATGCTTGGATATGGAGTTGAAATCTATTTTAAGGCTAGACACATATATCCTGCCCCTATCTCCGTTCCTCTGCTGTCCTGCAGAAATCATTTGCAGCACAGAACACAGTAGGTTTTCACATCCTGGAACATTGCTGCACCCTTGGTTTGAATGCCCTTCACCAGGCTAGAACTTGGATCTGCATTGCACTGGAGATGGAGAGGGAAGTTAGAAATCAGGGGTCAGATTTGGTAGCAACACCTAGTATAAACTCTCTGGGGTAGGATAGGAGGTGGGGGCAGAGTACTGAGGGAGGTCAGGATGGGTGTCCATTCATGGATTTGGATTTTTTGAGTTTATTTTTATCATTTTTTGGACTCTGGATGTTCTAGACCACAGCTGTCAAATATGTGCTCAAAGGCGGTATTGCTGTGGCAACTAACCTGAAAGAGATTAAAATGTCATTGGAAAATATTTAACAAAATAAATAAAAATACAATAGGACATAGAAAATGTCAATATGCTAATATATCAATATTAGCACCATTGTATCAGTTTATCATTTTTAATAATTTTTCTATTTATTAATTCTAATAATTAATTGTGTTAATAATTTTCTAAGTCAACATGTTACCTAAGGGATCCTTATGAAACAGTCTTATTTCTATCCGATTTGGACACTACTGTCCCAGATCAGGGAGGCAGCTTAAGTGGCTTTTATCTTCAAGTGTTTAGAGATATTTGGAAGAATCAGAAAAAAAAAGTCTAGCCCACCATTTTGTTTTTTCATGTGTTCTGGAACTCCAAGCCCCTGATATGAAATGGACTTAAGTCCACTGACTGAAGCTTATGACCCTGGTTCTGACATTTCCTACTCTGACACTTTCTTTTTTGAACCTGTGTCTAACTTTCTAAAATGGGATAAATAATCCTGAGCCCATCCACTCTGTAGCGTTTTCAGGGGATACATTTATCACTATGAAACACAGTCTACATATTAGTTACTGTTATATCATCCAGCCCGCTTTATTTTTCCCAGTTCCCTGTGTGCAAGATGAGGTCCCTGTGGCACATCTGTCTGCTGCTATTATTGCCCAGCTTTGGCCAGGCCCAGAACTGTGTTGTGGATTCCATCCCTGTGAAGGCTGACTTTGACCCCAAGAGGGTAAGTGAGATTCCAACTTCTGGGGTTCCTCTACAGGGGGTCCCATCCCAGCTGTTCCCTCCCACTCCCATGCCCAATGACCACTTCTGCTTAGTCACTGACATTTAGTGCAGATGAGTCATAAAGACTCAAATTCAAATTTAGTCTCATATACTTCTTAGCTCTGTGACCCCAGGCAAGTCACTTATTAAGCTCTCTCTGCCTCCATTTCCTCATCTGAAAAATGGGAATAATAATAACAATTATCTCTCAGTGTAGTTGATAAAAGGATAAAAATATAATAGTGTTTGTAAAATGCTTTGCCAATCTTAAAGTGCTCTATAAATGCCAGTTGTCATCATTATTATATCACCCAGATGTCCTCAGAGAGCCCCTGTCCTAGGACCTGTTAGAAAAGTTGGCTGGGAGCACTGAGGAGCCTGCTGAAGGATAGAGAGAACTGAATAATTTAGAAAAGGAGGAAGTCAAAATTAGAAGGTACCTAAGGATCATTAAATCCATTTCTTCACCCCATCTTAATTGACAGATGGAAAAACTAAGATCTAGAGAGGAGATGGGATTTTCCTAGCATCACACAACTAGTCAGTGATAGAGTTGAGTGAGACTTGAGTACTGACTCTTAGCCCAAGATTCTCCATGTCATGCTTCAAGAAATAATTAATAACTGTGTTATCTGCTTCCAAGGAATGAAAAGGCCCTCTCTATTTCCTTGCATAATGAGCTTTTTTAACTTTTAAAAAGTTATTCTGTGTGGAAATATGTTTAGAAGAACTGCACATGTATTATTGGATTGCTTGTTGTTGAGGGGGGACAGAGGGAGAAAATTTTGGAATGCAAGGTTTTGCAAAGGTGAATGTTGAAATCTATCTTTACCTGCATTTGAAAAAATAAAATACTATTTTAAAAAAAGAAAAAAGTTATTCTGGAGTTAAACACTAAATAAAATCAGTATTTTTCCATACAAAATAGAATAGAAAAAGAGGATAGTATAAGAAACTGCCAATGATTCTGAGTAGCTCATTTTTCCTTTGACGTGCATAATAGATTCAATATGTAACTTTCAAAGCTGTCCCACTTAGTTGTTTCCTTCTAACATTCTATTTGTTTTCTTTTGTTTATTTTTTAAAAGATGATTCAATAACCCTCTTTCTTTTCTTTTTTCCTTTTAATTTTAACTTCCTTTACCTCAACCTCCAAATAGAAAAGGGGGGAAGAAAAAAAAAACCAAAGTCCTTATAACATATATGAATAGTCAAAAGGAACAAAGTCCCCCATTGTCCACATCTGAAAATGTATGATCTGTCACTGCTCTGGCAGGAGATGAGTGTGCTTTAGTGTCCCCTGAAATCTCAGTTGTGCTCCTTCTCTATTTGATCCTATCAGAAGGTTAAAACCTCTTCCTCTCTTGATCCTCAATTTCTTTTCTTATAAAATGAAAGGGTTGGACTAGATGATCCCTAAGTTCCCTTCTAGAGGTCAGCGTACAGTCAGGTGCCAGTCCTTTAATATTTCTGGAGTTTTATCATCTACAAATTGGAGAAAACATATGAGCTATTTACCCTATAGCATTGCCGATTATTATCATTTATAAAAATTAGTAGAACTCTTTCTGTTGTTGTTTGCTTGTATTTTGTTTTCTTTCTCAGTTTCTTTCTTCCTTCTTGATCTATTTTTTCTTGTACAGCAAAATAACTGTATACATATATTGGATTTAACATATATTTTAACATATTTAACATGTATTGGATTACCTGCCATCTAGGGGAGGAGGTAGGAGGAAGGCGGGGAAATTTTGGAACAGAAGGTTTTGCAAGGGTCAGTGTTGAAAAATTACCCATGCATATGTTTTGTGAATAAAAAACTTTAATAAAAATTAAAAAAATAATAATTAGCAGAGCTGGCTTGCTTTATTTATTATTTATTTTTTGTTATACATGTACATTCATTTTTTTACATATTTCTTTTTTTTCTTTTTTCTTTCTTTATTTTTTGCATTCCAAAGATATGTTATTTAAAAAATATCTATTTTTCAAAACATATGCATGGATAATTCTTCAACATTAACCCTTGCAAAACCTCATGTTACAATCTTCCCCCCTTTCCCCCATTCCCTCCCCTAGATGGCAAGTAGTCCAATATATTTTGTTGGGAGAGAAAAATCAGAATAAGAGGGAAAAACCCAAAAGAAAAATAAAACAGAAGAAAAAAAATTTTTAAAGTGAACATAGCATGTGTTGATTTACATTCAGTCTCCATAGTTCTTTCTCTGGATGCAGATGGTATTTTCTATCAAAGGTTTATTGGGATTGGTTTGGTTTTAAAGTAGGGATTAAGGGATAAAAGTTTGGGGCCCAAGCAGCATGAGGGAGTGAGAACTCTTGAATCAAAGACAGGCTCACCTAAGGCTAAACAAGAATGGTTCTGGTACTTGTGATACTTTGCTTCTCTTGCTTTCCAGTATGCAGGGAAGTGGTACGCGTTGGCCAAGAAGGATCCAGAAGGCCTCTTCCTTCAAGACAATATCTCTGCAGAGTATACCATTGGGATGGATGGCACCATGACAGCCTCCTCCCAAGGTCGAGTGAAGCTGTTTGGGTAAGTGAGTAGTGGGGAGGAGGAAAAAGTGAAGGTCAAGGGTTCTGGCTTTGGCATTAGGGTGCTAAGCCATTCTAAAAACAACTCCACATATGTGGAGAAGGTATTCAGAAGGACCACGAGCAACTTTACCAATCAGAGCCCTAAAATGAGAGTTTGGAAATCTAGTCCCAACTCTCTCATGAGCTCAATCTGATCTTGGGCAAATCACTTACATAATCACAAAATCTTGGTGACCTCTGAGTCTAATTTAGCCTTGGAAACAATCCTCTCTCCAAAACCTAGGGAAGAATTGTCTAACCTTTGCTCAAAGACTTCCAGTGAGGGGATTCTCTCCACCATCCCACAAGGCAGCCCATTTCACTTTTGCATGGCTCCAATTGCCAGGGAATTTTTCCTTACATCGAGCCTAAATCTCCTACCTTATAATACCCACCCATTATTCTAGTTTTGACCTGTGAGTCTCAGTTTCTTCATGTATAAAATGAGAACACTGGACTTGATGATCTCCAAGGCCTTAAGAGTTTATGGGATGCTGTGACAGAGAGAAGAGTCACCTAACCATAGTTTGCCTAACTGGGACCCAGTACTTTGAGCGAATACAAGCATCTCTGTGTTAGAACTGAGACGATCAAAACGAGGAAGATCTTAGAACACAGAATATAAAATGTCAGAGCTAGGAGAGTCCCCAGATCACAGCTTATGGAACACTGTCTAGAGGACTTTAGGGTTCTGATCCAATTCCTTCATTTTACAGATGGAAAAACTGAGGCATGGCAGGATCTGAACAAGAGCATTATATAAATTTTTGGCATTGCCAGTACTTGAAACTGAGCTTTTATAACTTTAGGGCCAGAAGCCTTCCTGCTCCATCAGACTGCACACAGCAGCAACTCTATAAATATCATTGAGTTTGTTTTAATTTAATTAGTCAAAAGGGGGGACCTGGGTTGCAGAGTTCAAGTACAGAGAGGAATTGTTTGTGGAACAAGCAGCAAGATCTCTGGGCATGGGGGTGAGTGACCAGAGCTTTATAAATCGAGTCCAAGTGAAAATCATTTTCTACATTAGATTGGATTTTCACATAACAGATTTATGTAGAACAGACTCCGCTTACATAAAAAAGGGGGCACTATTTCCCCTAGCAATGACCCACCAACAAAGTTCAACTTAGAAAGAAGAGAAATTATAGCTAACATTTATATAACTCTTTAAGATTTTCCAAATGCTTGCCTTACACTGATTACTTCGTACAATCCTCAGACAACCCTATGAAGTAGATGGTATTAGTATCCTGAGTCTGGGAGGTGAGGTTGCTTGCTCAGGGACATGGAGCTAAAAATGTCAGAGACAGAATTTGAACTCTAGATTTCTTTTTCTTTTTTTCTTCTTTTTTTTTGGGGGGGGGGTAGAGGGATTAGGCAATTGGGGTTAAGTGACTTACCCAGGGTCACACAGCTAGAAAGTGGTAAGTATCTGAGGCTAGATTTGAAGTCACATCTTCCTGAATCCAAGGTCAGTGCTCTATCCACTGCAGCATCTAGCTATCCCTTGAACTCTAGGTTTCTTGATACCAAGTCCAGTGGCTATCCCCTAAGCCTCTTGGCTGCTTCCCAACAAGTCAGAACAACTCTGAGGGCCTGGGGAAGGACTGAGTAGTCTGTTTCTGTTACTGGCCTCAGGGTTATCTATCACAACCCTCTTGCTGGTCCTCTTTCTTCCCCCCTTACCCCCCTCCCCAGTCCCATCCATTCTGTCTTCCCATGCTGTATCTTCCTAATGCCCCACTCTGATCATAACTCCCCTATGAAAGAACCTTCAGAAGTTTCCACTGTCTACAGAAAAATGTCCAGATTCCCATGAAGCTCCTCTATAATTTGATCCCAATTTAGCTTTGCATTTCTCTTCCCCCTGCCTGATCTGCCAAAAAAAAAATCTTAAAACAGCATTATTGTAGACTCCATTTGGGGGTTTTCTTGGCAAAGATAATTGAATGGCTTGCTCTTTCCTTCTCCAGCTCATTTTACAGATAATGAAACTGAGACAATTGGAAGTCAAATGACTTGTCCAGGATCACCCAGCTAATAAGGGTCCAAGGCCAAGTCTTCCTGAGTCCAGGTCCAGTACTCTATGCACTAAGTCCCCTAGCAGCCTAAAGCAGCATTGAGGTCATAAATAGAGGCTATGGAGAAATCTCAATTGAAGTTCACTTCTGTCAGGTGAAATCACTTAATCTTTAAGTGTCTCAGGCAACATTTCAAAGCACCCCTCTTTGGAAGCTCAATATACCAATGATATCACAGACCCCCACCCTCACGTCATCTTTTTTTTTTGTTTGTTGTTTGTTATTTTTTATTTTGTTATTTTTTTGTTTGTTTGTTTGTTTTTGCTGAGGCTATTGGGGTTAAGTGACGTGCCCAGGATCACACAGCTAGGACATGTTAAATGTCTGAGGCCAGATTTGAACTCAGGTCCTCCTGACTTCAGGGCTGGAGCTACCCTCACATCATCTTAAGTCCATTCCCTCTTCCTTCAAGAAGCCTTCTCTGACTGATCCAGTCCCTAAAGATCATTCCTCTCTTTGAATCCTTACAGTCTTTAAGAGTCTGGTGCACATGCATTAATCCTTAATTACTTGCAAGTCCACCTCATTCTCTGTTCCACATATGAGCCTTGTTTCCATCCCCCATTCCTCTTCCATACCCACTAAGACTAGGAGCTCCCTGAGGGTAAGGCTTCATTTCCTCTGTACCTCTAATTCAGCCAGTGCTTGCTGGTTTTCAGTTACATTTAACCACAGACTTCACCCAAGGTCTCTATTCTTCTTCTTCCCAGGTTCTGGGTGATCTGTGCAGACATGGCAGCCCAGTACACAGTCCCTGATCCAACTACCCCAGCAAAGATGTACATGACTTACCAGGGGCTGGCCAGCTACTTGTCCAGTGGAGGTAGGTAGAGTTTGAAGACCTTCTTTGACCTCATGAGTGGGATGGTGACCCTGAGGCCAGCCAGATCTTCCAAGGACCAGCAAAAGGGTATCCGGCTTGTGCAGGTGATGGGTTGGGAGAAGTTGTGTTTCGAGAAGTGAAAAAAGTGAGATCCTTTATTCTTATCTATAGCAAGACTCAATAAACTCCAAGACCCCATTAGAGGGAGCCCAGCAATTTTAATGTGGCACTTAGTGTATGGTTTTCTTCTCCCTAGTCTAGTCTTACCAAAGACACTGAATGGGCCTCTGTTCCTTTCGAATGTTAGCCTATTACTGTGGGGAAAAGAAATGTCATTCACTCATTCATTCCATGTGCATTTATTAAGCACCTGTTGTGTGCCATGTATTGGGTACTCGGGATACAAAGATGAAAAAAAGGTGCTTGCCCTCAGGGAACTTATATTCTACCAAGATGGGAGCAAAGAATGACTTGTATAAGAGATAAATCCACATATAAAGTAAGGTTTTAGGGGAAGGAGGGAATAAACTAGGGGATCAGAAAATATTTGAGGTCAAGTTGTACTTAAGTTTAACTTTAATCTTGAATGAAGCTAGGGATTCTAAGATGTAGAAGGCAGGTGGGGGAGAGTGGAAGAGGGAAAGTGAGGAAGAGGGGAAGTGGAAGAAAAAAGGATGGGGGAGAAGGGAGATGGGGGAAAGGGACATTGGGAAAAGGGGAGAGGAGTGTTCCACACGCTCAGGACAGCCTGAGAAAAGGCACTAAGGTGGGAGATTGAATATCACATATAAGGGCCAGTAAGTTAGCCAGTTGAGCTAGAACATGAAACAGCAATATAAAAAGACAGTCTGGAGCCAATTTGTGAAGTGCTTTAAAGGGAGAGGAATCTTTATCTTATTCTTATTCTTATTCTTATATCTTATTCTCAAGGCAATAGGGAGTCACAGAAACTTCTTGAGCCAGGGATGTGTCATGGTAGACCTGAACTGGGTATGTTCTGAGGAGAAATGCTTGGTAGAGGCAGCATCAGGGACCCACTGGGACCCATCATGGGTTTCTCACCTGCTTCTCTTCACATTTTACTCCAAACCAATAAGTTAGTGACCCAACCAGGATCAGAAAGAACCCAGGCATCCTGGCTCCCAGTTTCAGGATTATTTGGGTTACACCTCACTAGACTGTACCATTCTCTATTTTGAATGTGGGTCTGAATTCTTCCCACTCCCCCTTACCACCTCCCTGCCTTTTCCTCGAAGCAAACTCCCCAAAGACCAGATCTAAGTCTTCTTCTGTGTTCTAAGACACAAATCTTGGCACATGGGGAAGGGCGTGGTCACTGGACATGGCTGAGCTGTCACTTGCTTCCCATAAGTGACTGTCCTTTGTTTCTGGGTTCAGGAGATGACTACTGGGTGATTGACACAGACTACACCCACTACGCAGTAACCTATGCCTGCAGAGTTTTGAAGGAGGATGGGACATGTGCTGATGGCTACGCCATTGTTTTCTCCCGAAATCCTCGGGGCCTCCCCCCAGCTATCCAGCGGATTGTACGCCAGAAGCAGGAAGAGATCTGCTTGTCTGGACAGTTCAAGCCAGTGCTTCAGACAGGTGGGTATGTCTCTGCCAGTATTGAGGACAGAAACTAATGGCAGAGAATGGAATCGCAGGGATGACCCCCATAGAGGCCAGGGCAAGATGGAGGAGGAAACCTTTTCCCTCCATGAACTCTCCTTTAGTCCCAGCCCCAACATTGACTCACTATACAATCCAAGCAGCTAAATGGTGTAAAGGGGAGAGAACTGTATAAGAGTCAGACTTGAGTTCACAACTTTCCTCAGACATTTACTTACAAGTGTTGTGTTCGGTCATTTTAGTCTGACTTTGTGACTCTATTTTAGGGTTTTCTTGGCAAAGATACTGGAGTGGTTTGCCATTTCCTTCTCCAACTCATTTTACATATAGGGAAACTGAGGCAAACAGTATAAAATGATTTACTCAGGGTCACACAACTAGTAAATGTCTGAGACTGGATTTCAATTCAGGATGATGAGTTATTCTAACTCCAGGCCCAGCCCTCTATCCATAGCATAAGTGACTGGACAAATTGCTTAATCTCGCACAGTCTGTCTCATATGTAAAATAATGGATGTTATAATAATAGTGGCTATTTCACAGTTATCTGGTGAGATAACATATGCAAAATGCTATGTGTAAATGTTGGCTATTATTATTTTGGATAAGAACTTTCCCTTCTCTGGGCCTCAGTTTCCCTATTTGTAAAATAATATATTTCACCTCAAAAAATGAGTTGAGATAGCATGTTATGGCAGAAGCAAAAAATTCAATTGATATGTAGCATTTTGTGAATCTTAAAGCATTTTCCTCCCTATAATCCTGCACTGTTGGTAAGCCAACTCAACAAACATTTATTAAGTTCTTACTATATGTAAGACACTGTGTGGGCACTGGGGATAAAAAGACCAAAATGAAAAGAATCTGCTTCCTCCAAGGAACTTGGGTCTTTCTGGAGATGAGACACATAAACAGATCATTAAATTCAAGATAGAGGAGAGAAAAGTGCAGGAATGAGGTGGAATTGGAGCAGACTTGAAAGAGGAAGTGGTACTGGAGATAAGCTCTGAAGAAAACTAGGCATTCTAAAGGATAGAAGAAGTAAGGAGGGCTAGTTATTATTTTTATCATCCCCATTTCACAGATGGGAAAAGTGAAAATAGAGACAAGTAACTTACCCAACATCACACAGAGTTCTGAATTGCTCTAAATCTAGGGCATTTTTAACTTCTCATGTCTTCTGGCCCTAGAATCTAGAGTCCTGGGTTTAATACTTTGCTCCAACAAAAACAGGAATGTGAACTTGGAGCCTCAGTTTCCTCAACCATACAGTGGAAACATTAATATTTGAACCACCTCTCGGTGTTTGTGAAGGAAAAGTGTAAACCTTAAAGCTGCCACTAGGTGACGCCATATGGCACAGAGTCCTGGACCTGGAGGCAGGAAAACCCGAGTTCAAATGTTGAGGAAACCCTACCTCTGGTTGATTAGTGCTTAGTACATGATAGGTGCTTAATAAAAGCCTATCTCCTTTTTTAATATACAGTATTGTGTAGTACAGTGTTGCAGAGCACATGGAAATGGAGTCACTGAACTGTAGATAATAATTCCTGAAGGCTACCTTATATTAGCATGATCTATTTTGTATTTTAGCACAGTAACATCTATATTATATTTTTTCTTCATTTACATGATCCATTTTGTATTTTATTTTAACATATTAACATCTATATTACATTTTTTTCTTTATTTACTTTGTAAAATTTCTCCCAATTATACATATATATATATATAATTTGCTTTTTGCTGAGGCAATTGGGGTTAAGTGACTTGCCCAGGGTCACACAGCTAGGGAATATTAAGCATCTGAGACCAGATTTGAACTCAGGTCTTCCTGACTTCAGGGCTGGTGCTCTAACCACTGCTCCACCTAGCTGCCCCTCCCAATTATATTTTAATATGATTCAGGTTATTCTTGGGAACACTGTGGCTGGCTGTTTGATACCTCTGATGTAGAAACAGGGATAGGTTTGGACCCCAAGAGACTAGAGTTCAAATTCAGGCTCTGCTATTTATTATGTGATCTCAAGAAAGTCATATAAGCTCTAAAGGTCTCCTCATTTTCTAAGTATGTTCCCTGCATTTTGTGTCTGAGTTGTTGACCCATCCAGATGGCCATTGTCCCAGAGAGCCACAGGCTCCCCTTATCAGGGAAAAGGTTTACAGGGCACCAAGTACAAACATTCTTATTTATTTAGAATTTAACAGAAACCTATTGAACTCACATCTGTATTTCCAAAATGTTAACAAAATACCCAAAGTGAGCAATCATTCCCCAGAGAGCTAATCTCAGGATTCAGTCTAGGTCTAGGGAGGGCTCCAATTGGGTGAGCAGGACTTGTTTCTCCCCATTAGTGCTCTCCTTCAGGGTTCCCACTGTCTTTTTTTGGATGTCCTCATGCAGCATCACTGGCTCCCTGCCCTTGCTGATGCTTCTGTTTGTGATCCTCCTCTGCTGCAGCTGCAGCTGTGGCTGCCCAGAGCTCCAAACAAATGGCAGCCAATTCTCCAGACCTCGCTTTCTGTTGCTCAGCTTTCATTCTGCCAGTTCTCCTTGGCTTCTGACCCTGGTCACTTCCCTTCGGTTTTGAGGGCAGTATTGTTAGTGATATCACCCTCTGCTTTCTGCCCCTTTGTTCTTACCTGATTTGCTCTCTGCAGTTTGGTTCTCTCAGGGCATCTGTGTATCCCCTGCCCCCTCCAATTTCCTCTGGTGGGAGCAGCTCCCTAACCAGATCCACAGAGAAATAAGCCTTCAAGAGTGGTTTAAAACTCCCACACTCACATTGTTCTTAAGTCTTTTGTCTATGGTCCTCAACAACAAACTGAGGTTTGGTGGGGGGTGGAGAACCATAGGGATCCCTTCTTGTGTCATTCAAATCTGTCTCCAATCCCACACTGCCTTAGGGTGAGTCACTGCTGCCCACCTCCTCCTACCCCTAACATTTAGGCAGCTTATTTCCTGCTGGTGTCCCCACTTTTCATTGAGTCTTGGGGAGCACCCTTCCCCCTGCATCTTCCCCTTGGCCAGCTGGTTATTCAAGATACCTGGGGCTATTTGCGGAAAACATCTGGAAGGGAGACAATGGAAAGCCTGCCCTCATAGCACAGGTGCCCATAAAGGAAAGATCTGCAACATCTATAATGGAGTCACTGCGGACGTTTTAACACAAAATTAATTAAAACACACTCTAGCAGGCACACACTCCCTGTGCAGAGTGAGCAGTCTGGCTGCCCATGACACGGTGGCCAGAACAATAATTTTTGCTATTTCTCATTTCTTTCTCTCTCCCTCCCTCTGTCTCTGTCTGTCTGTCTCTCTCCCCTTCCTTTCCTCCCTCTCTTTGTATCTGTCTCTCATTCTCTGCCTCTCTCTCTCCCTCTTCCCCCTCTCTCTTCCTCTCCCCCCTCTCTTTTCCTCTCCCCCCTCTCTCTTCCTCTCCCTTCCTCTCTCTGTTTTCCCCTCCTCTCTGTCTTTCTCTGCCTCTCCCTCCCTTTGTCTCTCCCTCCCTCTCTCTCTGTCTTTGTCTATCTGTATCTCTTCTCTCCTCTTTTTTTCCTCTCTCTCTCTGCCTCTGTGTGTGTGTGTCTCTCTCTCCTTCTGTCTCTCTCTCTCCTTCCCTCCCTCCCTCCACAGGAGCTTGCTGAGGACTGCACTGCAGCTTAATGGCCACCAGAGATGTCACCAGAGATGCCTGGTACTGAGGTCTCTAAGCATATTAAATTTCCATTTTCCTGTTTACCCTTGGAATTATAAATGTGTGTAGAAACAGCACGATGGTTTTTGAAAAGGCGGAGAGAGATGTTTTTGGAAAACGCAGCCCGGGCTCTGGCTTTCTGGGAGAGAGCAGAGCCGGCTTCTTGCCCCCCCAGGCCTCTGTCTTCACTCCTCCCTCCCCAGTTCATCCAGCCATGAAAGGACAGTGGGGAGGGCAGCACTGAGGGAAGAAGAGAGAAATTCAGTCTATCCCTGTCAGTCTTGTTACACACACACACACACACACACACACACACACACACACACACCCCTTTGTCCATGAAGACCTTCTTCCTTCATCTTGATGCCATGGCCCTGTCTCCTCCAAAGCCAAGCCTTCAGCCCTGGGCCTGCCATCCTCATCCCACCCAGGCCATTTCTCCCTAGTATTTCCCCATCAGAAGTCCTCTCCTCTCAGAAGTAGGTATTTCTCTTCCCTTCACCTCTCCCTCCATTAAAGTCTATAGACCTCTAACCCAGACACACCTAACAAAATAGGAAGGAGTCCCAAAGGGATTATAAAGGTTCAACTATCACTGACTGTGAGACACAGTCATCCTGCTCAGGGCTTCAAGTGTTCTTGCATGCAAGGTCTTAGGCAATTCACAGCACAAGGAGGACATTAGAATAACAGACTCACAAGGACATCAGAAGTACAAACAAAAGGAAAACACCCAGAAAACCAGAGTCTCCAAAACACTGATGGCTCTGGAGTTCTCATCCAACTCTATTGTTCTTTCTCCTGTCAATAGTCTTTGACATAGAACTGTTAGAAGGCCCAAGCCCAAAAGTTCAGGCCCTCTCTGCTTCTATCTGCTGCCTTCAAGAAGCCTCGGGGCAAGATAGAGGCTGCTCCCCTCACTAGAGCTGCAGGCAGCAACTGTTGCCTCCTCATCCCCATAACTCAATGACCCTACTAAAATTAAATCCTAACTTCTTTGGTATTTTTCCCTATGTACCTCCACCTACATAGTAAGGGCATTCTTCCAGCTGCCCTTCCATGAGACACCTTCCCTTATCCTGTCAGCAGCATGGGGACACAGGTAGATACTCAGGATCAGAGGTGAGAGACCCTTAGAGATCATTTAGTCCAACCCCCTTTCCCCATTTTAGAGTTGGTGAAACAAGATCAGAGAGAGAGAAAAGGATTTGCCCCCAGTTGCACAGCAAATTAGTGTTAGAGCTGGAATTTAACTCAGGGCTTCTGAGCCTAGGAGTACTGCCATTACCTCCCCCTGTTCCACTATCTCTCCGATTTTTTCCTTCTAAACTAGGGACTATCTCAGACTTACTGTGTTTTCCTAATAGTATGAAAACAGAGCAATAGGGGAATCACCACAGTGGTTCAGATATTAAAGGAGGGGCTCTCTAGGACCCACTTTAGAACTATGGGATTGTACCCCAATCCCCAATGATGCATTTGGCCCCTACTTGAATAAGATCAGGAAATAGACTGGGAAAGGAACCTGAAGCAATAACAGCTGAAGCAGTCAGAGCTGGTTGTCTCCATCATCACTGTTTTATCAGCAGGATGGAACAGAAAAAGCCTTGGGTTGGAAGTGAGAAGACAAGCCTATAGCCAAGTCACTTAATTTATGGAAGCTTTTGGTTTTCTCATCTATAAAAAGAGGACACAACATTTTCCAATTTGAAAGGCTATGTCCAACCCACTCAAGACTATGGGCAAGTCAATTTAAATTTACTGAGACTAATAAACTTTAGATGGGATATGGTCCCTGATTTCATGGAGGTCACAATCTGGTAGTGGAGAAGACATAAACATACCTATTGTGAGCAATTACAGCATCCCTTGCCATTGCCCAGGTTGTTTGGCTTTTTGGGTACTCAGTCACAGCACTCACAACCTGTGTCGCCAACCACTATATTGTCTATTGCCAGATCATATAAGATACATAAATCAATAGTAAAAGTATTTAATCAAGACATAAGCAATATAAATAATGATGATGAGAATCAATTAATAAGAGCATTTTTGGAAATCATAAAGGAGGGAAAAGGATCCACATGTGCAAAAATGTTTGTAACAGCTCTTTTTGTGGTAGCAATCAATTGGAAAATAAGTGGATGCCCATCAATTGGGGAATGACTGAACAAGTTGTGGTATGTGAAGGGAATGGAATACTATTGTTCTATAAAAATGATGAATAAATTAATTGTAGAAAGGCCTGGAAAGATTTACATGAACTGATGCTGAGCGAAACAAGCAGAACCAGGAATACAATGTACACAATAACAGCAAGAATGTGCAATGATCAGCTATGAAAGGCTTGGTTCTTCTCAGTGGTATAGTGATGCTAGGCAATCCCAATAGATTTTGGACAGAAAATTCATCTGCATCCAGAAAAAGAACTAAGGAGGCTGAATGTAAATCAACACATGCTGTGTTTACTTCTTTTTTTCTGCTTTTTTTTATCTCTTCCATGGTTTTTCTGTTTTGCTCTGATTTCTCTCTCCCAACATAATCCATAAAGCAATGTGTATTAAAAATAAATAAATTTACTAGAAAAAAATAAGAGCATTCTTAAACTCACACAAAATAAATGCAATTTTCCACACCTCCAGAGGAATTACAATTTAATTCCTCTTTAATATCCTTTGATTCCCAAAGGATAAAGTCATTTCAAGAACACCATCCTTATGGTAAATGTTTAGGTTATGGTGCTGCCTGCCATCTAGAAGTCTTCCTGGAAATTCTTTGGTAGCAGGTGGAAGAATAATTCATTTAAAGAAGTAATTGGGGTTAAGTGACTTGCTCAGTCACATAGCTAGTAAGTGTGAAGTGTATTTGAAATCAAATCCTCCTGACTCCAGGATTGGTGCTCTATCCATTGTATCATCTAGCTGACCCCAGGTTGAAGTGGTCTCTTGCCCAGGCTCTGAAATCATCAGTATCCTACCATGATTCCTGGCATTGGGACACCATGATTACCACATGTTCTACTGCTTTCTCCTCTGCCTCTTACCACACTTGTATCTGCTCACACAACTCTGCTTTTAAAAAAAAAGTTTAAAAATTACATTGTTTTGGGGCAACTAGGTGGCGCAGTGGATAGAGTACCAGCCCTGAAGTCAGGAAGTCCTGAGTTCAAATGTGACCTCAGACACTTAGCATGTCCTAGCTGTGGGAGCCTGGACAAGTCACTTAACCCCAATTGCCTCAGAAAAAAAAATTACATTGTTCTCTTTTATATTTACACCAGTTATTTCTCCTTAAAATGCACCCCTCATTGAATCTCCCCTTCTAACAAAGAAAACCATTTGAAGAAAGCCAAACAATATAGCTTGTGCACAAAATCCCCCACACATGGTGCTCCACCTTTTTACCAAGAGAAGGGAACAGCACTTCACCTTTAATTCTCCAACAATGATTATTGCAATTAATCAGAACTGAATTGCTCTTGAATCCCATTTTCCTTTACATTTTTTGGTGTCTTTGGGTATAGTGTTCCCCTGATTCTGATTGTTTTTCTCTGCATGAATTCATACAAGTTGTTTTACATTTTTCTAGAATTCTTCATATCCCTCCATTTCATAGAGTATTATTAGTCTTTACTTTCACATGCCAGTTTTTCCAGCCCATTCCCCATTAGTGGGCAGGCACCCAATTATTTTTAAGTTTTTTGCTACTATATGTTGGGTAGTTAGATGTTGGTATGGAATAGCCTGTTCCCCTTTCTTTGACTTCCTGGGGTATAATATTGAAATCACTAAGTAAAAGTGTGCAATTTGTAGGTGGGATTTTTCTCCCAGAATTCCAAATTCCTTTCTGGAAAGCCTGGACCAACTGACATATCCATCAACAGCATATAAGTGTACTTAGAGGACTTTTTAAACTTTCTACCTTATTGGAAACTCCCCCATCAGAACCTTAACCTGGTATAACCTTTGTTCGTGTTATATGATCTGTTCACTGCAGAAATAATTAACAGGTACCATGGGAGGGCCAAGGGGAAAAATCATTATTGACAAAGGGAATCAAGAAAGGCTTCATGGAGGAAGTGGTGATTTGGGGTGGACTTTAAAGAATGGGTAGAAATTGCAATAGAGTAAGTGTGGAAGGGGAGTCATCTTAGACATGGGGAATGGTCTAAATAATGTTCAGCATATTCAGAGAACAACACATGGATTAGTTTAGCTGGAACAAGAATTTTTAAAAGTATATGCACCAGGCACTATGTTTAAGTACTGGGAATCTAAATACAGTGGGAGGAGGCAAGATAGATGGGGAACTAGTGGCCAGGGAGATGTAGTTAGATTTAGAAGATTACAGGGGTAATGAATGGAGCCATAAAGTGGATTGCACTATTTCAACCCAAAGCAATGACAGAATTGATTTAATTGTGGTTTTGGAACTGGAAATGGGCTAAGGAGAGAAGGGAAGGGATGACTATGTGTTGATTGGCTGATGAGAAGAAGATGGCCAAGAAGCAAAATGAATTAAGATGAATGACATCAGATGGAAGAGAAAGGGACGATGGTACTAGACTGTGAGGGGCCAACTCAAAGAATCTGAACTTAACTGGAAAGCCAAGAAGGTTGAAATCCCAACTGAGACACTCTGAGGCCCTTCACCGTGGACAAATCCCTTCATCTTTTGGCTTCAGTTTTCTCATCTATAAATTAGCATAATAATCCTTGTACCACCCACTTTTTATGACTGCTATGGGGAAAGTGTTTTGCTAGTGTTACAGGGTCACAGAAATAGGATGACAGTGATCGTTATGATGATTGCTAGCAAGCAAGTTTCTGGAACTCATTTCACTGGTCTCTCAAGGAAGAAAAGAGCAGGAAGGCCAGGTTTGGTTACCGCTGTGCTGCCCCATGTTGGAAGGACCACCATTACAGGCCTGGTCCCAAAAATATCGCTACATGAGGATTGATAGAATATTAATTGTGAGATTGATAAAGCTCCTTCCTCAAAATTATTTCATGAGGACAAATATGGAAATTTTTGCTTCTCAGCTCCCTGAGGTACAAATTTAGAACTGCACATGTTTAACCTATATCAGATTTCTTGCAGTCTGAGGGTGGGGTACTGGGAGAAAATTATGGAATACAAAGTTTTGTTCAGATGAATGTTAAAAACTATCTTTGCATGTATTTGGAAAAATAAAATACTATTTAAGAAAAAACATTAGTTCATGAGGTCAATAGTGCAAATATAATTGTCCCAATTTACAGATGAGGAAACCGAGGTCCAAGAAGATGTACCCAACTCAAACAGCTATTAAGTATAAAGCTAGAACTCTAGTCTGGGTCATCTGACTTTAGGTCCACTTCAAGTCCTTGGCACCACAGGTATCTCCCCTCCAGGAGCATCATTCCCAGAATTCCCATCTTGTGCAGGTCTCCACTGGAAGATTGTCTCACTGGATCATTGCCCCCCTCATGCAGCTGCTTCTTTGTAGTAAACAGGGATGGAGAATGGGCCTGGACGGCCCCAGTAATCCACAGCACGGAGCCGGTAGAAGCCAGTGACATTGGCATTATCTGTATAGGAAAGAAAGAAGTTTGGGGGCTATGGCTATGAAAATCTATGGAAAAGAGAGGCTCAAGATGGGGGTGGGAAGTCTTGGGAGGAAGGAGGGAAGGACAAAGGGAACAGATAACAAAGTTGAACTGGAGATAATATCAGGGGAAGGAGAAGCAGGCATCTGAGGGTTTTAGGGCCTTACCTGGAGCATAGACAAAAAGGTTAAAAGTTGACTCCTTCCTTTTGATTCCTCTGTAGATATGTCCGTGTTGGGAGAATTCAACATCATATGTCCTCAGACATCTGTGGGGGAACAGAGGGAGAACAACTAAGAGCCTCCAGTTTAAGTCAGACTGAGTCTCAAAGTTGGAAGGCACTTAAGACTATTAAGTATATTCCATTTGTTCTGTCATCTTTCAGTCATATCCAATTCTTTGTGATCCCATTTGGGGTCTTCTTGGCAAAGATATTGGAGGGATTGCCTATTTCCTTCTCCAGCTTATTTTACAGATGAGGAAACTGAGGCAGAGTTAAGTGACTTGCCCAGGGTCACACAGCTAGTAAGTGTCTGAGGTTGGATTTGAACTCTGGAAGATGAATCTTACTGACTCCTGATCATGAACTGTACCACTTAACTGCCCAAGTCACATCCCTGACCAAGAATGGATCCCAAGTAGACATCCATCCTCTTCTTAAACACTTTCAGTGATGGGGACTTCTTATCTCTTCAGCCCACTCCACTTTGGGACATCTGTAACTATTAAAGTATTCTCATTCATCAACCAAATTCAATAAACATTTTAAATTACCTACTATGTGCAAGGCATTGCTCAACTCCTTGAGATACAAATACAAGCCAGAAATAGAATCTGGTTCAAAAAGCTTACAAATATTCTGGGAAAATGCAACATTTAAAAACTTAAAGAAATATAATTGGGGGGAGGGATAAAAATTAACAACTTGGGAACATCACACAAAGGCTTTCTGTAATAGGCAGCAATACCTAAGAGGCATTTGGGAAAAAGCTAAATTAATTCTGAGGGTTGACCAGGAGAGCACAAATCCCAAACACGAAGGTAAGAGATAAAATATCATATACAGGGGATAATAATCCATCAGCCAATATGGTTGGAATGAGATGTGCATGAAAGGAAGGATATGTAAAAAAAATCTGGAAAGAAAGGCTCAAGTCAGATTATTAAGAAATTCAAGATAGCATTTTATCCTAAAGGCAATGGAAAGTCTCTTGAGTAAGGAAGTACCATAGAGCCAAAATTCATCACTCCACAATTTTTTGTTGCTTCTATGAGTTTTGTCCTTTGGGATTTGGGTCAAGACTAATGTCGGGATTGAGTTTAGTGTATCAAAATCAAGACTGAGATCGGGATCAAGACCAGGAACTAGAGCTGAAAGCCAATGCTATTGAATCACAGTCCAGGGAAAGGGATGAATCAAGGAAATAAAAGGAAAGGTAGAGTATAATTCAATCCTCTCGTTCTGTGGCTGGGCATTTAAAGCCCTTCAAAATCTGCATCCAACCTACCTCTTCATACTAATTGCACATTACTTCTCCTCACACACTCTCATTCTAGCCAGACCGGCTTACCTGAAGTTCTCTACATGTGATGTGCCATTTCCTACCTGAAACACTGGAAAACTCCCCTTGTTATGTCTGTTTGCAGCCTCAGCCAAGGCTCAACTCAACTGTCATTTCCAATATGAATGCTCTCCCTTGGTCAACATCACAGCCCTCTCAAAACAACTTAATGTTGCTCCAGTGACTGACAATATGACAGAAGGGGGCAGTGTGGTATAATGGAAGGAGTCTTAGTTTGGCAATCTAGGACTCACTTTTGGCCTGAGCCAGTATAAAAGTGAGAAAAAGGATTATTGGGGCCCCAGGACTAGAGAGAGCTCAGGTTGGAAGCTGGCCGAGTTTGTCGGGTTACAGGGACCACATACAGATGCAGGGAGGCTGACTTACTGGGAGGAGGAACTGAATGGAAACCAACAGAGGAAATGCTGATGGTGATTTACTGTGGGCATACAGAGAAACAGTATATAAAACAGATGATGAAGGCGGGGCTCACAATCCTTGATACTTAATAGCTGCATGATTTTACACAAGATATTTTTCTTCTCTGGAACTTGAGGTTGAGAGGATGCTCAGGCAAAGTAATCTCCAAGGTCCCTTTCAGTTCAGCCACACTGTGAACCCTCCATCAGAAAGTCTAAAATCTGAAATATACTTACTTGGTCTATTGAATAAGCCCATGACTTAACACCCTAGTGATTGTCAAAATTGGGACTTGAATCTACATTTCTTTGGTTTCAAATCCAAATCTCTTTCTACTAATGTTTCCAGATGAAATAGCCCTAGACCAGAAGCCAAGAGATGAGAATTTGGGTCAGGGGTATAAATGTTTTAGCAACTAACTCTATGGGGAAAAAAATTACACATATTTTAAATTTTATTTTGAATTATTTTCTTCCTCACTTTAAGCCTAAATAATTTTTAAAAATTGTAGCATTTATTGGTTTCGAAAGCATAAATGCTCACATTGAAACTTTAACAATCAGTTCTTGATTTTGAGTTGATTTCAGCACACCCCTGATCTGGTCTGTCTTAACATTTTTGGCTCTGTGACCCTAGGCTACTTCTTGCTTCTAAGCCTCATTTTTCTCATCTGTAAAATAGGAATAATGATATTAGTTGAGACTCCTCAGTTCACAGAACTGATGTGAAGAAATCCCTTTTGAACCATAAATTTGCTACAGAAACAGTAACGGAGGCAATACTCCTGGTTTTGCCACTAATCAGCTGTGTGACCTTGGCTAAGCCCTTTTCTTCATTGTGCCTCATTTTCCTCCTTTGAAAAAAAAAAGAGTATTGAAAGATATGATTCCTAAGGTCCCTTCTATCTCTGAAATTCTATGATCCCATGATAAAACATTAAAAAAAAAAAGAAGTCAGTACATTAATCTTTTCAGAGAATATGCTCCTTGAGCTAATCCCTCATCTGGAGAGTGTGTCTACAGCATCATAGTGATTAAAGCCCAGTGATATCGGGTTTCAATTTCCTCATCAGTAAAATTAAGGTATTTGATTGAATTCACAGACTGTTAGCTCCCTCCTAGGTCTGAGATCCCATATTCCTGAGAGCATTCACATGACCATATATACATACTTTGAATTCACGCAGCCATCATCCCAAAGCAGAGTGATCTGCCCTCTTGTGAGAGGCAAGATTCGGACGCCATTCACCTATCCAGGGGTAAGGTGAGAAAGAAATCCTTGTCAGTAGATTAGGAGGGAAGTAATAAATTGGGAAATCATCTTTACATTCAAGGGTTCTGATAAAGGTCTCATCTCAAAAATATATAGAGAACTGTCTCATATTTATAAAAATTCAAGCCATTCTCCAATCAATAAATGGTCAAAGGATATGAACAGACAATTTTCAGAGGATGAAATTAAAACTATTTATAGTCATATGAAAAGGTGCTCCAAATCACTGTTGATCAGAGAAATGCAAATCAAGACAACCCTGAGGTACCACTTCACACCTGTCAGATTGGCTAAAATGACAGGAAAAGTTAATGATGAATGTTGGAGGGGTTGTGGGAGGGCTGGGACACTGATGCATTGTTGGTGGAGCTGTGAACGGATACAGCCACTCTGGAGAACAATTTGGAGCTATGCTCAAAAAGTTATCAAACTGTGCATACCCTTTGACCCAGCAGCATTTCTCTTGGGCTTATATCCCAAAGAAATCATAAAGAAAGGAAAAGGCCCCACATGTGCAAGAATGTTTGTGGCAGCCCTTTTTGTAGTGGCTAGAAACTGGAAATTGAATAGATGCCCTTCAATTGGAGAATGGCTGAATAAATTATGGTATATGAACATTATGGAATATTATTGTTCTGTAAGAAATGACCAGCAAGATAATTTCAGAGAGGCCTGGAGAGACTTACATGAACTGATGCTGAGTGAAATGAGCAGAACCAGGAGATCATTATACACGGCAACAACAGTACTATATGACAATTAATTCTGATGGACATGGCTCTCTTCAACAATGATATGTTTCAAACCACCTCCAATTGTTCACTGAAGAAAGCCATATACACCCAGAGAGAGGGATGCGAAATGTGGACCACAACATAACATTCTCATACTCCTTGATTGATGTTTGCTTACATTGTGTTTCCTTTATCTGATATATCGTTTGTGTAGATAAGATTTTTCTTGCACAACAATGATAAGTTTGGAAATATGTATACATATATTCGATTTGCCAATATTTTAACATAATTAACATGTAGTGGATATCCTGCCATCTAGGGAAGGGGTGGGGAAGTTGGGGGGAAAAATTTGTAACGGAAAGCTATGTAAGGGTTATTGTTGAAGAATTACCCACACATATGTTATGCAAATAAAATAAAATTAAAAAAAAAAAAAGAAAAAAAAAAGAAATCCTTGTCAGTGTGAATAGTGCCAGTTTACCACTACAGAGTCTTAGTCCCCTAAAGAAACCACTGTATTTGGTTTTTGAAGGATCATGAGACTTTAGATTTCCCTGCCTAGAGGGTAGATCCTTTTCCTTGCTGCTGACAGAAATGCCCAGATCTTTCTTTTCTTGAACTTGAATACTCTAATCAGTACAATGATCCACAATTCCAAAGGAGTCAATGATAAAAAAAAATTTGCTCTTCACCTCCAGAGAACTGATGAACTCCTAATGCAGATTGAAATATAATTTTCTCACTTTCTTTATTCTTTATGGTTAATATGGAGATATGTTTTGCATGTTTTCATATGCACAGTTGCTATTGATTACCTTCTTTGGGTGGGAAGGAGGGAGAGAATTGGGAACTCAATATTTAAATAGAAAAGAATGCTAAAAATAAGTAAATAATAAAATTTTAAAAGTAAACCTTACTTGGTCCTTCCATCCTTTCAAGTTATTACCCAATATTTTTTCCCCATTTCACAGCCAGCTTCTTAGTCATGGTTGTCTCCTTTCTCATCATTACCCACTCTTCTCAACCCTTTGAAATCTGTCTTGTGACTCCACTATTCAAAGGAAACTGCTTGTTGCAAGGATTTCCATGACTCCAATTGCTAAGCCCATTGATTTTTTCTCAGTCTTCATGCTTCTTCATGTTTCCTCTGCTTTCAACACTATCTACCTCCCCCTAGACTCTCTTTGACCTCCAAGATACTGCTCTCTTCTCAGTTTCCTTCTTCCTATGTGTTGGTGACTCTTTGGCAATCTACCTTGTTTGTTTTTTGGTCCTGGATATATGGCTCCATTCCAGGCCATCCTATTAATTCTTTTTAAATGTTCTCTCTCTTCATCAATGAAAAAACTGATCAATGATCATCTGTATTCAGATGATGTCCAAATCTACATTTCTAGCCCCATCTCTTGCCTGAAATCTAAGCTCTTAGTTTGAGTTGTTTGCTGGACATCTTCATATGGATGTCCCATTAGGATCTCAACAAAAATATGTCCAAAATGGAAGTTATTCCTTTTCCCCTTAAATCTGTCCCTTCTTCAAACTCCTTTACTAAGAAGGTCCCTTACCTGCTTTCCTCCCATTTTCTTTCCCGTATTCTTCCCCCCCCCCTTGGCTCATTCTCACTGCTGGATCCTTTCCACACTGTTCCTTGGGGCCCCCAATTTCCTAGGGGCTCAAGAAGCTCCCTTTTCTGAGTTAAATGGTATTTTAAAAGAGCTGTCTGATTACTTCAATTTCTTGTAGCTGAATTGGAATTTGAAGCCAGGTCCTCAGGCTCTTATATTTGCTCCACAGGGTGGGCTGTGATAAGACCCTAATGGTTGTCTAGAAGAGGTCTTAGATAGGGCTTTGTATTTTTTTTTAAATCACTGAGCAGGGAATCCCATTATTGTACCTGATTTGGAGGCAAGTGTGGCCTTGAACACACATGAAGAAGAAGGATTGAGGGTACTGAAAACTCCTGCTTTAGGATAAGCTGGCCATTTTCAGGAAATGGAAATGGACCTGTGGCTACAGCATCCTATGGAAATATAACATGATGTAATAGAAATTAAACCACACACACAAACACACACAGAACTGGATGTGATTTCCATTTCCAACTACTTAGACATGTGGAACAACATTGTAGAATGTCAAAAGTGGGAGGACCCTAAAGAAACATGTAACCCTTTCATTTTACAGAGGGGGAAACTGAAGCTCAGAGGGAAGAGACTAGAGTCTATATCTCCTGGCTTTAATTCTATGGTTGATTTCACTGAGTGAAGACAAATGTAAATCCTTTATCTCTCTGACCATATCCCCCAGATCAAGAATCATCCTGGCCCTACTTCTTTCTTGGGCCTTCATGACCCTCATTTCATCCCTGAATCCCTCTTGCCATTCCTCACCCATGAATTTTTGCTCTGTCTCTTTGCCCTTTTGTCATTCTTTATTCCCAAGCTATTGCCTCATCCCTTCCCAACATCCAGGTCTGTTTCCTCCATGACGCCCACCCACCCACCCACCCAATTTCTCTGGCTGTACCTCAGTCTCTCTCATCTGCTGAAACTGTTTTATAGTGGGGAAGACAGGTGAGCCAAGTTTCTTCCACTCCAAGTAAGGGTTGGTGAGATTATTGTCCATATAGTAGGTCATGTAGACAAGATCTGGAGAGAGGCAGAGAAATAGAGTCCAAAAGAGTAAATAAGCAAGAGAGACTGAGTTGTTGGGTTTGGGGTAAAACTAGAAGTGGGGCAGAAGATTCAAGAAGCCAGATTTCAATTTACTATAAGGAAAAACCTTCCCAATAATTGGAACTTCCCACAAGTACAATGAGATACCTCCAGGAGTAGCCCTCCCATCAATGAGGTCTCAGATAAGTAGGTGAATGTCTTCCCATTTGCAATATTACTGAGAGTCTTGCTTCAGGTTTGGGTTAGAGTAGATGCCTTTCAAAGGGGATGTGGATAGAGTTCTAGTCCTAAAGCCATCTTTCTGGGTTCAAATACAGCCTCATACATTTACTAGTATGGATCCAGCACAAGGTAATTAATGCTTTTTACCTCAGTTTCCTCATCACCAAAATGAGCTGTAAAAGGAAATGGCAAACCACTCCAGTATCTCTGCCAAAAAAACCCTCAAATGAGGTCATGGAAAATTGGACAAGAATGAAACAACTAAACAACAACCTGATTCTGTACCTCAAATTGCTATAGGCAAGAAAGAAGGGGGGAGGGAAAGAGGAAGGAAGACAGGGAGAAAGGGAAGGGGGAAAGGGAAAGGGAAGAAAGGAAAAGGGAGACAGAGGAAGAGGGAGACAGAGGGAGAGGGAGGGAGAGAAACAGATTGAGACTGACTTAGAGAGAGCCCTGAAGAATGGATAGGAGTTAGAGCAGATGATAGGTTTATGTGAGAAGCAGTGATGAGGCTAGCTAAGCTGGAGAAGATCCACAGAATAAGTAAGGTGGTTTGGAGTGGGGCAGGGTGGAGTCATAGGCTCCTAGACTAGAGCTGGAGTTTGATCTCTGATGAGGTTCTAGGAGTGAAACTAAGAGGACCTTAAATGATCCTGGGAATTGCTCCCTTGTCCATAGTACTTTACATTTTACAAAAGGCTTTTGTCATCACAAATCTGCAAAAGTAGGAAGTAAAAGGATTATCCTTATTTTAAAGAAAGTGAAGCTCAAAGATGGCAAATAACTTATCCAGTGTCACTTGAATAAGATGCATTTCAGCAAGGACTGGAATCTAGCCTGGGGCCTTTGTAATGTGCCACAATGCTTATTTGAGTGCCTCAGACCAGGGAACCCTGGCTTTATGCCATACATGATGGGGACCCACAGAAGTTTCTTGAATAGGAAGGGGGTTTCAGAACCCCACTCAAGTCTCTTCTGGCTGTCACCTGTAGCTGGTGGGACATTGTTGAGCTGTATAGTGATGGTGCTGAGATTGGCAGATGTCTGATTGTCATCACTGGCATATACTAGCACTGTGGCCTGCCAACTGTCTGGTGAAGATGGCTCTTCAGGCCAGTGAGAGGTTGCTAATATTCCCAGTGTGTGATTGCTGTCCACCAGTAGCCCATCACATCGAGCTTCTGTCCACAGCTGAGTTCCACCTAGAAGAAGAGGAAAATAGATCTTTGTGTGTTAGGGACTGGATTAGTGAAGCTTCAATACTTGGGAGAGGCCCTGTATCAATGGGTGTGAAGAGCAAGGCCCAGGAAGGAGAGGTCTATCATTCTCTCCACCTTTAAAATTTCATTCCTTTGGGTTAATCTGGATCCTTTGCCCTCTATCCTAATTCCAGGGAGGATATGTGTAGTCCCCATAAGAAATGGAGAGGGAAAAAGAGGGGCAAGGAAAAAAGAAAGAGATGGAGTGGTGGAATATACTAGGGGGAAAGAGAAAGAAAGAATATATGTGGGAGACTGAGACAGAAAGAGTCAGAAAGATAGAAACAAAGGCAGAGAGGAAAAGGAGAGAGAATTGAGAGAGACAAAGAAGTGAGGGAGAGAAAGGGAAGGAAGGAGGAGAAGGAGAGGGGGGAAGGAAGGAGAGAGGAAAGGAGAGAAAGGAAAAAGGCAGAAAAGGAGATCAAAAAAGATAAAGAAAGAAGACAGAACAATTTAGAAAGAAACAAAAGAAGGAAGAGAAGGCCAAGAACAAGAGAGACAAAAGGGGAAAGGGGGGAGGGGAATCAAAGTTGAGGAAGAAACAGAAATAAGAGGGAGGGGATGAAAACAGAGAGAAAGGTCAAGAATGGGAGATGGACAATTAGAGGAGGAGGAGGAGGATGGGGAAGAAGGAGGGAGGTTGGCAGAAAGGCAGAGAAATGGGGCAGGAGAGCGATCCCTGGGACTGGGGATCCACATGGCTTGATGCACCTTACCCAGCAGGGCCAGCAGCCCCATGGCAGTGAGCACGGGCTTTCGGATTAGGTGCACATGGGGCGGCTCTGTGTTGTTCATCTGGAAGCGGGCAGTCAGTGTCCTCTGAGTAAAGTGGTGTGGGTAGTAGCTCAGGAAGGCATTATCATTGCTCAGCAGGGTATAGTTCAGGGTATTGTTGGGCTCTGACAGCAAGGTCTGATGTTGGGCTATGACCTAAAAGGAGGGGTAGCTTGGAACAGATGGAACTCCCCACCCACCGCCGTGCACCCTACCACTAGCTGTTTCCATCCCCCTTCTCAAGCCCCAGAGTCACAGAGCATCTGAAATGGAGTGGATCTCAGACAGCACTGAATCTAGTCCCTTCATTTTCTTTTCTTTTTTTTTTCTTTTTGCTAAGGCAATTGGGGTTAAATGAATTGCCCAGGGTCACACAGCTAGGGAATATTAAGTGTCTGAAACCAGATTTGAACTCAGGTCCATCCTGACCTCAGGGCTGGTGCTCTATCCACTGTGCCACCTAGCTGCCCCCTAGTCCCTTCATTTTCAAGGAAAACTGAGGTGCAGAGAGAAGGGAAAATTTCCCCAAACATGAGTTAGTGTCAGATCCAAGTTAAATCCCCAGTTTCCTAACTTAGTCCAGGGCTTTTCCAATTCATTTCTTTTTTCTATTGCCCCTTTGCCACTCTCACTGTCTCTTTTTTGCTGTATCTCTCTTTCTTTCTTTCTCTTTCTCCCTCCCTTTCCCTCTCTCTCTCTTTTCTTTCCTCCCTCCCTCCCTTCCTTCTTCCCTTTCTCTCTTCCCCTCCCTCCCTCTCTCCCCCTCTTTCCCTCTCTCTCTCCTTTCTTTCCTCCCTCCCTTTTGTACTCTCCCCCTCCTTCTCTCTCTTCTTCCCTCCCTCCCTCCCTTCCTCCTTCTCTCCCCTCCTTCCCTCTCTTCTCTCCCCTCATTCCTTCTCTACTCTCCCCTCCTTCCCTTCCCCCATCTCCCTACTTTTCCTCTCCTCTCCCTCTTTCTTCCCCTCAACCTAGGAGCAACTAAGTTGGTCCAGTAATTTGAGTACTGGACCTGGAATCAAGAAAACAAGCTCAAATCTGGCCTCATACACTTGCTAGTTGTGTGACCCAAGTCACTTCACTTCTGCCTGCCTCAGTTTCCTCAATGTGAAACAGGGCTCATAATAAACACCTCCCTCCCAGGGTTGTTGTAAAGATCAAACCAGATATTTTAAAAACACTTAGCACAATGCCTGGCACATAGTAGGCACTTAACAAATTCTTGATTCCTTCCCTTTCACCCTCCTCTGTCTCCCCCAACTCTACTTCTCCACCTGACACTCCCACCTTCTTTGTACTTTTCACCTGGATTTTTCAGCATCCAGTGCTTGCCACATTGGAGTAAACAAGTATGTAGATCCCTGAAATGCTTTAGAGAAGCCTCTTGGTTCAACAAAGACAGAAAGCCTGGAATATAGAGGGAAGCTTACCTTCACAACCATAGATGCATAGGTCACATCTGCTCTCCAGATCTGAGGCTGGGACCAGCCCACCAGCGGGTCAGCCTCATCATTATAAATGGGGACATGGGTGAAATTGGGGAAAAGGCTCTGGATCTGCTGAACAACTTCCTTTTCCTGCTCAAGGATGTAGATAGAGCTGCCCCCACCCTGCAAGAATCCCAAATTAGGCTGTCAGACGACAGAGGTGCTGACCAGGGGACCAGTCTCTCCTTATCCCCCTCATTCACTTCACAGACACCAGAGTATCTAGCATCCCTTTGGGTTGCCAAGGAGAGAGGAATGATGGAGAGAGGAATCACCTGGTGATTCTATCCTGATCCCTACCCAGGGAACTATCCTGGTCTTATGGCTGACTTAGTCCAGACTCTGACAAGTTAGCCCCCCTAGCCTAAGGGATGGTGGGAATAACTGAAACTATAGGGAAACATCACTGGGGCTGGAGACTGCCAGAACCTTGGCAGGTGTGAAGGGGCAGCCAGCTCAACAAGCAGCTGTACCAGGAACCAAGGGGAAGTACCCTGGGAACTTCAAGGAAGCGTGCCAGCCAGGAAATTCCTAGTGCCAGATTCTAGGATGGGGGCTGAACAGGAAACACGGAGCAGCCATGGTTGCACCATTTTCAGGCTACTGATACTGGAGTTGGTGATTTCTTACTCCTCTCCTCTTAAATGAGGCACAGAGCCTAGCACATAACGGGAGCTTAATAAATGCTTATTCTCTTCCCTTTCTTTCCCTATCTTCCTAGGGTCATGTAGCTGTTTCCTGAAAGTTTCTTTAGCTTTTCTGCTTTTTTTTTCCTCTTCTGTTTTTAAGTATCATCAATGTGGTTGACCATCATATTGTCAACTTGGGTATATCACTGGCAGAGAGTCAGTATAGGGAATATCCAGGATCAGAGAGAAACAGATTTTGTTATACTTACCAGGCCAGTTCTACCTGAGGACTCAGAGTAGACAAATGAGAATTACTGAGTAGTGTGTGTGTGTGTGTGTGTGTGTATTTTACATATGTATGTGTACATATGCATATATATGTATGTGTGTATATAAACAATTTCTAAGTGCAGAGAAACTTGGGCCCAGATTTTTATAGACAAATGAGTCAAAAAATTTTAGCTGTGTGTGTGTGGGTGTGTATTTGTGTGTATGGTGTATGTGTGAAAGAGAGAGAGAGACAGAGGACAAAGAGAGAAAGACAGAGAGACAGAGACAAAGAAAGACAGAGAGAGAGAGACAGAGAAAGAGAGAGAGAAGAGAGAGAGAGAGAGAGCGCTGTGATGAGCTAGCTTTGAGAGGGGATGGGGTTTGGCCCTTCCTTTCCCATAGTTTTCTTCTGGTTTGTGAGAAAGAAAAACCATTCCTCCAAAGGAGGACAGTAAGAAGTAGTTCAGAAGTAGTCTTTAGATTGCAAACCCCTCAAGGTAGGAACTTTTTGCCACCTTCCTTTGAACGCCTGGCACTTAGTACAGTGTCTGACATACAACAGAAGATTAATAAATGCATTTTGACTTGTTCAAGTAGTAGCCCCACCTACACAAGCCTTGGGGTGAGAGGGAGTGATAGCCCTGGGGAGTGTAGCCCCACTACAACACCATCACTAGTGCTAGACACTCATGAGTATGAAAATTTACCACAATGAGGCCAAAGGAGACATTTAGGCAAAGCATTGTGATTAATCTGATTTGAAGTCACTTTATGCTGGGGAGATCTGGATGGACTTCATTGAGGTATATCTTAGCTGAGCTGGAGCTTAAAGGAAGGGAGTAATTTTAAAATTTGAAGATGAATGGGGGGGGACAGATTGTCCCATTCATGAAGGATAGTGTAGGCAAAGATACAATGGAGAGCAAGGATTAATTCATACTGATAGAAATTTTCTGGTTTTTTAGCTCCCCAGTTCAGCCCTTGAGGGATCCACCCAAGACCCATTTACCTTCCTGTGCAAGGAGATATAATCCAGGCGCACGCCCTTCTCACCCGTGAAGAAGTTTGTCCCATTGTAGCAGTGACTGAGTAAGTTCCAGCAAATGGGGGACTTAGGGAATGGATGGAAGGAGTCACCAGGTCCTCCAAACTTCAGCCTCAAGTTGGCTTCCCTCAGGCCTTCTGAGCAGGCATCATAATAGTTCAGGAAGCCTACATCCAAAAACTATAGTCATTCACTCATCTATTCATCCATTTACTATTATTGCTCAGTCATTTTCAGCTGTGTCCAACTCCTTATAAGCCCACGGAGTTTTCTTGGCAAGAGACTAAAGTGGCCATTTCCTTCTCCAGTTCATTTTACAGATGAGGAAACTAAAGTAAATAAGGTGAAATGACTTATCCACAGGCTCACACACTTAGTAAGTGTCTGAGGCTGGATTTGATGAGTCTTCCTGATTCAACCCTGCACTCTACCTATTAAGCCACCTAGTGCCCAACTTATTCAGTTACTGATTCTTTACTCTTTCATTAACTCATTCATTCATCCATTAATTTATTCACTTATTCATTAATCTATTTACTTATCCAAACATTGGGTAACTAAATGTGCTCGGTAAACATTGACTTGAGTTTGGTCTATATAAGCTGTTTGGGTAAAGTATTACCCTTATCCTTCAGAAAATCTCCCTAGTCATGAAGACTTCTTGTGATTTCATACTAATCTCTTCCTCCTCTGCTCTTTCAGAGACCTTAGGGTCTGCACCACGCTCTCCAGCTCCCACTCATCCATTGAGCTGTACTTTTTTCTCACTGTCATTTCATGGTGGTGTGCCTTGTATCCTCCTCCCACCCCCACAGACATACTCTAAAGTCTTCAAGAACAGAGAAGAAAGGCAAAGAATGATGGTAAAACAATGCTGGACCGCTAATCATGAGACTCCACAGCTGAGCTATTTAAACTATATGGCTCTGGGAAAGTCATTTAACCCCTGAACTTCAACTTCTTGTTGTCATTCAGTCATGTCCAACTCTTTGTGACTCCATTTGGGGTTTTCTTGACAAAGATACCAGAATGGTTTGCCATTTCCTTCTCCAGTTCATTTTATAAAGGAGAAAATTGGGGCAAACAGGATTAAGTGACCTGCCCAGAGTCACACAGCTAAGTGCCAGAGGCATTTTATTCACTGTGGCACCTGCAAAATGGGGAGGACAATCCTGCAGACTTCCACAGGTTATCATGAGGCTGTAATAGTCCTCATATAATATTTAATAATAATAATGTAATAATACAACGCATATAAAAAGTTTTGTTAGTCATTATGTTGGTTCCCTCACAAAATCTAGCAAAGAGCTAAACATATCATGCAGTCAAATAATCAGAGTTAGAGACCATCCTACCTATTCTAGTCTTCTCATTTTATAGAGAAAGAAACTGAAATCCAGAAAAGACAAGGGACTTGCTCAAGGCCATACAGTGAATCACAGGCAGAGCTGGGAATGGAATCCAAGTCTTCTGAACTGAGAATGTTATAAATAGATTCAATGCTTCCAAAAGGCTATCAAACTGGGCGTACCCTTTGATCCAGCATTGTCTCTACTGGGCTGTATCCCAAAGAGATCATAAAAAGGGAAAAGAGTCCACATGCGCAAAAATGTTTGTGGCAGTCCTTTTTATAGTGGCTAGAAACTGGACGCTGAATGGATGCCCATTAATTGGAGAATGGCTGAATAAATTATGGTATATGAATGTCATGGAATATTATTGCTCTGTAAGAAACGACCAGCAGGACAATTTCAGAGAGTCCTGGAGAGATTTGCATGAACTGATGCTGAGTGAAGTGAATAGAACCAAGAGAACAATTATACACAGCTACAGCAAGATTATGTGATCAACTATGACGTGCTCTTTTCAACAATGAGGTGAATCAGACCAATTCCAATAGACTTGTGATGGAGAGCCATCCACATCTAGAGAAAGGAGTATGGGGACTGAATATGGATCATAACACAGTATTTTCATCTTTGTTGTTGTTTGCTTGCTTATTTTTTTCTTTCTCATTTTTCCCTTTGATCTAATTTTTATTGTGCAGCATGATAAACGTGGAAATTTGTTTTAAAAAATAATTAAACTCAATGCTTTTGCACAAACAGTAGGCAGTTCCTCATCTTGTACCTAGAGAAACCTCATCTTCCCTTCATTCCTCTGCCATCTGAGAAAACACTGGCATACCTTGAATCGTCATGGACACATTGTCAAAGTCGTGATGATCCGGCTCATTCCAAGTTTCAAAATTCCATCTGGAGACATGGTGTAAGCCGTACTTCTCTGCAAACGAGACCACGAGGGATGTCAAAACTACTGTCAGCACAGACTTCACAGAGAAGAACTGATGAGGAACATTTCAGCCCACACACTACCACCCCCAGTGATTCTAAGTGACTCTACAACACCTCCAAATACTTTGCTAACTTCATAACTGTTTTCCCTGGAGAGTGCCGGTGTGTCACTCCCCAGCTTCTAAGAGCAAACATATCTGAATTAATCACAATCTGTTTGCATGTGAAAATTTAATAACTATAAAAATTAGTTTTAAATATTTATTAAATATCCCTGGAGATCCTCTATCTTAAAACACTGAAAAACAAAGAATATGGGATGTCAGAGCTGGGAGCATCCTTAGAACATGGTATGGAGTGGAGAAGAGATCTTAAGAGACCATCTAGTCCCACCCCCTCAATTTCCAGAGGAGAAAATTAAGGCTTAGAGAAGAGAACCTGACTGAAATCCCTTTGTTAGCTTAAGTTCAGGGGTATCTAAAAGGAATCTGCTAACTTCTTTCAAAGAAGTTCTTCTCCTGACCTCATGGGTTCAGTTGGATTTTCCCTGCCCCACAGCCTGACTGTGAGATTTGGTTCTCTCGACTTTTCCCAACCTTTCTTGTCTCCTGGCATTGCTAGCCTAACTTAGGCCATTGGTAAGATAGCAGGCAAGCTGCAGAATGTTGTTGAAGCTGTTATCAACATATCAAGGGAAGGGGTTGGCTGGTTTTGTTTCACTGTTTTTCCTTCTTACAAGAGATGGTTCCCTAGGGAGTCTGGGGTAATAACAATTAAGTGGAAAGCAAAAGGCATCAAGAAAATGTGAACAATCCATTTCTATCCCACTTCATGTTTTTCACAGTGCTTTCCCCTCCAATATCTCACCAAGTCCTCACCATCTGATCCCTATCTTTAAGGATCTGAAGGGCAGCCATCTAGGAAAAAAGGTTTGGCTTGCATCTTTTTAAGGAGAAGAGTCTTTGGAGTCCTTAGATTGAGTTCAAATCCTGCCACTACCTGAGTTAAACAACTCTTTCCAAACCTTGACTCCAATTTTCTCATCTGTAAAATAAAGTTGGATTCAATAGCCTTGGGAGTCCAGAGCTATGATCATATATGTACTTGCTTTACTATTGCCTACAAGGGCAAAACTAGAAAAACTAAGGAAAGTCACAAAGGTAGATTTAGATTCAATGGAAGAAAAAGTTGCTAACAATTAGAGTTATCTAAATCTTCTCTATCATCTTGTACACAGTTAACAGCAAGGTTGTGTGATGATGAACACTGAGGGACCTGGAACAGAGGGTAGGTTTCACAATAAGTTAAGACCATTCAAAATTGTAAGAATCCAGGGCAGCTAGGTAGTTCAATAGATGGAGCACCAGCCCTGGTATCAAGAGGAACTGAATTCAAATCCCATCTCAGACACTAGCTGTGTGACCCTGGGTAAGTCACTTCTCCTTGACTAACTCCAAAAAGCAAACAAATAAAAAAAATGATTCCTGGAATTGAATCCAGATATGATATGATAAGAGTTCAACATGGAAATATGTTTTACATGACTGTAATTTGTATAACTATCAAATTGATTGCCTTGTGAATGGCTGGGGAGAAGAGGGAGATGGGAGAGAATTTGGAACTTGAAATTATTTCTAAAAATTTTTAATAGTTTTTATATGTAATTTACATGTAAAAGTTTAAAGAATTTTTTTTCAAAAAGATTAAATGGAACTCACATTGAGGTCTTTCGAGACTTACCAATATATCTCTTAGCCAATTGGGTGACCAGATTCTTCCATTCATATACCTGCTTCTTGTCCTCAAAGTCAGTAAAGTATCTGGATGGGCTCCCCATCAATTCAAATCCTTGAATACATGAAAATACTTTTCAGTCTCCTTAAGAAGACTTTCCCAAATGGGAGAGAGTGTCTTGGCCAGGAACAGCCAGACTATCAGGGCCAGGGCAAGCAGGCAGTGCCCAATAGGATCTCAGTCTGCACTTGATGGGTTGGCTGACTTGATTCATTCCTTCATTCATAAGAGCTCAGAAATTGGAGAGATCAATAAGGGAAGGAAAGACTCCTAGAATTCCTAGACTAAAGACAGGCAAGCTTTAGGGAAGCAAATAGGGGGGAATAGGAAGGAAGAATGGTATGAGCAAAAAATGTAAATGAGTCTGTCATGCTCAGGGGACAATAAGGAAACTCAAGGAATGAGCTGGAACTGAGGGTCTGTGTAAGGAAAGTCATAGAAAGTAAGGCTAGAAAAGTAGGATGGAGTTAAATTGTAAAGGGCCTCAAATGTCAGAGCAAGGAGGTTGGGTTTAATCTTGAAAGCAAGGAGAAGTCACTGGAAATGTCTGAGAAGTGACACTATCCCATAAGGAAAAAAGAGAGCCAGGGCTAGGTCTAAATCTCCCCTTTGGGTCCTAATTATCTCTCTATTACTAGAACTAAAGAATTGACTGGAATTCTTTGATTTCAGAATTTTTAAAGAATTCATTGAATTCCTAAAAACTGTGTTTCCTGATTCATTTACCTGGAATGAGTTTATTCTCCCAGAGAAGATCCAAAAATCTATCCAGGTTGGTAAAGTTGTAGCGAAGGTCTCCATCAATGATACTGCAGAGATATTCCCAAAGTTAGACAGGCTTAGAAAAAGAAAGATTATAGCATTTTCAGACAAATGGGGTGCATTAAATGTAAAAAGGCCTGGGAAAACACAGAGAGGAGTTCTGAACTTCTAGTGATAAGAAACAAAGTGAAGTCTTTGATGCATATTAATTTTATGATCTTGGATAAGATGTTTTACCTGAGCCTGTTTCTACAAAATGAGGAAAATGAATGAAAAAGCATTTATTGGCCGATTACCATGTGAGGTATTACCTACCTCATAGTGTGATTATGGGAAAAGCACTCTGTGAACCATAAAGCCCTACAGAAATGTAAATTAAAAGCCTACTTTAGCACAGTGTCTGATATGTAGTAGAAACTTAATAAACTCTTACTTGTTTAATTTGATTTATTATTATGTGAAGTTGGATAGAATACTGGATTTGGAATCAAAGGGGTTAGGCTTGAATCCCAGCCCAGTTACTTAAGTCAGAGGGAGAAAATGGATCATAGCATTTAGAGATAAAGAGACTCCAGAGAGCAGCTGGTTCAACCCCACCTAATTTTGTTTTTAAGTTTTATTGATTTGTTCCCTTTGTATATAGTTATTACTCCTCCCCCATCCATATATCTTTGCCCTCAAACACTCCCTTCTTCCTAAGTGCCCCATAAAGGCATCAACATCCTCCCAGCCCCCTAGGCTCACAACCTGGACATCATCTTCAGCCCTTCTGCCTCGTTCTCTCTCACCCACCCCACCCCCAACCCCCATTCAATCTGTTGCCAAGAATGGCTCTTAGTCCTATAGATTTGTATCAGTTCTTTATATAATTTGGATATAAATCCTTTTGTAGGGAAACTTGCCACAATGGCTTTTTTTTTCTTCCAGTTAACTCTTTCTCTTGTAATTGTAATTTTACTTTTTTTGTTTGTGCAGAAATTTAATAGATGTCCATTTAAAGATAATTTCTTTGGATTTTGGGTTAAAGTTCTAGATGCTGAATTGATACTGACTGAAGTAAGCAGAACCAGGAGAACATTGTACACAATAAGAGCAACACTATCGGATGATCAACTATGAAAGGCTTAGCTCTTCTCAGCAATGCAGTGATCCAATACAATTCCAATAAATTTGGGGCAGAAAATGTCATCCACATTCAGAGAGAGACCTATGGAGACTGAATACAGATTGAAGCATACTATTTTCACTTTTTTTTCTTTCTCATGTTTTCCCTTTTGTTCTGATTTTTCTTTCACAAAGTGACTAATTTGGAAATATATTTAACATGATTACATATGTATAACTTATATCAGACTACATGCCATCTAGGGGAGGGGGAAAGGAAGGGAAGGAGGGAGAAAAATCTAGAACTCAAAATCTTATAAAAATGAATGTTGACAACTATATTTGCATGTAATTAGAAAAAATAAAATACTATTAAGTGGGAAAAATAATAAATAATTTTTAAAAATAAAGTTCAGATGCTCCCTTCACTTGGGCAGCTGCTGCTGGCAAATTTACAGAGGAGAATGGCTAAGTCGATCTTCATACAACATGTTACAAACCACTGGGAGAAAGTGTGGTACAGTGGAAAAAATGGTGAACTTGTGGACAAGATACACATTCTAGCTGTGTGACCCTGGGCAAGTCACTTTCCCCAATGAGACCTCATCACAAGTTCTCCAAACTTCAGAGCCAGGACTATATCCAGCTGCCCCTTGGAACCTCCTCTCTAAAGTGAGGGAATTGGGTTCTAAGGACCCTTACTTCTCTAATATCTCTAGTTTATGATTTTAAGTCCCCCCATCACTTCCTATTCATTGCTGGTGCCAAACCATGCTACCCACACTCTGGTCAGCTTACTCATCAGAACTCAGACTCTGCCCTGGGAAGCCTGGGTTCTGATAGGTGGACTTTTACCTTGCCCTGCCCAGAACCAGGTTACTATGTCATTTCCCAGACAGTTCTAAACCATACTTCCTGTATGCATCCTTTCCTCCTTCCCCATTCTCCAGAAGATGTTGTCTTCAGCCATTAAGATACAAGCTCCTTAAGGGAAGGGATTGTCTATAGGGCCTAGCATGGAATCTGGTGTACAATAAATGCTTCATTCATTTTTTATACCAAAAACTATTGGAAGAAAAGTGGGCACTAGGTGGTGCTATAGTGCAGAGAGTGGTGGGCTTGGAGTCAGGAAGCCCCACCTTCCTGAGTTTAAATCTAGCCTCAGATACTAACTATATGACCCTGGACAAGTCACTTAACGCTCTTTCTCAGTTTCCTTATCTGTAAAATAAGTTAGAGAAGGAAACAGCAAACCACTCCAGTATCTTTTTCAAGAAAACCCCAAATAAAGTCTCAAAGAATCAGACAAGACTGAAAAGGACTGAACAACAACTAAATAAACAATATTAGGAGATAGGATCTCAGAAGCTCACCTAGTAGGGTAAGATCAAGCATAGAGAGAGGCCAGTGGGAATGCCCTGAGCCATTGCTATTAGAAGCATTCCAGGGTCTCTGAAATCTGCATCAGGATCAATTATTCTACCCTTTCTCCACAAAGTTGGCTTGATTAAGAAATCTGGGGTCAAAGGGCAGTGAGGTGACACAGTGGATAGAGTACCAGCCCTGGAGTTCAAATCTGGCCTCTGATAATTACTATCTGTATGGCCCTGGTCAAGTCACTTAATCCCAATGGCTTCACCAAGAAAAAAAAATTCTGGGGTCACTGACATTCTGTATCCCTTCTAGAGATAGGTCCCCTCCTCTCCATTCTTTACAATAATAAACCACATTTCTTTTCTTTTTTTTAAATTAAAGCTTTTTATTTTTCAGAACATATTACAAAACCCTGTGTTCCAATTTTCCCCTCCTTCCCCCACATCTTCCCCTAGATGGCAAGTAGTCCAATATATGTTAAACATGATAGAAATATGTGTTAAATCCAATATATATATACATATTTGTATAATTATCGTGACACACAAGAAAAAAAAAGAAGCAAAATAAAATGCAAGTAAACAATAACAAAAAGAGTGAGAATGCTATGTTGTGAATCATACTCAGTTCCCACAGTCCTCTCTCTGGGTATATGGCTTTCTTCCTCACTAACAATTGGAACTGGTTTGAATCATCTCATTGTTGAAGAGAGCCATGTCCATCAGAATTGATTATTGTAATAAACCACATTTCTATAGAATCCTTTCCCCACAATAATCCCGTTAGCTAGGTAAAGCAAGTACTATTATCACCATTTTATAGATGAAGAACCTGAGGTTCAGACTCAATTTGCCCATGATGGCTTATTATTAGTTATATAGTTAGTAAATTTTGGAGTTGTGGTATCAATTCAGATGCCTCTGATTTCACATATGGTTGAAATGTTAAATTTTAATACTGTTATTATTTTCAATTGTTAAAAACATTTTTATTTAAAGTTTTTGAGCTCCAAAATCTATACCTTCCTCCCTCTTTCCCTTCTTTCCATTTCCTCAACATGGTAAGCAATCAGATATGGGTTATGCATGTGCAATTATGCATACCATTTCCATATTAGTCATTTTGCATAAGAAGACTTGAAAGAAAGAAAAAATAAGCTTCAGACCACATTCAAACAATATCAGATCTTTCTCTGAAGAATAGCATCTTTATCATGAGTCCTTTGAAACTGTCTTAGATCATTGTATTGTGGAAAATAGCTAAGTCACTCACAGTTCTTCATCAAACAATCTTGCTGTTACTGTGTACAACGTTCTCCTGGTTCTGTTCACTTCACTATGTACCAGTTCATGTAAGTCTTTCCAGGTTTTTCTGAAATCATCCTGCTCATCATTTCTTACAGCACAATAGTATTCCATTATAACCATATACCAGAGCTTGTTTAGCCATTGCCCAACTGATGGATATCTCTTTGATTTCCAATCCTTAACCACCACAAAAAGAGCTGCTATAAATATTTTTGTACAAATAGGTCCTTTTACCTTTATTTAGATTTCTTTGGGATATAAGCTTGGCAGTGGTATTACTGGAACAAAGGATATGCACAGTTTTATAGCTTTTGGGGCACAAGTACTATTATTATTAGCAATAATAATAAGCTAATTGACATGGGAAGAATAATTCATTAAACAGCTACTGAAAATCCAGAAAAATTATTGACAACAAAGTGCTCAAAACCATCAAATGATTCATCTTCAGAAATGGATATGGTATTTATCAATGGAAATGTCATTAAATAAGATACACTGTCACTTCCGCACCCTAAGGTTCAGGGAACCTTTCTATCTGACTTTGATATTTGTTACTTCCTAATTAGAATATAAACTCTTTGACATCAGGGATTATCTTGATTTTCTGTTTATATTCCCTCTACTTAGCATAGTTTTTGAACATACTAAACATTTCATACTCATTCATTCATTTATTCATTCTCAGCTACTTGTAACTTCTGAGTAAATCTGAGTAAGTTTAGCAGCTACTTTGTATCCTAGAGCAAGTTTTGATAGAGGAAGAAGACAGAGCAAATTTCCAATGGCTGAGGAGAAAATAAGACTCAGAGGATTGTGGAATTAGCTGCTGTACCAAAAAAGGAAAGTTTTCCTAAGATCAAGATCAAAATTCTCCAAAAGCCAACCCTAAACAAGATAAAATCACAGAACTAGAAAGGAGGTCATTTAGTCTAACCCATATCTGAGCAGGTATCTCCTCAACAAAGAATTACAGGGATCAGTCCCTTGAAGATGATCTATGTACCCCAATCCACTCTGGGGCACCTGCTTATCATGGAGTAAGGTTTTTCTTCCTTTCTCTTTTTATCTTAGAGCTTGAAGCTCTTTCAATAACTCCCCACTGTGATGAGGGTCAAAGTATAATAGAAATAATTTCTCTAAGAACTTAAAAAAGGGAGAGATCATTTCCTGCTAGGGGGGAATCATGGAAAGCAACCTAGAGGAAGTGATTTCAAAGAAGAAAATAGGACAAAGGAGTTTGCAATTAAATTACAAAGATGAGGAGTTGGTAGACAGAAGTGTGTTTGAGTAAGAATGAGAGACCTGTTTTGACTGAATGGAGGGTACAATACATGAAGAAGAATACTAGGAGAATGGACCAGAAAGACAGGACAGGGCTAAACAGGCCCTGGAATGCACAGGCTGGCTTGTGGCTAAATGGATAGCATGTGGACATGTCAACAGGAAGGCAGTTAGTGGAGCAATAGATAGAGGACTGGATTAGGAGTCATTTTCCTGGATTAAAATATGACCTCAGGCACTTACTAGCTATGTGACCCTGTCACTTAATCCTATTTGTCTCAGTTTCCTCATTTATAAAATGAGCTGGAGGAGGAAACAGCAAACTACTCTAATAATTTTGCCAAGAAAACCCAAACTTGGGTCATGGAGAGCCAGACAGGATCGAAAATGAATGAACAAATGAAGTCAGGAAGAACTCTGCTCAAATCTCTCTTAATGGTCACTTAAGTCACTTAAGTTACTTAAGTCACTTAATTACTAGTCTAGTTTCCTTATCTGTAAAAAAGAGATAAAGACTAGCTCAGAGATAAGAGCTTTTCAAATCATAAAGGACAGCAGAATGACAAATTGCATTATTAATGTTGGCAACTGTGACACACTGGAAGTCTTGCACAATATATTAGGGAAGGAGTAGAGCATGCAGGATAGATTGGAGGAGCAGACACAGCAGGCAGAAAGGTCTCTTAGGTAGGACATGGTTACACTGGTACATGTGAGAGATGGCAATAGTTCGTGGTAGACAGAAAAATGGAGACCAGGGACATGGCTGCTGTAGAAGCTCAGTAAAAATTTGCTAAATTGGATGTGCAAGCAGTTTCCATCTATTCCCTGGGGATACCAAAGGTTCTTAAAGACTGCTGAAAATGCAATAAAACTTAACCTGCATTTGGGATAAAAATTAAATTCTCTTTGGGTAAACTCCAAAGGTCAACAATACTCAGAGTTGTGCTGCTATCCCATTCACAGCCCCCACCAGGTCGTATGCAGTCAGGCTGGGCATCCCTTCCCCCCCCCCCCCGAAACATTTATTTCTCCTCAGGATTCAGACTCAGAAATGAGTAACTCTGTCCTGTAGAACGGTCAGGGATTAGAACTAAGAGGAACCTTAACTGGGAGTGGAGATTGAGGAATTAGGAATTCTGGTACCTGGAACAGGCTCAATTAGAAGAATATAACTAATGGTTATGCCAGCAGGTGGGATGATCTATTATATTGTTCTATCTTACTTAGCCTTTGTGGCCTGGCCAGGGATCAGCATTTCACCAATCCTAAGAGCAGAGGGGGAATAGGTAGGGAAAAATTGGAAGAAAGGGGACTTTCAGGAGTGAGGCCACATGACCTGGGGATCACAGAGGACAAAGAGAAGCCAGAAGCCAGGGTGGCAGGACAGAGGACTGACTGTATGGGAAGGAAACACATCCCCTTTATGTCAGCATCCTGGGACAAAGCCCTAGTCACCCTCTCTTAGTTACAATTTTAAAGGCCCATTAGTCCAACCCTCTCATTTTATGAATAAGAAAATTGTGGCCCAGCAAAAGGAAGAGACAGCACTCAAGTCACACAGCAAATTACTGGCAGAGTCAAAAAAGAACTCACATCTCCTGCTTCTCAAATATTTTTCCTCCTTGGCATTAAAGCACAGAACTAAGAATAAGTAGCAGGAAAGCCAATTAAAGCTTAATTTAAGGAAGACATTTCTCACAACCAGCTGTTCTGGAATGGAATGGATTACCTCATGAGGGAATGAGCTCCCCATTCAGCTCTGTGATAATAATAGTAATATTAGGTTCAGGTTTGCCAAGCCCTTTACAAACATAATTTCATTTGATAATAGCCTTCTTTCTATTACTCACATAGGATGTGACATTTCTAATCATTGTGCTTTTGTCTTGGCTGTGTCCCATACCTGGAATGTAGTACACCCCCAAATCCCCATGCCAGAGGATCTCTGGTTCCCTTTAGAATGCTGCTCAAGAGCCACTGTCAGTTGAAGCCTTTCCTGGCTTCCTCTGACCTTTCTAGTCTTCTTCACACTCAACTCCTCTCCTCACCCTCTATAACCTGTCAACACCAGCCTGCTGGTAGTTCCTAGAACATGATTCTCCATCTCTCATCCCTGTTCTCCCACACTGGCCCGTTTCCCATTCAAGAACAAGGACAAAGGTGATCTGATCATGATTCTTGATTCCAGAATTGGGAGGATAGGGATGAGGGAAACAGGAAGGGAAGCAGGATAAAGGGGCTTAGGGGTAAGTTGGCTGATGAAACTATGGAAATAAGCTTCAGAAAGTCCATAATAACACTGCAAGTAGCAGTACCCACCTTTTACAGGTCAGGAGACTTAGCTTAAAAGACCAAGATCTCCTACATCTATGGCCATTTCCATTTGTCCTGACCTATATCTGACTACTGCACCCAAAGGCTCTGGAGGGTAAATTAGGCAGATGACCTTGCACATCCCTCCCTCACTTAAATCTAATTCACTTGCAAATCATGGCATCCCCTCCCCCGATGTTAGGTCCTCTTCAAGAACAAAGGACAAATAACAGATAAGAAAGCTGAGGCTTTTAGAAAGTTAGGTCTTAGTGTCATATAATTTGTCAGTTTGAGCAATGGGAGCAGACACTAAGACACTGGGTCCTTAGAAGACCACATGGGATGACCAACTCTCTGCTTTGCAATCTTAGATCAGAAAACCAGCAGCCTCAGAATGCAAAAAGACTCATTCATCCTCTCTCTGCCTGGGAAGGACCTTAGAGACAATCTTATTCAATTCTCTAATTTTAGAGAAGAATACATGTGTACATGTGTTTATGTGTATTGCACATGCATATCCATGCACTTATATGTATATCTATATTGATGCATATGCGTAGTTTTGATACCTGCAAGTAAATGTGCATACACATATATGTATATCATATATGCATGTGTCTGTTTTGTGTGTGTATGTATACTTGTGCAGGTATATGTGTATGTGTGTATATGTTTATCTATGTAACTGTATACATCTATGCATATTGCATATATAGCATGCAAGTGCATTTATGTCTGTGTGTAGATTGCATACACATTTGTGTGCACGCATATGTGTGTATGCATTGTGCCTGTGTTGCCTATATGAGTGCATTGTGTGTTGACATTTATGTGTGTCTATGTATACATGTGTCTGTATATATGTATAGATCTATAACTGTATGTATATGCAGAAGCTGATGTATATGTGTGCATGTATAAGTATGTACATGTGCATGTGCTGCATTAAGAGACTGTATGTATACATGTGTAATTTTGAGCATCCTGGTGTACATGTGCATGCATGTATTATGTGTTGCATTGTGCATCATGGCTGATTAATATATGTGTGTATAAGCATGTACATGTGCATGTGCTGCATTGGGAGACTGCATGCACATATGTGTGATTATGAGCATCTTGGTGCATATATGCATGCATGCATGTGTGCATTGTGGCTGATATATGTATGTATATATAAGTATGTATATGTGCATTGCTGCATTGGGAGACTCTATGCATACATGTGTGATTATGAGCATCCCAGTGCACATGTGCATGTATGTACGTGCATGTTGCATGTGGGCATCGTGACTGATATATGTGTATATAAGTATGTACATGTTCATGTGCTGCATTGGGAGATTGTATGCATACATGTGTGATTATGAGCATCCCAGTGCACATGTGCATACATGTATTGTGTGGTGCATTGTGGCTGATGTATATGTGTGTGTATATGAGTATGTACATGTGCGTGTGCTGCATTGGGAGACTATGTATACATGTGTGATTATGAGCATCTTGGTGCACATGCATGTATGTGTATGTTGCATTGTGCATCGTGGCTGATGTGTATTACATATGTATGTACATGTGCATGGGAGACTGTATGCATACATGTATGATTGTGAGCATCTCTGTGCACATGTGCATGCATGCATGTGCTGTTGCATTGTGCATCATGGCTGATGTATATATGTGTGTATATAAGTATGTACATGTGCATGTGCTGCATTGGGAGACTGTGCATACATGTGATTATGAGCATTTTGGTGCATATGTGCATGCATGTGCATGTTGCATGTGTGATCGTGGCTAATGTATATATGAATATAAGTATGTACATGTGCATTGCTGCATTGGGAGATTGTATGCATA
>JAJPUD010000665.1:97110-149144 GCA_023553655.1 Myrmecobius fasciatus
ATGTGTGCATTGTGGATGATGTATATATGTGTATAAGTATGTACATGCACATATGCTGCATTGAGAGACTGTATGCATACATGTGTGACTATGAGCATCTCTGGGCACATGTACATGCATGCATGCGCTGTTGCATGTGTGCATTGTGGCTGATTATATATAAGTATGTACATGTGCATATGCTGCATTGGGAGACTGCATGCATGCATGTGTGCTTATGAGCATCTCGGTGCACGCATGAATGCACGTATGTGCTGTTGCATGTGTGCATCGTGGCTGTGGGCATGCACATGTGCGTGTGACCAATAGCTGAGGCAGGATTGGACACGCCAGGTCCCCTTACTCCAGATCCACACACACCAAGCAGAGCTCCCCAGCCCAGCGGCCTTTCCTGGGGGAGGGGAGGAGGGAGGCTTCCTGCCTCGGCTCAGCATCCCGGGAGCCTGCTGCTTCTGGGGGCCTTCCTGCATGATAATGAAGAGCCTATTCTCTGTTTCTGGGAGCTGCTCTCTGCCAGGGCAGCTTGCTAAAGACCAAGCGTGGGAGAGAGGAGTGCCTGTGTGCCGCGGGCCTGCGCAGGCGTGTGGGCGAGAAAGATGGAGAGGGAGAGCCAGCACCAGGACTGTTGGTCCCCTGAGCAGAGGTGAGTCCTGTCATCCAGCCGCACAGTCCTTGGGTGTCGGTGTTATTTCAAGCCAGGTTAAAAGCCGAGCCAGCCCATGATGCTTCTGTGCTGGGGCCGTCTTTCTCCGGCAACGGAAAAAAACAATTTCCCTTTTCCACAAGCTTGAGCGGAATGATTCATCTCGTGCTCCTCTCAGCCCCATTTGCTACTCTTTCTTTGGGGGAGGCAGGTCAAATCCGGGCATTTTAACACCATAATGAGGACCTTAAGAAGGGGATGTACAAGCCCGCCCCCTGCAAATCCTCTCTTGGATTCTGAGCAAAAGATGCTTGGCCAATATCAGGAGCTCTCCTTCCTTTACAGCCGCCGAGGGACGCTAAGGAAGGACAGAGCGAAAGGAGCTCTCTGCCCCCTGCACACTCAGGCCAATTGTCTCTCCCCTGGGCACAGCTTTCCTGGCAATGAACATGAGCATGGCTACGATTCCCAAGCCAGAGGCGGGCTCTACCAGGCCCTGGGCAAACAGCTGTGCCTTCCAGGAGATTCCCCCATCACCGAGCTGTGGAAGAGCCTGGGGCCTATTCTGACTTTGTTTTCTGGACAGAATTCTCCTTCCACACCTGCATTCCCCTAAAATCCTCCCAGTGGGCCATAACTCCCTCCTCACTGGATTCATCAGGGTTAGCTTTTTATGAAGAGCAAGAGCGACAATCCCAATTTTTTGTCCTATCTTTGCTATTTCACTGAAGAGAAACTGCATCTATTTTCTAGTAAAGGGGGAATGCTGGTGCAGAAACAGAGACTGGGGTAAAAGCATTTTTCTAAAGAGAATACACCAAATCAATTCAAGTGGAAGAGATTTATTGATCCCAACTCTATTGAACCAAAGGACTGTGGGTGGATGCTGGAATTGCCTCTGTCTTCCTGTCAAACAGGTGCCACGAAAGGTAGGGGAGGAGTAAAATGCCCCAGCTTCCAGATACTTCCCTTCCTCTTCAAGGTTTCTGGGTCAGAAGGCCATGAGCCAATGCTTTTACCTGGCAAATGTTCCTCTCATACTCTGCTTACTGATTTCTTATACATGCACACACACACACACATACACACACACTCACACACAAACACACACATATACACACCCCACCACTACCACCAAGGGACCTAGGGAAGACTCCTTCATACTAAAGATTAAAGAGACTTTTTTCTACATCATTATCTTAGTACTTGACCTTGGCCAGGGAGATTTTGGTTGAGTTTAGATGAAATAAACATTGCTACTCGTAGCTTGGGCTCTACTGACCCAATACTATTTGAGCTGAGTAGTAAACTACCACCAGTATTAGCTGGATCCATCAGAATCCTGAAGGTGGTGAAAGTCTTCTCAGCTGAGGAGGCAAACTACAGCATATGCAAACAACCAACAAGTTCTAGCCCTCAGTAAAGCCATAAATTTGGTGAACTTTGGTTTGAGGTATGTATCATCTCCTTCTTTCCTTCTCCCCTTCAAGTTTCATTCCCAAGGAATTATGTTCACAATTATCCATCAACTAACCCCTAGTCCCAAGGCCTTACAATTGATAACAACTCTTAAGTCTTGGCTCTTTATTCACTCATTTATTTATTTAGATTTTTTTTGGACTAAATGAAAAAGGAGATTCTTTGCCTCAATTGTTACTTAGCCTTAATCATTGAATGGGTGCTGCCTCAGTCAAACTGAGCTTAAAAAGGCCACGGTCTCCCATTGCATCCAGGGCCATCTCCAGTTGTCTTGAGCTATATCTTGCCACTAGACTCAGATGGCTTTAGAGGGAAAAATGAAGCAGATGCCCTTGCCCAGCCCTCCCTCACTTAAATCCAATTCATTTTCATGTCATGGCATCCCTTCCCTGATGTCGTGGTCCTCTTGGAGAACGAATGACAAACAAGAGATTGGAACTCCAAAACACGTTCAAAGAACTTAATCCCAAATGGTAGAATTTCAAGAAGTGGGGCAGGCTAAATGAGGAGAATTGGAGGACCTCCTCAGTATCCTTCAAATCATAATATTTGGTACCTATTAAACCATGCCAATCCTCAAGAGCATTGGGTATACTGAGATAGATCCCAGAGCCTCTTTCCCAGGCATGGGAAAAAGGGTGGTTGTAACACAACCATTTAACAGAATTGTAAGATTGTAGAATTTAGAGCTAGGAAGGGCTTCTTAGACCATCCAATCTACCTTTCTCCCTCTGCAGAGACCCAGAAGGGGGGAGAGGTTCACACAGTAAGCTTAGTGGCGGGGCAGCTTTTAGAACTTAGGTCTTCTAGTCTAATGCTGTTTCCAATATTAGCACAAAGTAGCTGAATTGGAGATTGGATGCAAGTGAAGGCAGAGGTCAAGTTGGATTGTTCCTGCTTTGGGGTTGGAAGCTTGATAGAATGTTTATGGAGCACCAAGCTGATACATGTAATATGAGATTTTAAAAAATGAGTTATCATAAATAAATTATAGCCATAAAAATAACTTCTAAAAATCAGTTTAAAAATAGATCGATAAATGTAACCAATTAGATACACAGCATGTTACAATTGAATTCTTACAAGAACAAAGCTAGAATTTCTGATTGATTGAAAATAGGTAATGTTTCAAAGTTAATATGGATTTTGGATTAAAAAAAAACGTCAGATGGCTTTTATCCCCATCCCTCTAATGAAACTGCTCTTTCAAAGCTAGGCCTCCACCTGAACATTAAGGACAGTGGCATCTTTTTGGCTCTCATCCCACTTGATCATCCCTTCCTTCAAGATACTCCCTCCTTCCCTGGGTTTTATAACATAGTTCCATTCTTCTGCTTCTCCTACCTTTCTAATCACTTCTTTGACTTTTGTTTTTTCTCCTCTTCCTCCTCCTCATTCTCCTCTTCTTTTTCCTCTTCTTCCTCTTCCTTCTCTTCTTCTTTCTTCCACTTCCTCAAACATGGATGTTCCCCAAGCTTCAGTCCAAAGTCTTGCCATCTCTTTATATTCTCTCTCTTGGTAACATCATCCACTCCCAGTTTCCATTGTTATCTCTCCACAGTTGACTCCCAAATGGAGTTAATGTGTTACAAAGGATTTGAAGGACCCAAATCAAATCCTGGCTCTGCCACTGACCATCTTTGTGACCCTGAATAAGACTTTTAACTTCTTTGGGTCTCAGTTTCCTCAACTATAAAATGAAAGGATTAGACTAGATGACCTTGGAAGTGCCCGTTACCTCCAAATTTAGGATCCTATGATCTTGGATTTCCAGTCCCATCATATCCTCAGAGTTTCATGCCCACATTTTCAAGGATTTGTATCATTCTTTGGGAACTTCAAACCCAACACACATCAAAAACTAAACTTCCAGGGTAGCTAGGTGGCACAGTGGGTAGGGTACCAGCCCTAAAATCAGGAGGACCTGAGTTCAAATCTGATCTTAGACACTTAACACTTCCTAGTTGTATGACCCTGGGCAAGTCACTTAACCCCAATTGCCTCAGCAAAAAAAAAAAAAAAAGAGGAAGAAGAACTAAACTTTTCCTCTCTCAAATTCCCTACTTCTGACAGGCACCAGCCACTGTCTTCCAAGGGACCCAGATGTCAAACCTCAGATATACCTGATTCTTCCCTCTCCCCCATTCTCCAAATTCTAATCAGTCATAGAGTCTTACAGCTTCTACCTTTACAATGTCTTCTACATCCATCCCTTTCCTTCTATACACATTGCCACCACCAAAGAAGAAGCTGTCTTCTCAAATTCATTCACTTTACCCGAATAGCCTTCCCAACAAGTTGTAGTCCATTTCTGCTAGGAAAAAAAAAAGTGTAATAGATTTTGATTCCAGCATTTATAGCCCTACAATACATGGATAGTTTTGGCAATAATCTACCTTTATCTCAAACCACTCCTTATTTTTTTAATTATATTTTTTTCTTTAAGATTCTCTTCTCCCTCACATTTCCTCTTACCACAAGAAAGCATGAAAAACATTAAGTATATACACTTTAAAATAGTTTAAATACATAGTCTTTACCTACCACTCAAACTGGACAACTCTATAGCATCTCTGTTCCCATCCTGACTTTTCCTGTTTTTCACCTACTTTTCTTCAGTCACATCTGTGCCCATTTAGGTCCAGTTGCCTTCATTTCAATAGAATGCATACTCCTAAGGGACTCTTTTCCTTTTTTATTTCTTTCTCCTATTCTTCCTCCCTTCATTCTTTTCTTCCTCTCTTCCTCCATTTCTTCCCATCTCTTCCTTCTTTCTTCCCTTCTTTTCTCCCTTCCTCTATCTCTTCTTCCCTTCCTCATTTCTTCCCACCATTCCATTCTTCCTTTCTGTCTTCCTTCCTTTTCTGTATTCTCAGTATGTAGTGGAATTTAATCAATATTTATTGATTTTTCTGAACCACACTCCTTTTTTTTCCCATCAGTCTCCCCCTATCCAATCCTTCCTTGCTGAAGATCTGTCCCTCTTCAATTTTCCCTCTCCCATTCCCACATTGAGAAGGCAAGATAAACAAAACCAGTTAAAAACATGTATAGTACAAAACAAAAAAACCTTCATTGACCACATACCACAAACACACACAAAAGGTCTTTTATCTGCACTCTGAGTCATCTGTGTTTAAGAAGATGGGTAACATATTTTATTATGAGTCCTCTGAAGTTACGGTTGGTCGTTGTATTAATGACAGTACCTAAATCTATCAAAGTTGTTTGTCTTTACAATGTTGAAAAAGAATATTTTTATTAACTTGCCCACTAGCATTCCCCAACAATACCTAATCACAGACCAATAATAATTGTAGTTAGCATTTATATAACACTTTAAGGTTTACAAAACACTTCACAAATATTATCCCATTTTATACTCACAACAGCCATGAGAGGTAGCTGCTGTTATTATTCCTATTTTCCAGATGATGAAACTGAAGCATATAGAAGTTGTGACTAAAGCAGGGTCACACATGGTTAGTAAGTGTCTGAGGCTGGATTTGTTATTGCACAAATATCCTGTACTAAACCACATATGGGTACAGATCTGTGCGGGGGGGGGGGGAAGGAGGGGGTGGTGGATGTCTGCACAAAGGAAATCACTGTAATATAGCAGCATTGTTTTTGCACCTTTTTGTTGCTGTTATTTGTCTGTTTATTTTTTCTTTCTCTTGGTATTTTCCCTCTTGATCTGATTTTTCTTGTGCAGCATGTTGAATATGGAAATATGTTTAGAACAACTGCATGTGTTTAATCTATATTAAATTGTTTGCTGTTTTAGGGAGCAAGGGGAAGAAGGGAGAAAAATTTAGAATACAAGGTTTTACAAAGGTGAATGCTGAAAACTATCTTTGCATGTATTTGGAGAATATGAAATACTATTTTAAAAAGAATTGTAGGATTAAAGATTGAAAGTTTGGAAAAAACCTTTAAAGGCCAATGAAATGGGGAAGTTGAGATGCAAAGAGGTCAAATGATTGGCTAAGGTCATATAGCTAATAAGTGTCTAAGATGAAATTTGAACTCAGATCTTCCTGTCTTCAAATTTGGTATTCTATAGATGACTGACACAGTATTCATCCAAGAAACACTCAGAGTAGTCAGTCTATTGATGAGCATTTACTAAGCACCTATTAGGTGCCAGGCAGTATTCTCTGTGTGAAGGACATAAAGAAATATCAAGGAGACAAGTTTGCCTTCAAGGAGTTCATGGCCTAATGGGGAAGACAACATGCAGATAACTATAAATAAGCAAAATGTAGACAGGACAATCTCAGAGGGAAGGCAGGTGTATGAAGGGGACTGGGAGAGATTTCTTGTAGAACTTTAGCTGACACTTGTTGGAAGTCAGGAGATAAGGATGAAGAGGGAAAGCATTGCAGGATGAGGGCCAACCAGAAAAAATGCCCAGAATCTGGGAATGGAGTGCCTTATTCAAGGAACAGCAAGGAGGTGGGGGTCAATGCATCACAGAAAGTATGAACCTTCAGCTTCAGTATAGATTTGCTGAACAAGAAGCTCTATTAGTCCCTAACTCCTATTTAAGTCATGCATGAGCTTACATGGATCTCCATCATGGAAAAAGAAGTCAAAGGGACACAGGAGAAGTCAAAAGCAGTTCTCAAGAAGTTGATCCTGAATGACAAGGTTCCCCTCATAGTACCAGGAGGCTTCAGTTCTTGCAGACTTAACTGATCAAATACAGAAGATAATTTAGAAATCAGGGGTGTCTCTAAAATATAATGGGCTGAGATTGGGGTGGGTGAGAAGGGATTGGAGAGTTCTCATATCGTGGAAGAGATCAAGCAGAAAGTTGGATGATCACTAGCCAGGAAACTGTCAAAGGAATCCATGAGTGGGGTAAAGTTTGGAAGAGATGCATTTCCAGCCTTTATATTGCTTTTCATTGAGTTTTTGTTCCTATTTTTCATCTATAAAACAAGAGGTTTGTGCTAGAATTCCTCCACCATGACCCCATATGTCTTTACTTTCAGATAAATGACTATAGAATGTTTGGGTGAGAAGAGATTTTAGGGATTAAGGAGCCTTTTTATACAGATGGGGAAAATGAGGTCTTAGAGATGGGAAGGTACCTACCAAGACCACAAAGGGAGTTAGGAGAAGGACTAGTCCTTGGACCCTGCTTGCAGGCCCCAACATTCTTTCTCAAGCCCTACAAATGCCACAGCTTCTCTAAGGGTGTGCTGGTTTTATAGGGTTTACTGAAGGCCATCTCAGTGGTTTAAAGCATTGTTACCATTAAGCTGTTCTGTGACTTAGAATTTCCACCCTTTACAAGCTACAGAAGGAATTGATAAAGGTGCCTGCTGGCACCCTAAACTCCACTTCAATCTAGTAGATAACTGAGATCAGATAAGAGTGGCTTTATTGACTTGTGCAGTAGCTCTGGGACTGAAGCCAGAATGTGTTCTCCCAGGCAGGTGAGGAAATGTCTGTGGTCAATAAGAATGGCTCCACAGAGACAAAAGCATAATATCTACTGCAACCCAGGGCTTTTGGCTGGATGGTGACTGATCTGAGCTTGACCAAGTCCCCATCTCCTCTCCCAGACAGACTTTGCTCAGCATGATAGAAAACACAACCTAGCCTCTAATTTAATTGATAATCAATAGGGATTTACTGAGTCCCCTATTTTCCTCATCCCCCAAACAGTTGTGTCCAGTCCAGGGGTAGAGGGTGATTGTAATAGGAAAGGAGGAACAGTTGCTGGTTCTGCTTTCAGTGGGCTTATAGTATGGGCTCTCAGTCTGGAGGGAGAGAGAAAGAGAAGACTAAGGTTCTACCTTCACGGAGCTCACAGTCTAAAAAGGAAGCTCCAGGGGGAAAGAGAAGGCTCATCATACTTAGAACAACTTAAGAGCAATAGACAGTATGACTGAATGGTTCAACAGGAGCTGTAGAATCAGGGAATGTTTTTTAGACATGTTATTGGAGCTTGGACTCAACAGGTAAATTCTTACAACATGGAAAATACAATTAATTTGTAATCATGAGTCCAGAGTTCAATTTTCAACTCTTCTTATTACCTATGTGATCTTGAGCTAGCTTTTCACCATCCATGGAACTTTTTCCTCATCAGTCAAAGGAGGACTAACTGCCTTTGGAGATTCTTCTAAGTCATAAGCCTGTAATTTGGATGAGGGAGAGGGGGAAATCTGATGATTGCAGATTAAGCACAAGGAAGAATAAAATCAGGAGATGAGACTGGCAGTGAGAGGAGGAGTGCTAAGTGAAAAGAAAGGTAGGCTGAGTGAATGAGTGAAACACATTTATTAAAGCACTTCCTATCCCTGGGACATTGTAGTTGGTTAATAAATGCCTCTTGACTTGCCAAACACTGTGCTAAGTGACTGGAGAATAGATACGAAAAAAACAAGATACTCTTTTCAGCAATGCAGTGATTCAAGGCAATTCCAATAGACTTGGGATGGAAAATGCTATCCACATCCAGAAAGAGAACTATGGAGACTGAATGGGGAATGAAGCATAGTGTTTTCACCTTTTTTTTTTTTTTTTTTTTTGGCTGTTTGGTTGTTTTTTTTTCTTTCTCATGGTTTTTCCCTTTTGATCTGATTTTTCTTATACAACATGACAAATATGGAAATATATTTAAAAGAATTGCACATATTTAACATATCAGATTGTTTGCTGTCTTGAGGAAGGGGGGAGAAAAATTTGGAATACAAAGTTTCACAAAAATGAATGTTGAAGATTATCTTTATGTGTATTTGGGAAAATAAAACACTATTGGAAAAAAAAAAAAACCAAGATAAGTCACTGTTCCCAAAGAACACACACTCTAAAGAAGACAGAAAGAAGGCAAATGGGAGAGGCAAAAGTTACAAAAATGAGAGTAGATTGATATCTACTCCTTCCCTCTGTCTCTAATCTAAGTACAATGGCAGAGTTGGCTTGAGAATGAGATTAATGTGAATGAATCAAAACTGGGGACTTTATCTGAAATAGTTGTCCAGGAGAGACAGTTATCAAAGAAGGGTGGGACAGATGACCTGGCTGGAACTCAAATGTTCTGTTCTGAGCCTGGAGAGAGGGGGAAAGTGTGGGGAGAGGTGGTCTGGGAGGAAAAGTGTAAAGAGCCACCTGGGCTGAATCCATCCCACTCAGCTTCCTAGGAAGCCCAGCATATGACCTCACCACACCTCTAATGCTTAATAAACCATTGCAGAAATGTTCCCTGATGAGGAGCTGGTGTGGAGTGAGTAGAAATTTGGGCATGAAAAGGAGGATTCCCAGATTGCGAAGGGCCCTTTCACAGGTTCATGTCACTAGTCTCTCATCCTTCCAAGCATTTACCTTCCCATCGATCTTTCCCACACCACCAGAGTTTTCTTCCTTTTTCTAGATGTAAAGAAGAAACTTTCAATCATTTTCCTTATACCCACTATCCAGGCTCAGGTAGACAAAACCTCTTGCCCATCCCTGACATGGTGGGGACTTCTTCAGAAGAAAATTACTCCAGCTAAGTAAAGGAGGAAAATTCCCAATCATTTAAAAATAAGGAATAAAAGCAACTAGAGCTCATTCGGCCTTCAGTATTTATTAATTAGTGAAGGATAATATAGCATAGTGCAGCAAGTGGAATGACTGCTGGGTTTGGAGTCAACACAGCATGAATTCGAATATGACTCTGCTACCTGCTATCTATGTGACAGTTAACCTCTCTGGGCCTCAGTCTCCCCATCTGTAAAATGGGAATAATAAAACAGTACCTACTTCATAAGAATTGCTATGAGAGTCAAAGAAAGCAGATTGGAAGTGTTTAGCAAACCATAATAAAGAAATGCTATCTATTATATCATTACTTTTTTTTTTTTTTTTTGCTTTTTGCTGAGGCAATTGGGGTTAAGTGACTTGTCCAGGGTCACACAGCTAGGGAATGTTAAGTGTCTGAGACAAGATTTGAACTCAGGTCCTCCTGACTTCAGGACTGGTGTATATCATTATTCTTTTAGGAAAAACACTGGAGCTAATTCAGGGGAGAACAGCCATAGTATTGGGAAAAAAAACTCTAAATTTAGAATCAAGAGACCTGAGTTCAAATTACCAACATTGACACTTACTAACTATGGGACCATGAGTAACAACAATAACAGTTCCCATTTCTCTAGTGCTACAAGGCTGACAAAATATTTTCCACACAACCTTAAAGTAGTGAGTGCAAGGATCATTATGACCATTTTATAGATGAGGAAACTGAGGTTAAATGGCTTGCCCAGGGTCACATGGAGAGCACGTCAGAATTCATAGGATCAGAGACTTAGAGTTAGACTGGACCTTGGAGGTCATCAAACCCAACTAATCCTCACTTTGAGATAAAGAAAATAAGGTATATTAAGCCCAATAAGAGGCTTGCCTAGTTAGACTGGGTAAGTAAATGTCTGAAGCGGGATTTGAATCCAGGTCTTGATTCTGGCACTCTGCTTCACCAAACTGCCAGCCAAGCCTTCTGTCTCCAAGGCCAGGTTGTGCTGGAGGCAAAATATGAGCAATGAGGTAGCAAGATAGAAGAGCACGGATCCAATTGCTAATGTATCTCTGGAGGAGGTTCCTCTGTTCATGAAGAGTGGGTACAGAAACTGGTTCTTCAAAGGGCAGCTTTCCAGCAGTTGAGAGGGAGGGGGTAGTTAGATTCCTCTTGCTCTGCCAGGGCTAAGCTGGCCAAGCAGTCCCAGGTAGATGAGCAGAGAGCCCAGGCTATTCATAATTCACCACGAAGGCATGGGGAAAACCTCTGGGTTCAGAGGAAACTTTAACTTCCACTCTGTTGAGCAATGAACAGTGTGCAATAAGAAAAGGTCCTGAAAAGTGCAGTATTGGGGCTGTTTGTTGCCTGTGATTTTATGATTCAGCAGTACAACCGACCATTTTTCACGGAATTAGAAATACAGGATCATAATTTTGAGTCATCAAGTCAACAAGCAGTTATTAGGTGTTTGCTATTGTGCTAAGCACTAGGATGGGCCATCTCCAGTCCTCCTGATCTATATCTGGCCACTGGACTGAGATGGCTCTGGAGGGGAGAGTGAGGCAGGTGCCCTCTCACAGCTCTCCATCACCTAAATCCAATTCCCTTGCATGTCATGACATTACCAAACTCATGGTCCTCTTCTGGGAATGAGGGACAGACAAGAGCAAGCACTAAGAATATCAGCATGAGCAAAAAGGAAGAAAACACCTGCCCTCAAAGAGCTTACATCAAAATGGGAGAAGATGATGCATAATGAAGGGAAGGTGGATGGATGAAAGAATGGAGAGAAGTACCGGAGTAAGGGCATTATGGAAAAAGAAATCCAGAGTCAAGAACAGAGCCTAGAGAGAAATGAAGGAAGGAACAGGGCTGGTCTGGGCACATTCCTTAAAATGAAGGTTCCCACAGGAGTTGACCAATCAGAGGAAGGAGCTATAGGGACAGCATGATTTTCCAGACTGAGAAAAAAATAAGCATCAGGAAAGTCAATGAAGCTTAAGACATGAAAATAACATAAGAAATAATTAGGTCAAATTCAGTTAATTTATTATTATAGGAAACATATATGGGAGTATATGTATTATTGTGTTGCAAACTCTTTTGGCAATCCAGTGAAGCTAATACACTCTTTTTCAGAATAAAGCTTTTTAAAGGATTGAAAGAAATGCTATAATTAACATGTATTGGAATACCTGCCATCTAGGGAGGGGGTGGGGGGAAGGAGGGAAAAATTTGTAACAGAAAGCTTTGAAAGGGTCAATGTTGAAAAATTACCCATGCATATGTTTTGCAAATAAAAAGCTTTAATTAAAAAAAAAAGAAAAAGAAAAGAAATGCTAAATTTCAGTCAGAAGCAAGTAAAATTAAAGATGTAGTTTTTCTTTCCATTTGACTTCACAGACCCCCTGAAATCTCTCCATAGGCAGAGTATAAAGGAGAGAAAACAACTGAATTTGGAGTCAGAAGGGGTCTGTGAGCTCCTCATTAAGACTCTGTTATCGATTTTTTTTTCTTGTAGATCTGACTTTTCTTGCACAGAAAGATAACTGTAAAAATATGTATACATATATTTGATTTGTCAAGTATTTTAACATAATTAACATGTAATGGACTTCCTGCCATCTAGGGGAGGGGTGGGGATTGGGGGTAAAATCTGTAAGGGAAAACTTTCTAAGGGTCAGTGTTGAAGAATTACCCATACATATGTTTTGCAAATAAAAAGCTTTAATTAAAAAAAAAGACTCTGTTATCATAGCTAGATATGGATTAGTTTTTCACCTCTGATGCCTTCCTATTTTAATTAATTATTCTTCCTAATTATGTGCTAATTGTTCATTTATTTCTTACCCTCTAAATGTAGTTATTTGGTTGTGATGGAGGTCACACATGTCACTGGCACCAGGTATCCCAGCTCCTCCTCCATTGCCTTTCTGTCTAAGTACTACACTGAATTTTGACAGAACCAGGACCCCCCAAGTGCTATGTGCTCTTCTTCTGACTCCCACAGACTGAAAGCTCTCTGAAGGCAGGATCCAGCTCTTTACCTGCTCTAGGCTCCCACATGCTCTAGGCACCCAGTAGGACTCAATCACTAGCCACAAAATTCAGTGCAATCCCACAGGTTCTGTTCTAGGAACTGAGAAAGGCCCTTTAATAAAAAACAACACAATTGGCAAACTCTCCGCCGAGTTCCTTATCATGTAAAGTAAGTTCGTTATTTTCTCCAGATGCCAACGAACCCTAAGCTATTTGTGAGGCTCTGATTACAAGACAGCCTACCAGATTACCCTGTGAGTTAACATTTGCCTTTGCAAAACATATGACTCAGCGATCTTTGGGGTAAATAATTGAACAGTGAACCTGGCCCATTGGGTGCTGTTAGGAGCAGGGAGGGACTAATTGGCCCCCATGTGCTGGCACAGTCGGAAGGGCCAGGATCACTCTGTGGTCAGTGGAGGACAATGCCCTAGTCCTCGGCCCAGAGTCTTACTCCTCATGGTGCCGCCAGCAAACCTTCCTTCTCTCCATCTCTGAGGTGCTAATTCAGGCTGGAACTTTAGCCCTTCATTCTTCCCAGGCTCTACAGAGGTAAGAAAAACTCAATCACTGGTTTTCTTCTTCATTTTCTTAAAGCTGCACAAGTAAAAGAGGCAGAGTAGCATAAGGGAAAAAAAAAACACAACTGGATTCCACTCAGAAGGTTTGGATTAAAATCCTGATTCTATTTACTGCCTCTGGGGCAAGTGACTTAATTTAGCTGAGATTGAGTTTCCTCATCTGTAAAATGGGGGTGGAAAGTTGAACTGAAGGTTTTCCAACTCTTCACCCAGATCTAAATTGGGGGATTCAAGGGGAACGTGGCTAAGCTTCCCATCACCTCCTTAGATAGAAATATTTTTTGCGTGACTTCACTATAATATTCATCATATTACTTGTCTTTTCAGATGTTTGGGGGAAGGCTAGAGGGAGAGAATGGCATTCAAAATTAAAAATGAATGTCAAATTTTTTTTTTAAAAATCATAGTAGCCCCTTTCTGAAAAACATCGACATTCTTCCTCCGCTTTGATTCTATTCCATCTTTCTGCTCTTGACATTTTCCCTTTGCCTGTTTTAAATAGCACAAAAGCAAAATTTAAAAGCTTAGAATTATTTTTCTAAAGGTTAGATGCTGAAATCAAAACTGGAAGATGGGGGTTATTGATCAGAAAAACGTCCCCCTATCACTTTTTCCCCCTCCACTGTAACTATTCTATATTACAACTGATTAAGAAAATGTACCAGATGAATTCCCTGAGCTTGAGCAGTACCTGTGTCTCATCCCCTGGCACAAATAGGTTCCCACTGGCTGAATAGTTAGAAGCCCAAACTGGACAAGGCACCTGTGGCACGGTGCTAACTCCAAAGATATTAACAGGGAAGATTGATTTATTTCTAGAACGTGGAATTTGGTGTCTCTAGAAAGGAAAGCTGCTATTTAAAGAAGCATGGAAATGCAAACTATTCTCATTGTGAGTTTCCCCCCCCCATGATAAAGTCATATTACTATGGTTCATACAAGGGAAGATACTCTCCCTGTCTATTATTTGGAAAACTCTGAGAAACCAATTTCCCTTAAGATATTTATACCCAATATCTTTAGCAGTTTCAAGCCATTTATCTTTGTTCTAATATTTGAAGTGTTTAAAAATTTTTTTCCCAGAAAATAGATATTTTAAAATAGAATAAAGTTATAATACAAAAGAATGTAAATAGCTTGCAATTACAGAGTCTCAAGAGTCAAAAAGGGCCTGGGAATTTATCTAGTCCAACTTCTGACCCCTTATATCACCAACAAGGATTCATATGGCCTCTGTGTAGGTAGTTCTCATGCTGGGAAGCTTACTACTTTATTTAAAATTTTTTAGTTTATTTTTCCCAATTACACATAAAAACAATTTTAAACATTTTGTTAAAATGTGGGGTTCCAAATTTTTTCTGTCCCTCTTCTCCCCTGATATGATATAGATTATACACATATAGCCATGCGAAACATTTTTAGATAAGCCATGTTGTTTAAAAAAAAAAAGCCAAGAAAAAATAAAGAAAGCAAAAAAAAATTTTAAAAATAAGCTTCAGTCTTCATCTTGCCCAGTTCTTTCTCTGGAGGTGGATAGCATTTTTCATCTTTAGTCCTTTGTTTGGAATTATCTTGAACATCTCTATTGCCGAGAAATGGCTAAGTCCACAGTTGATCATTATACAGTATTATTGTTACTGTAAACAGTGTTCTCCTGTTTCTGCCCATTTCACTTTGCATCAGAAATTTAGAACTTTTTGAGGCAGCTCTTTCCATTTTTGGACAGCTTTAATTCTTTCTAGTCCATTGAAATTTGTCTCCCTATAAACAGAGACATAACTAGGATGAAGCAACCTGAACTGTATTTGAGGGGAATAGAGAGTAATACTGAGCTCTCTTTCCATTCCCATTCCTTTTAAGAGAAAATTTTGTGCTTGCTCCAGGCACAAAAATTGCTAGCTATGGCTCTATCATACCCAAACTTCTATTCATAGCTCCTAATTCTGCCCTTTTATGCCAAGCAGAGCCAGCCCAATCCCTCCTTCCTGGGATAGTACTTTAAGTACTTCAAGAAAGTTATTGTGTTACCCTAAGGACCTCTTTTCTGTTTCTCCTCCTATTCCTGTCTTTTCTTCTCCAGTATAAACACCCACAATTTCAACAATCAATTATAGCCCTTTGTGGTCTCTGATTCTCTCATAGACCAGAGGATTATAGATTTAGAGCTGGAATGGACCTTGGGGGTCATCTCTTCCAATTACTTCATTTTATAGATGAGGGAACTGAAGCCCAAAGAGTCTCTGATTTAACCAAAGTCACAGATATCCTGCAGGATTTGGAACCCACGTCACTTAACTCAAAACCCAGCATTTCCCTCATTGTGATCAATGGGAGTTGCAAAAAGGAAAATTTAGGCTTAATATAAAGACAACTGCCCAACAATTAGAGCTTTAGAGAAGTCCTCTGCCCTCCACCTTTCCTCCAAGTCCCACCTTCTGCAGGAGATCTCTTCAAGTCTCTCAATTCCTAATATCTCTTTCACCATTTAAATGACCCTCATCCCCTCTACACAGATCATAGATATACATGGTTAATTTTATATCCAAGTGTATATATCTACATACTTATCTATGTATATAGATCAAGAAGTAGAGAACTAGATTGCTACACGTTTTCTCCCTCGTTAAAATGGACAGTCCTTGAGAAAAGAGGCTGTGGGCTGGTTTGCCTTTCTTTGTAATCCCCAGAATTTAGCCCAGTGCCTGGCACCTAGTTAATATTCTGAGCCTGGAGGCAGGAAAACTCATCTTCCTGAATTCAAATCTGGCTTCAGAGACTTCCTAGCTGTGTGACCTTTGACAAGTCACTTACCCCTTTTGTCTCAGTTTCATAATCTCTATGGAGAAGGAAATGGCAAGCCACTCTAGTAATTCTGCCAAGAAAACCCTAAATGGGATCACAAAGAGTCAGACGTGACTAAAAACAACTGAACAATAACAACAAATGTTTGTTAATCGATTGACAAAAAGCTAATGGGTTATCTTCAGAGATAGTGGGTTCCTTCTCATGGAGGTCTCCTCCCCAAAAAAATGCTCAAAGGTGATAATCTGTAACTGTTTTTTTATTTTTTTTTTACTATTTTGATAACTATATTTCAGTATAATTGATTTCCTATGTAAGTCTATGAATTTCATTTTATGAATATAAAGACGTGATTGTGAAAAAGCCAGACTGCCAGAGGGATCCAGGACACACAAAAATGGTTAAAAACCATGGGCCTAAGTGGCTTATGTTGTCCCTTCTTATTCTGAGATTCTGGTCAAAGAGGCCCTAAGCCTCAGTGGATTTATAAAATGATGATGATGATGATCATGATGATGATGTTTGCAAAGCCTACTTCCCAGGGTCAAAGTGGGGAAATCACTTTGGCAACAATGGGAATTCTATTATCATTACTTTCCATATGCCCTGGAGTTTGGGGACTTCAGCCAAGGATGTGGGGGATGTGGGGGTGGGTGGTATGGATAGGAGTGGGTTAATGTAAGCTGTTTGAAGCCAGAGAAAGCAATCAAAAAAGGAGCTGGGGATCTGCTCATGGTGGAGTAGGAAGAATTCTGAACTGTTGCAGGAGACTTCCTAGAGAATCATGCATTGTCATTGCTGTAATTATGACACTAAAGTTTGTTGTTGTTTTTTGTTGTTCATTCTCAAAGGGGACCATGATCTCAGGGAGGGATGCCCTGACTTACAAGTGAATTGGATTTAAGTGAGGGAAGGCTGTGCAAGGTCACCTGCCTCACTTTCCCCTCCAGAGCCCTCTGGGTCCTGTGACCAAATATAGATCAGGATGACTAGAGATAGCCCTGGATACAATGGAAGACCTTGGCTTTTTAAGTTAAGGCCTTTGCCAGATCTCATTCTGATGAGGCAATGTCCATTTACTGATTAGGTTAGGTAAGAAAGAAATGAGACAGAGAATCGACTCTTTTACCTAGTCAAAAAAGAAAAATCAACCTGGGAGAGAAAGATCTTTAGGATTTCTGACCAACACAGAAAAGATTGCCATTTACAGTCATTCTGAACCAATCAGGATCCAAACAATGACCAAGGGAAACTTGGCCTAAGACTTATTGTTGACCATTCAATGAGAGCCAGAGTGATTGGGTTTAAGGATTGGTTCTTAAGAAAGAAATCCAAGGGGCAGCTAGATTGCACAGTGGATAGAATACTGGCCCTGAGGTTCAGGAGCATCTGAGTTCAAATTTGGCCTTAGATGTTTAACATTAGCTGTGTGACACAATTGCCTAGCCAAAAAAAAAAATTAGAAGAAGAAAAAGAAAAACTAAAGATTTCTTAGAAAGTTTTGATAGTGGACAAGGTGACTCCTCCTTCAGTCTCCAAAGGTCACAATGAAAGTGTTTTTTGACTGACTGGGATTTGGTTGGGTTATTATTGAAAGCAGGTTGGGATGTGCTAGGAAGAAACACTAGAAATTAAGTGAGCCACTTAATTTCCATTAATTATATTTCACTCTCAGACACAATTACAAAGTGTGATGAGCTTTTCCAAGTGATCATCCTACATTTAGGAGACATGACCTCATAGATGTCTAAGTCTGTTTATCTCACAGCTCACTCCAAGACTTCTCCATCACAAATCCAGAGGATCAGGGTAACAGCAGAGATGGAGAAGTAACCCCTTCCTAAAGCTCAGTATCTGGCAGCTAGAAGGATAATATCTCTTCTGAGGGGTTATCCAGGACTCCCTTGAAAATCCCCAGCCAATAGAAACTGGAAATTGAATAGATGCCCTTCAATTGGAGAATGGCTGAATAAATTATGGTATATGAATGTTATGGAATATTATTATTCTGTAAGAAATGACCAGCAAGATGATTTCAGAGAGGCCTGGAGAGACTTACATGAACTGATGCTGAGTGAAATGAGCAGAACCAGGAGATCATTATACACGGCAACAACAGTACTATATGACGATCAATTCTGATGGACATGGCTCTCTTCAACAATGAAATGTTTCAAACCACCTCCAATTGTTCACTGAAGAAAGCCATATACACCCAGAGAGAGGGATGCGAAATGTGGACCACAACATAACATTCTCATACTCCTTGATTGATGTTTGCTTACATTGTGTTTCCTTTATCTGATATACCGTTTGTGTAGATAAGATTTTTCTTGCACAACAATGATAAGTTTGGAAATATGTATACATATATTCGATTTGCCAATATTTTAACATAATTAACATGTAGTGGATATCCTGCCATCTAGGGGAGGGGTGGGGAGTTGGGGGGAAAAATTTGTAACGGAAAGCTATGTAAGGGTTATTGTTGAAGAATTACCCACACATATGTTATGCAAATAAAATAAAAATTTAAAAAAAAACAAATATGTATTGGATTTAACATATATTTCTACCATGTCTAACATATATTGGACTACTTGCCATCTAGGGGAGGGTTTGGGAGAAAGGAGGTAAAATTGGAACACAAGGTTTTGCAGAATTGTCCATTTATTTGAAAAATAAAAAGCTTTAATTAAAAAAAAAAAAAAAAGAAAATCCCCAGCCAAGGAGGTGGAGATAGAGAGGGGAATTACCTCTTCCAAGACTGTAGCCCATTCCACTTTTGTTGTTGTTCAGTCATTTCAGTCATGTCTAACTCTCCATGACCCCATTTGGGCTTTTCTTGGCAAAGACACAGACTTGGTTTGCCATTTCCTCCTCCAGCTCATTTTATAAATGAGGAAATTGAAGTAAACAGTTAAATGACTTATCCAGAGTCACAGAACTAGGAAGCATCTAAAACCAAATTCGAACTCAGGAAGAAGAGTCTTTCTATCCATTGCACCATCTAGTTGTCCCCATTCCACTTTAGGCAAACTTCAGTTTTTGTAGATTTTTGTTCTCCCTTATCTTCCCTTCTCCTAGCTCAGAGGTGAGGAAGTTGCTTTCTGTCAAGGGGCATTTGGATATTTGTGATATCAATTGTGGGCCACACAAAATTATCAACTAAGAGAACTCAAGCTGTGAGAGGTTGTTCTACGTAGCTTTCAGCTCATCATGGCCTGTGGTTGATTAATGCAAATGATTTCACTGGTCTTATATGGCCCAAAGGCCAGAGGTTCCCCACCTCTGTCCTAGCTAAACATCTAGTTCCTTTAACCAATACACTTATGTCATGATCTTGAGATCTTTACTATCATGGCCATTCTTCAGCTTTCTTTTTTTTTTTTTTTTTTTTTTTTTTTTTTTGTGATTTCAATGTTTTAGGAAATTCCCAATAAGGAATTCTTTCCACCAATAGTGATCCTTCATATTATACAATTTGTCAACTTAGAGAGTTTAAGTGATCTGTCCAGTCATACAGATACCATAGGTCAGAGCACTTGAACATAGGACTTCTGACTTCAAACCAGCTTGCTATCAGTTATACCTGTCTCTCCCAGGTTGTCATAGTCCTTCATAAACTGAACTGACAATAATATTCCATATGAGAACTGATCAGTGAAAAGTCTGGCCAATATGACTCTCAATGCAGTCTTTTTGGTTGAAATATCATATTCTTGATTTAGATTGAGCCTAGCTCTTTCTCAGATAAATATTTAGCTGAGTACCCCTCCCCTATATTATACTTATGGACATGACTTTTTGAATCCAACTATAAACCTTTATATATATACATACGTATGTATATATATATATACATCTCCATATCAAATTTCATCTTCTTATATTCAGCCCAAAGGTCTAGCCTGCCAAGAGTTTCTTGGATCCTGACTTTTTCAACCAACACGTCCTCTTGACTCTGTTATTTGTAAAACTGATATGATGCTATCTCTAACTTTATTGAAGTTATTATGTTAAATATCATAAAGTCAAGGAGAGATCCTTGGAGCACTCTAGGGAGGGACCTCCCTTCAAAGTGACTTCAAGTCCATTAATGATTATCTCTTTAAATCAGGACATTAATCAGTTCTGAAGCTCCTTAAACTTGTTATCATCTAACTCATGGATACTTAAAATAAATTTCAGGAGTTCTGTGAACTTGGATGGCAAAACAATTAATCTTTATTTTGATCAATTTATAACTGAAATTTAGCATTTTCTTTATTTTTTAAAAACACGTTTCTGAGAAATGGGGCCATAGGCTTCCCTAGACTGTCAAAGGGGCCCAGGATACAAAAATGCTAAGAACCCCTACTCTCTCTCTCTCTTTATTTATATATATATATATATATATATAATTTATAAAAATAGCACAAGAGAACTATGGTTCCAAGAAGCTGTAGCATGCTCCACTAGTGGCTATACCCCAGTAAAACTGTGTTAGCAGACAGGCTAACCCAGTTTAAGAGTAACCAAATCCACTGGTGAATTAAGGGGATGTCTTCCTCAAACATGTGAAGATTTCCTCTGGAAGAATGAGCAAATGAGGACAGTTTGTTCGGGTGGCCTTGTAGGCAACTGAAGCACTCACTGTAGAGTTCTTAAAAGATCAGGTCAGACATCAAAGACATCAAGGTCATCCACTGCATTTTAGGACCACAACTTTGTGTAACTCGGGGCAACTTTGAGTCAAAACATCAATATTGTTATTGGTCCTCTTCAAAAACAAAAGACAAATAACAACTGAAATTTAAGTAAACTATGCCTATAATATTCTCATGATTCACCAGTCTAGCATTCCTGTAACTCTCTCCTTACCATGTCTGTTCATTTGGGAAATGTACCTATTGTTATTATGTAAATAACACTATAAGACTTAGCTTCCTTATTCATAAATCTGGTTGTGTCAGAAGAATCTCAGTTTTTTGGGTTTTTTTTGCTTTTTGCTGAGGCAATTGGGGTTAAGTGACTTGCCCAGGGTCACACAGCTAGGAAGTGTCTGAGACCAGATTTGAACTCAGGTCCTCCTGACTTCAGGGCTGGTGCTCTAACCACTGCGCCACCTAGCTGCCCCAGAATTTCAGTTTTTTAAATGAGTTTCCTCATCTGTTCATTTGTCCTCATTCAATCAGTTAATTAATCAATCAGCAAGCATTTCTTTATTTACTAAGTGCCAAGCATCGAGCTGCATACTAGAGATTAAAAGACAAAAATGAAATATTGACATGGTTGTAATGAACAAAGTGCTTTGGAAATTTTGTAGTACTAAAGAAATGTGTGTGTGTGTGTGTGCGTGTGTGTGTGTGTGTGTGTGTGTGTGTGTGTGTGTGTGTGAAGGAAGTTTATTCAGGCTTCTTAGGCTCTCCAAATTAAAGATTCTAGAGGTAGCTAGGTGGTTCAGTGGATAGAGCACTGGGTCTGGAGTCTGGAGAACTTCATTTCAAATCCAACCTCAGACACTGAATAGCTATCTGGACAAGTCATTTAATCCATTTTGTCTCAGTTTCCTCATCTGAAATAGGAAATGGCAAACCCCTCCAATAATTTTGCCAAGAAAACCCCATGGAGATTATAATGATCTACAGAGTCACAAAGAGTCAGACCTGATTGAACAACAAACCATTTGGTCTCTTCCTGCCTTTCCAGGCTGATCTTGCACTACTCTCTTTCCTCAAATTCTAAGCTCCAGTTAAACTAGACAAATCTTTCCAGCCCTTGAAGGGTGTTACTTCCCATCTATGTGACTTTTCTCTATCCATTTCCCATGCAAGGAAATTTTCTGTCTCTCTCTTCACCTGCTAAATTTCTTACCAATCACTTTGAAGTCCATCCCAATGGTGGCTGTCTCCACAAGGCTTCTCCTGATTTCCTTTGACATTGCATATAGCCCTTTGCTTTCACCTCTACCAATGCCTTTAAAATCAATGTTTGTTTATTTTCTCTCCCTGAAAAGCCACGTTCCAGCCAAGGTTGGGATTGTGTCTTCTGGATGCATCTTTTATCCCCCAGCTGGGAGCAGGGTCCCCTGCACACATCAGGTGGCAGATGCTTGTGTGCTGAACTTAACTTTTTTCAACTTAACACAGTTTTTACTGAATGTTGGGAGCTGGAAGGTTATATGGGGAATTAACAAGTCCCAGATTTTGTAGGGTTCCAAAAGAACACTAGTATTCTTAGAGAATGTGAAATAAGGCCCAGGAGAAAAATCCTTTCTAAGATATTAACTCTGAAATCACAATTGAATTAAATATTTATTATAGTGATTTCTGGCCAAGACAACTGCTTGAACAGAGGCAGATGACCCAGCTCCCTTATGACTACTTCAGCAAAAACATAATATTTGCACCAGACTGAATAATGATCAAGATATCCCATGAGAAACTACAGTAAGTGGTTTCTTCCATCCTGAAATGCTCCCAAAAAAAATTAGGCAGAAGGGTGTAGGCAGTGAGAAAAAAAGCCACCAAATAAGCTATGGCAAGCACAGGCAAATAAGCCAAGTAGTAGGAAACACTATGCTGAGGAGCTTGGGGGGAAGACCTAGGGACTAGTAAGTAGCTGTCCCTTGGATGGAGATAGCCCAGGTTCAAGGTCTCCATGGTCTGTGTCACTTGGTGCTAAAACCCCAGAATGTGACCTGAAGGGACAACATTTTGTATACCAAAGATCAGGGGGAAGGCCTAAGCCCAGGAGCTGGGAGGTCAGCCCAGAAATGCAATGGACCCTAAGGCAAGACCACACAAAGCCAGCCACCCCATTTCAAAGGGTAGCAGGAGGCAGAGCAGGACCTTGGCCCAAGCCTCAGTTCAGGAACTAAAGCCAGAGGTTAAGTACATCAAATGCAGTATCAACTGTTATCAAACATGATTATAGTCCTAAAGGTCTTCCAAAACCTTTGCTCCCAAAAGGAAAAAAAAGAACTCAATAACAACTACACACAGTGACTTGGTAGAAAACAATGGATTTTCTACAAGGACTACAGGAATACTTGAAGAAATGAAGAAAGACATTTTTAAAATTATATAAACATATAAATATTTATTATATAATATAATTATTAAAATTATATAAATATACAAATATTTATAATATAATATTATATAAATATATAAAAATTTTCCTCTAGAGGAAAAGGAATAAGTAACTTAGAAAGGAAAATGGTGAACCTTATCCAAGTTACAGACTCCCTAAAAATGAGAACTGATCAAACAGAAATCAATGATTTTATTAGATAGCAAGAAATATCTGAACAAAAGCAAAAGATTGAAAAAGAAACAGAAGAAAATATAAAATATTTGTTATCAAAAACAATTGTTAAAGTTATTATTAAAAAAGAAAAACATCTAAACACTCTACATCATGAAATCATATATGAAAACCGCTCAGATTTATTCAAAGCAAAGGGCAGAGGAAAGACAAGAAAGAAAAAACTCCACCAATCAAAAATTTTCAGGAATGTTGGCCAAAATCCAAAGCTTCCACATCAAAGAAACAAATACTGCAATCAACCAGATAGAAGCATTTATGGGCCAAGGAATTATGGTCAGTATCCCAGATTGGGATTCAATTATTCCAGAGGGCTTAGAGAGAGGTTTATAACCAAGAGTAACTTTTCCTGCAAAGGTCAGAATTGACTTGAGGGGAGGGGAATGAAGGGAATGACAGGGATAGACTTTTGATGGAACAGAGGACTTCCAAGTCCCGAAAAGTCTTTTCTGATGAAAAGACCAGAGATGAGTTGGGACTTTGAAATTTAAACACAAGAATCAAGAAAAATCTAGAAAAATAAACTTAGTTGAGAAATCAGAAGGGGCCATGTGATCATGTATGCTAACATTCCAATGTGGGGAGAAGAATCAAGTGCCCTTTCAAAATTTTGATGTTATCAAAGGGGATTAAGGGAATTAAACAAGAAAGATGGAGGCCCTTGGGGTAGATTAGTTAAGCTTTTCTATACAACTTTCTTCACTTGTGAAGGAAGGAGGAAGAAAGTGATGGAACTTGTTTTTTCTCATACTTGGGGTCTCTGAAAAGATGAGTGTAATAATAATAATAATAATAGTGATATAAAATAACAATAATAATAGCTAGCATGTATGTAATCCTAAGGTTTGTTGAGCATTTTTACAAATATCTCATTTTGATCCTCAAAAATCATGAGAGATTGGGGCAGCTAGGTGGCGCAGTGGATAGAGCACCAGCCTTGAAGTCAGGAGGACCTGAGTTCAAATCTGGTCTCAGACACTTAACATTCCTTAGCTGTGTGACCCTGGGCAAGTCACCTAACCCCAATTGCCTCAGCAAAAAGCAAAAAAAAAAAAAAAAAAAATCATGAGAGATGGATGCTATATTATTCCTATTTTACAAAGGAGGAAATCGAGGCAGGCAGTGGTTAAGTGACTTGCCCAGAGTCACACAGTAAGGAAATATCTGGAGATAGTTTTAAACATGTTCACTGTACCATCTGATTGCCTCATGTTTGACTCTACAAACATGGAAAAAGAGGGTTGGGAGAGCAGACATCAAATAAACTTCATTTTTATCTGAAACAAAGGAGAGCTGAACACACACATGAGTCTAGTATAAAATAATCTGGTGTAAAAGCATACAACTGAACAAGGCAGGAATCTGCAATGGGCGTGCGTTAAGAAAGAGAATGAAAATAATATGGAGGGATTATTGTAAATAAAACAAGAATCTTGATATTGAAAGAGGATCCAAAGGGAAAAAAATAAAAACAAAGAATTACAATCTAAGAGATTATCCATCGGATGGGAAATGGCTGCACAAATTGTGGTATATTAATATAATGGAATATTATTATACCATAAGAAATGATAAAAGAGATGGCTTCAGAGAATTCTCGGATAGTGGGAACCCTAAGAACTCTGACCAACCAGGTCTCTTTCTTGAGGACCTATGTATGATGAAAACCTCTTGGTATAATAATTATGAACACAAACAATGTACACAGAGACACATTTCTGGACAGGGTCATGGTTCAGAATCTTTTTTCTTGACTATGCTCATTTGTTAGAAGAGATTTTCTCAGTTTTTAGTTGAGGAGGAAAAGGTTTGTTTAGTCATGTCCAACTCTTTGTGACCCCTTTATAAGTTTTCTTGGCAAAGATGCTGAAATGGTTTGATATTTCCTTCTCCAGCTCATTTTATAGATAAGGAAACTGAGGCAAACAGGGTTAAGTGACTTGCTCAGGAAACTGAGTCTTCCTGACCTCAGGACTGGCACTCTATCCATTGACCACCTAGGAAGAGGAAGGATTAGAAATAAATATATCCTCTAAAAAGAGGGCCACTGAATCTTTTTTAAAATTAATGTTCATAAGTGTGCATCCCAACACAGCATTTTCCTTCTTTTTGTTATTTGCTTGCATTTTGTTTTCTTTTTCATTTTTTTCCTTTTTGATATGATTTTTCTTGTGCAACAAGATAATTGCATAAATATGTATACATACATATATTTTAACAGGTTTAACATATATTGGATTACCTGCTATCTAGGGGAGAGGGTAGGGGGAAGGAAGGGAAAATTTGGAGCATAAGGTTTTGAAAGAGTCAATATTGAAAAATTATCCATGCATATGTTTTTAAAATAAAAAACTTTAATAAAAAATTAATGTTCAGAAGAAAACAGAAGCAAGTTCATCATCATCATCATCATCAAGAGAGATATCTATGGAGACTAAATACAGATCGAAACATACTATTTTTACCTTTTTTTGTTTGCTTTTTCTTTCTCATAATTCTCTTTTGTTCTTATTTTCTTTCACAATATGACTAATATGGAAATATGTTTAAAATGACTTGGAATATATAATCTATATCAGATTGCTTGCTGTCCAGGGAAACGTGGAGGGAAGAAGAAAAAAATTTGGAACTCAAAATCTTTTTTAAAAGTTTTGAAAACTATCTTTACATATAATTGGAAAAATAAAATACTATTGAATTAAAAAAGAAAGAAAGTGATTTATGGAAATGATGTGCACTTTAAAAAAAATTAAGTGATATGAAATAGAATTTCATAGGTAATCATAAAAATAGAATTAACTATGAAATTCCATTTATGTTCTGCAGTTCTTTCATTTTAAAAATGAAAATATTTACTACTTGAAGAATCTTTTCTGATATGAATATAAGTTCTACTTCCTTCATTTTTCTTCAAAACCTTGATGCCAGCTCAGAGGAAGTCAACAGCTGTTCCTTACCCTACCTCTCTGTGTCCTCCTCTACCTCATCAAGCTGGAGAGATGCCCTGAGCTATAAGAGGGCTGTATGCACGCACTCCTGAAAGGGAAGTCCTACCCACAAGGACAGGCTTTGAGAACAAGTAAAGCATTATTGTGTGCACGGGGAGAGAAAGCTGGCTTTGCAATCAGAAGAAATCTGTTTTAAATTATGCTAAATTGTGGGTCTTCAGAATCTACTAACAAGTGATCATCCAGCCCACAGTAGAGGATCCTTATTAGGATCACAGACCTAGAACTGGAAGGTACTTCATGGGCTCAACATCTCCATTTTATAGATGAGGAAATTACTGCTGAGAGAGGGAATGATGTGTCCAAAGTCACATAGGTGATTAACACCAAGGTGGGGTCCTCTGATTCTAGGAACAGCACTCATCACAGTACCACGCCACCTCCTTTCAATGAACTCACAATTTAACTTTCACCCAGCCCTTTACCATCTCTTCTAGCTTTGTAGCATCTCAAAATTTTATAAACATTCAATCCAAATTGGATAAACTGTCCAATAATATCAGAGGAAGCACAGACATCTGGGACACTTTACCAGTAGATATCAAATTATGAGTGACTATTCTTTGGATGTTCCACGTCCCAAGATTTCCTGGATCAACACTAATAAGACTCAATATGATCTCAGATATACAGTATCTCCTATCTAAATTGGTTTGTAAAACACTGATCTGGACCAGGGGTTCCTTAACCTTTTTTTCTGTGTCCCAGATCCCTTGGTATTTTGTTGATGCCTATGGATCCATTCTAAGGGGGGAAATGTTAATATTTTATTTTGTTATTGTAAAAACAATTTTTAATATTTGTATATTTTTAAATGTTGAGTTCTAACTTCTCTTCCTCCCTTCCCATCTCCATGAGACAGTAGGCAATTTAATATAGATATACATGTGCAACAGAATGTTTTTAAGTACACATAATAAAATACACAAAAGTACCAAAAAACCCTAATTACATTGAAGTATAGTTATCAAAATATTTTGAAAGATAAGTTTATGGACACAAGGTTAAAAATCCTAATCTAGATCAACTTTTTCATTTTATTGAAAAGAAAAAAAAGAGTCTTTGAAGGGGAAAGAGCTCGTCCAAAGTCACACAACTACTAAATGACAGAGACAGGAGTAGGATCCTGATCTCTTGCCCTCCTGATTCTGGCCCATCAATAAATCGTGATTTGCTTTGAAAGCATGAATCATAAAAAAAAAACCCCTTGAACCCAATTAAAACATTAACCACAATGCTAACACAGGATGAACAGGCAGGCTGGCAAAGGAGTCCTCTTTAATTAAGTCTGTGCTTAATCCACATGAAATTAATATTCTTCGAAGCTGGGAGCTGCTCTGGAGACGATACCAGAGATTTATGGTGAGTGTGTCACTACAAGACATCAATTCTGTGTCAATAGAGATAACAAGGTCAGAAAGCTAATGACTCTTTTCCTTTCTACACCTCCTCCCCTCAAAAAAAAAATTAGAATACCCACTCAGGGAGTATCAGGGAGAGACTGAGAATCACTTGCAGATAGAGAGTGGGTCTAGTGCAGAGAAACACTGTGAGATCAGCATCCACTTGGAAGCTACACCTAGGACAGGTTTTCAACAATAATAGATTTGTAGTGTGAAGAGCAAAACTCCAGGAGATCTGTGTGTGATAAGAAAGGAAATCCAGTGGAAGAAATGCTGGAACTGAAGTCAAAGGACTAGATTCATTTTCCAGCCTTACCACAAATGGGGGCAACCCCAGATAAGTCCTTTCCTTTCTCTAGGTCTTGCTTTGCTCATCTGCCCCCCCCGAAAAAGAGACTGTATCAAATATACAGGTAGCACTCTATCCACTGAGCCATCTAGCTGTCCACAAATAGTGGATAAGTCCAAAAATGACTGTGATCTGGAAATGTAATTGATGCAAAAACCTATTAGCTGTTTTACATGAATACATATATCTAATTTGTATCAAATTGCTTACTGAGGGAGGGAGAAGGAAAGTTTGGAACTCAAAACATAAAAGACAAATTATGTTGAAAATTTGTTTTTAGATATAATTGGGGGACAAATAAAATGTTTTGCTTTTTTTTTAAACTCATTAGTATCAAGTGTGTAATTATAAGTGATTCACAAATACTATGTTATCCAAGTAGGCAGAGGACAAGCAAGGTAGTGTTGGGGTTGCCAGGTTAATTTTGAGATACATGTTTATATGTGTATACATATATATATATGTACATATATATATTCACTTAATAGTATTTTATTTTTCTAATTATATGTAAGGATAGTTTTCAACATTCATTTTTAATTCTTTTTTTGTTTGTTTGTTTTTTGGTTTTTTGGTTTGTTTTGTTCTGTTTTGCTGAGGCAATTGGGATTAAATGACTTGCCCAGGGTCACACAACTAGGAAGTGTTAAGTGTATGAGACCAGATTTGAACTCAGGTCCTCCTGAATTCAGGGCTGGTACCACCTAACCACCCCTCAACATTCATTTTTATAAGATTTTGAGTTCCACATTTTTTCTTCCTCCTCTTCCTCTCTTCCCTCCTCCCTCCCCAAGCCAGCAAGAAAACTGATATGTACATTGATTTATATTTTTAAAGAAGTTATATGAAATAGATGCATACATATTTTAACCTATATCAAAATACATGCTGTCTTAGGGAGGGAGAAAGCAAGGAAGGAAGGGAAAAAATTTGGAACACCAAGTCTTACAAAAATGAATGTTGAAAACTACCTTTACATATATTTGGAAAAATAAAATACCACTGAAAATTTTTAAAAAAGAAAACAGATTTTTAGTTTCACATACAATCTTTTTGTATCCATTGTCTGTGGGCATGTTTGTTTTTAATTGTCAAGTTCATAATACAAGATCTTTAAGTACTATATAAACTAGATAAACAGCCATAAGCATTTAATTCTATTGCATAGATATTTATAAAGTGCCTACTATATGCAAGTCACTGTCCCAAATGCTAGAGATAGAAATTTAAAAGTAGAAACAATCTCAACCTTCAAGAAGCTTACGCTCTATGGAGAGGAATACTACATGTATTATGCATGTCCATAAAGTTACCTGATGTAAATTTAAAAGGGAAGGAACTGGCAACTTGCAGGAGGTAGGAGGTAGGAATCAGGGAAGACCTCATGTAGGAAGTAGGTGCATTTTGAAGGATGCTGAGATACATGTATTATATAGTAAGACTGGGAATTAAGTGTCTACATAAAACACCACCTTCTTCCCTTTGTATTAAAAACACACACACACACACACAAGAGGATGGGACTCATGGGCTAGCACATCTGGGAAGAACTGGAGAGAAGAACCAAATGTTGGTGGCAGAGGGACTTCTAGCTGATACTTGTTTCTTTCTCCTGCAGACATGCTCGTGGACAGCATGAATGCCCCCAGGATGGATGGGCAAGCAGAGCTGGAGAGAGCGGATCCTGGGTTGCAGATTCCCATCCTCATCCAGAGACAAGCTCCAGCTCAGAAAAGCCTTCGGGAGACAGCAAAGGCCAGTCTGAGGAAGAAGTGCTCCCTGACCCCGACCACACTGAAGGATGCCATCATGGGATTCTTCCCGGTGATAGGCTGGCTTCCTAAGTACCGTTTCAGAGAATACATCGTGGGTGACATTATGTCTGGCCTTGTCATTGGGGTCATCTTGGTTCCCCAAGCCATTGCCTATTCCCTGCTTGCAGGACTAAAACCTATCTACAGCCTATATACATCCTTCTTCTCCAACATCATCTACTTCCTAATGGGCACCTCCAGACATGTGTCCGTGGGCATCTTCAGTCTGCTCTGCCTCATGGTGGGGCAGGTGGTAGACAGAGAATTACAGCTGGCTGGGTTTGACCTGAACGAAGACGTCTCCACAGCCAGAAGAAATGACAGCAATGAGACCTTCTCAGCTTCTGATCTACCTTTGGGGGGTCTGAGTCCAGAATGTGGGAAAGAATGTTACGCAATCAGCATTGCTACAGCCTTGACTTTCCTGGCGGGGGTCTATCAGGTAAGAGTCCCAGCTCCACAAAAAAGGTCCCCTGACTCAGACCCTTTCTGACTTGATAATACTTTATTGACATAATCTTAAAGAATCCCGAATCACCTTCTGAGCAGAATAACATATCAGAAAAATGATGAACATTCACCTACTCTTACAAAGCTTTTTTCATATTTATATGTTATTTGATGTTTCCAAAAAGTCTCATTTTATACAAGTAGAAACTGATGCTCAAAAAAGGCAATCACAAGCCCAGGGTTTCATAGTTAGTAAGTGGCAGAGCCTAAGATTACTGGATGAATGAATATAAAGAGTTGTTTCTCTTTACCACCTCCATGATTCCAAGCAAATCTCTTAACTTCTTTGAGCTTCAGTTTCTTCATCTGTAAAATGAGAGAATTAGTCTCAATTATTTCAAAGGTCTCTAAAATAATCTTTACCCTGGCTTCAGTTTCCTATCTGTGAAATGAGGGAAGAGTTGGACTATATCACTTCGTAAGCTTTTTTATGTCAGGTACTCCCTCTGGCAATATGGATCCCTTCTTAGAATCAAGTTTTTTAAAACTACTACCTATATAGTTTACTGTATTTTTGTTCATTTTGTTAAATATTTTCCAATTGCATTTTATGTTTTTAATTTTTTGGTCTTTTTTTCAGAATTATAGGGTTTTGTTTTTTTTAAAGTCATATTGAAGGAAATGCTAAATGTCATTTGGTGGTTCATGAAAGTAAGGATGCAATTTTTTTCCACTTAAGTTCATGGACTCCCTGAAATGTATCCACACGCCATTTGTGGGTTTGTGCATCCCATGTTAAGAACCTATGGACCAGATAGTCTCTGACTCTTCTTGCTCTGACACTCTGCAAGTCTGTGATTTTATTACCTGCTCAGTATCAGGAGAGGATAAGGATAAAACAGTGTCTTTATCTCTGAGATAAGGGAGACATAAAAAGATAACCACAAATATTGAGTGGCATATGACTTCCTGACATCCGCCAGGTACAGTAAGTGCTGGGGGAGTTCAGCCATCAGGAAGGCTTCACAGAGGAAGAAATTTTAAAAGATGGGTGTCATTTTGCAAAATCAGCGTCAAAAGAGAACATTCCTAGTAACGATAGCATCCGTAATAATGTAATGGCAACCACATAAGACTTTCCATACAAAGAGGATGGTAGTCTTTATAGTATACAATTTACAAAGGAAGAAATAAGTCCAGAGAAATGAAGAGAGCTGCCTGGTCACGGAACTAGCGATGACAGAGCTAAGATTCAGCTCTTTTCATTTCTGCAACCCTACACTGGAAAACAGCAAGAAGGAGCAAAGGTATAGAATCAGGAATTAATGAAGATAGATTTACTCTATGGATAGCAGGCAGACCAGCCTGGTTGTACCATAAAAACAATCCCTTTTTCAAACAGATTTTTAAAAATCGATTTATTTTGCCTGTTTTTTTTTAACCTAATTTATATTACTTAAAATGTCCCTGTATTCTATGCTTTTCCTCCTCCTACAGAAAGCCATTCCTTTTGGACAAAGAACCTTTTTAAAGAAAAAAAGAGAAAAAATCATCAAAACTTCTTAATGTAGCAAAAAAAATTAATGAAAATTAAAATCTGACATTGTCTGCAATGTTGCACAATATTAATAGGGAAAATTATTCTTTTGTTAGCAATGAGAGTGCCCAGAAGGCAGCATTGAGCCCCATGAGTGTGTTTGTTAGGAGGAAAGCCAGCTCAGTGAAATTGCATGGCCAAGGAGGTAGGAGACAAAGGATCTAAATCCGGTTCTGTCACTAACTCACTGTGTGACTGAACAAAGTACCTTCACAATTCTTAACTTTAATTTCCCCCACATAAAAACTGAGGGAACACAGCATTTCAGAAGAAGGATTAAAAGAATTTAGGTTCCTCCTAATTCCAAGTCCCTCATCCTTTTTACTATGATATGAAATTTTTCTTCTTGTTATATGTGAAGTTTTTCAATTGCATCAATTCAAAATAGAGCATCTTAGATAAACAGAATCCATGGAGGAGGCTATGATTTGCATCAATGTAGGGAAGACCTACATTGTGATAAAATTATGGATGACTGAAATATGCTTAAAACCATGTTTTACCTTCCTGATTAAAATACCTGTAAGCCTTAGTGGGGACCTCTCAGACATATCAGACATGATCTTTTCCTCCTCTGGTGTTTTCCACTCCTACATCTGTAATCAGTCCACTGTGGATCCATGCCTTCTCTGAAAGGAATGCTTTTCCAATTGTGATATTTCAAGGATGGAGAAATATTGCTGGAGGGAGACATGCGTTTCAGATACTGACTCACTAAGTGATCTTAAGCAAGCTCATTTCTTCTCTGGAACACTGTCTTCTCAGATGTAAAATGAGAGGGTTGGATTACATAGTCTCTAGTTTCCCTTTAAATTCCACATTCTATGTTCAAAAGCAGAGGTGTCAAAAATCGACCAGTAGCATCCCAAGTATGGCCCAAAACAGATTAAAATGTAGTGGGAAATATTTAACAAAATAAATTAAAATGTAATAAAACATTGATAACATCACATTTTAAATCTAAATCAGTATGTGGCCTGGAGGGAACCTCATGTAGTTTGGTGGAAACTATTTGAATTTGAAATCACCATCCTAACCCTTTTTTAACAGCTCTGGTGTTGTGTAGTCCTAGATTCATTAACTATTTGATCCTAAATTTTTCCCTTGCTCCTTTCCCCACCCAGCTGACTCTTGTATTCTGTTTTTAGGTTCTCATGGGACTTTTTCGGCTTGGTTTCGTCTCCACGTACCTCTCACAACCCCTTCTGGATGGATTTGCAACGGGGGCTTCCTTAACGATCTTAACCTCCCAAGTCAAATACCTCTTTGGAATAAAGATCCCCCGTTACCAGGGATATGGCATGTTCCTCGCCACATGGGTGAATATGATTCGAAACATCACCCAGGCAAACGTGTGTGATGTCATCACCAGCGCCATCTGCTTAACGGTGCTGATTACAGCCAAGGAGCTAACAGACAGATACAAGAAAAAGATTAAGGTTCCTCTCCCAACAGAGCTGGTCGTCATTGTCACCGCCACCCTGGTGTCTCACTTTGGGAATCTCCACGAGCGCTATGGGTCCAGCATCTCCGGGGACATTCCAACTGGGTTCATCCCCCCCAAAGTACCCAACTTTGGGCTGATGCACCGCGTAGCCTTAGATGCCGTTCCCATAGCTGTCATTGGTTTTGCTTTCACGGTCTCCCTGTCAGAGATGTTCGCCAAAAACTACGGCTACACCATCAGGGCCAACCAAGAGATGTTTGCTGTCGGCTTCTGCAACATAATTCCCTCTTTCTTTCACTCCTACACCACCAGTGCAGCCTTGAGTAAAACCTTAGTCAAGACCTCCACAGGGTGCCAAACCCAAGTGTCCAGCGTGGTCAGTGCCACCGTGGTACTCTTGGTGCTCCTGTTTCTGGCTCCGTTGTTCTACTCCTTACAGAAGTGCGTCCTGGCCTGCATCATCATCGTCAGCTTGAAGGGGGCTCTGTGGAAGTTCAGAGACGTTCCCAGGCAGTACCGTGTCAACAAAACGGATGCCTTGATCTGGTGTGTCACCATGGCTTCCTGTGCCCTCATCAGCATAGAAATTGGACTCCTGGTCGGTGTCCTTTTCTCCATGTTCTGTGTGGTGGGCCGCACACAGCATCCCCACGTGACTTTGCTCGGCCAAATCGAGAACACCGTTTTCTACGAGGACCACAGAAAATACGAAAACCTTCTCCCCGTCCCCAAGATCAAGATATTTCGTTTTGAGGCCCCCCTTTTCTATGCAAACAAGGACTTCTTCCTAAAATCTCTCTACAAGATGACAGGCCTTGACCCCACATTAGAAGCAGCAAAGAGAAAAAAGTGTGAAAGGGGGAAGCTGCCCATGGATGGGGGACACGCAGAAAAGGGAGCCAACAGAGAGCTGGGCCAAGCTGATACCACCTGTCACTTGGTCCCAAAGCAAGGTGAATTTCACACCATCATCATTGACTGCTCCTCGGTGCTATTCCTAGACACTGCTGGTATCAACACACTTAAAAATATATGGAAGGATTACAAGGCTGTGAACATTGCTATCCTCCTGGCAGGCTGCAACCCATCAGTGATGGAGTCTCTGAAGAGAGGGGGCTACTTTGGCAATGATGACACAAGCATGAAGGAATTATTGTTCTACAACGTGCATGGGGCAGTCCAGTTTGTCCGGTCCAGGGAGCAAGTGATGGACTCCACTCTCTAAGGTTCAATCTCCTGAGAGCCCTTCGGACCCTGACACCCTGAGCCAACTCCTACACAGAGCCTGAGGGGCTAGGAGCAAAGGCAGCTGGAATCAGTGCTTTTGAAGTAAACACTGGCAAGGGTTCCAAATCCAAGTCTGCTACTCACAAGCCGGGTAGCCTTGTATTGGCTCTTTCTGAGCCTCCACTTCCTGTTCTGATAAATGTAGGATTGAACTAGATCATTTCTATGGTCCTTTCTAGCTCTCAATCCTATGACTGTAGAAAAATCACTTTTTTGGGGAAAAAAATATTCTGATCATTATTGGATATTGGACATCTGCTTTCTCTTTTCTAAAAAAGGAAGCAATGGCCTGAGATCTGTCAGCCTGGGGATTTCCCTCGTGGGGTAGAAACAACAAGAAAGAAGAGGTGTGAAGGTCTGAAAAGCTGTTACTGTGTCTGCAGAAAGACACCACACCCAAGTGCATCTTACAGAAAGATTTGCATCTGCACATGGCACTGTCTGTCCTGGGCCAACCCAAGCCCAGGTCTCTGAACATAATAGGTGCTTAATAAATGCTTGTTGAATAAATGAATGGATGGATGGATTTTCAGCTTGGATTGGACTAGAGTCTCTTCCAAACTCAGCAGTTTGGGGATTCTACAAACCCCACAATGTAGTTATCTGTGTTTCTATAATAAGTCTCCTTGTCTTGGGGAGGGCAGAAAAGTAAAATAGCCAAGGAGCAAGTATTCAACAAGACAAGCGCTTCCTCTCCCCCCACTGTGCACCCCCACACTCGTAGACTTCTAAAACCTCCAGACCTTCTCAGAGACACCCCATGCACTTCCCTCTCTCCCACATAACCCATACATACAGCCCCACCCTCCCCATCTCTTCCTGTCACAACACCCCCACCCCTCTCCACACACTTTTGTGGTTGTCTTGACAACGGGTAGACAGGAAAGAGGGCTGAACTTTTAAGTCAAGAGATCTGAGTTCAAATTCTGATTCTGATTCTAAGCGGCAATCTTGGACACACTGCTCTAACTCTCTGGGCATTGGTTTCTTAATATGAATAATGGGGCTCACACAGCCCGCCTCACAGGGTTGTGGTCAGGAAAGTGCTCTGTTCACCTTAAAATGCCGCTGTGGTTGTTGTTTTTGTCACTGTGATCACAGCTAAAGACTGATGGATCAAATTAGACTTTCCCTGTTGGCTTCTCAAGAAGGAATAGTGCTTAAAGAATAAAATCTGAAGGAAAGTTACAAGTTTTCCCTTCTCATATCTTCTTGAAACTGGAGAATTTCTAAAATGATCTCTCCACTTTCATCTTTCTGTAGTCAACCATGGAGAGCAAGGGAGGGTGGGCTCCTCACTGGCATTGGACCATTGGCAGTTAGCTGCTGCCTTCCTGGCCCCACATCTCAACTGCCCAGCCTTCCTGATAATGCTCATGGCCTCTCTCACCTTCCTCCATGATTATGAAGGAGGGGAGAACTGCAGAGTCCAGATAAGGCAGCTTTTGAGAAAATGCATCCTCAGTATCTCCCTCTGCCTCTAACTCTTTGTCCCATTCTCTATTAAGCTACACACACACACACACACACACACACACACACACACACAATTTGTGTGACACTTGATAAAATGCATTCATATTCACTGTCACTTTGAGCAGGGCCCCCATTCTCTATGGGTCTCAGTTTCCAAGATGAGGAACTTGGTCTGAATGATTCCTTCCAAATTATTGTTTGTCCTTCGTTCTCAAAAAGGGCCAATCCCTTCCAAATAAATGTCTCTAAAAGACCAGGAAACTTTCAAGACTCAAAAGAATGAAATCTTGGGGCAACTGGATTCTGGGCCAGTTCCCTTGGCTGTTGGCAAATAACCTCCTGAGGTATCTAAGCTTAATGACAGACACAGGGTCTTGCCATCCCCATTTGTCCTATTCTATATCTGTCCACTGGACCCACATGGCTCTGGAAGAGGAAGGGAGACAGGTGACTCTGCAAAGCCTCCCTCACTTAAATCTAACTCACTTGCATGCCATGGCATCACCTCTGTAATATCATGGTTCTCCTTGAGAATGAAGGTCAGGGACAGCTAGATGGCATAGTAGATAGAGCACATGTCTAAAAGTCAGGAGGGCCTGAGTTCAAATTCAGCCTCAGACCCCTTACCAGCTATGGGAACCTGAGCAAACTTGACCCCAATTGCCTAAAACATAAAAAGAAAAAATCTATCAATAGATTCTCAGGCAGCCAGGATAGGAATGAGAGATATTCCAGGAGAAAGTCATCCCTCAGATCCTGTCGGCTACAGTTCTTTCTTAATCTATTCAATTCCTTGCACTTCCCTTTCTTCCCTTCCTCTTGAGTCATACTTCAACCAACTTTCCCTGTTTTCTTGATTCCTCTTGGAATCAATCCAGGGAGCCTTTGCTCTTGGTCCCAGAGCTTTTTCTTTTTTTTTCCCTACTTTCTAACTTTCTCAGATCCCCCAATCAACCCACTGAGTCCCTGACCTTGTTAGTACCTGTATTCCTGGGTTCAAAGGGCCAAATACAGGAGACCTGAGTTCCTATCCCAGTTCTGCCATTAACTCGCTATAACATCTTGAACAAGTCCTTTTCCCTCACAAGGAAGGAGGAAGGAAGGAAAGGAAGCATATGAATGGTTATAAAATGTCCACTCTGTGCCAGGCACTGTGCTAAGGGATCTACAAATCCTTGCAACAACTCTAGTATGTAGGTGCTGTTATCAACTGAATATTACAGTTGAGGAAACTGAAGAGGACCAAAGTTAAATTACTTCCCCAGAGTTAAACAGCCAGTAAGAGTTTGAGATTAGATTTGGACTCAGATCTTCTAGCTTCTCTGAACCACATCCCTGACTACTTTGTTGTTCAGTCATTTGTCAGTTGTGTCTAACTCTCTGTTATGGGAGTTTTCCGGGTGAAGATCCTGGAGAGGTTTGCCATTTCCTTCTCCAGTTTGTTTTACAGATGAGGAAACTGAGGCAAATAGAGTTAAGTGACTTGTCCAGGGTCACATATCTTATAAATGTCTGAGGCCAGATCTGAACTCAGGAAGATGAGTCTTCCTGACCCCCATGCCCAGCATTATGCATTGTACTATCTAGCTGACCAGTTGACTTCTAGGACTTGGTTTTCTCCCTTGTTATAATAATAATAATAACAAACAACATTTATTTAACATTTACTATGTGCCGAGCACTATACCTTATGCATTTTACAATTACACAATTATCTTAATTGACTCTCACAATTACCCTGGGAGGGAGGTGCTATTGTTACTCCCATTTTACAGGTGAAAAATGAATAACTGAATTACAGAAGCACTAAAGTTCAGTTCAGCTGGAAAAATTCTAGTGGATTGTGTTTTTTCTGCTACATATCTCCCCTTTTCTAGTCTCCTTCCAAGACACTATCATCAGAACAAAGTACAGACCCAGGTGTCTAGGTCCTGGTCCTGGCTCCATCAATAAACCGAATCTGAAGTTCTTTCTCCTCCCCGGGCTTCAGTTTCTCCATTAACCAAATGGAGGCAGCAATAATCCCTATTCAACCTACCTCTTAGTGAAGATATGAAGACCAGAAGAAAAAAGCACTTTGGAAAGAGTTTCAAGTGCTCTACTCATGTGAGGTATGATAATAAAAGTGATAGAGAAATCATTATCTCTGCAGGACATGGGACAGGGAGAGATTTGTCACCTATTTGCTCATTCCTGAGTTCTCTAGGGCTTTGCAAGGAAAAACGAATTTGCAAAATCATAATTACTTAGTATTATATATATGTACCACTACATATAATTATACATAATACAGTTTATCGTTATTAATTTGTAATAATAATTTAGTTTTATAATTATAATAGTATATTGTATTAATAATTGCTCATCATTACCTCAATTATAATAACATTTATTGTTAACATACAGTTTTTAAAATTTTGAGTTCCAAATTTTTTCCTTCCCTCTCTCTTATCCGCCCTCATTCCCTAAAATGGCAAATTAATCTAAAGACAAATTTTAATATTTATTTTAAAAAATTTAACAAATTTTTCCCCTCCCTCACCTAACAATATAATTTATTTAACAGCTAATTAGTAATTTGTGACTTGTGAGGAAACTCCCTACCAATGCATATCAAAAATTGTTTTGCAACTTACAGTCTTAAAAAATTTCTTGAAATACTAAGAAGTTAAATGATTTATTCATAAGTATCAGCCATGGGACTTAATGAAAGCTCTTCTTTTTTAAATTTTCAATATTATTTTTTTTTCAAATACATGTAAAGATAGTTTTTAACACTTGTTTTTGTAAAAGTGTTCCAAATTTTTTCTCTCTCCCTTGCCTCCCCCTTCCCCAAGATAGCAAGTAATCTGAGAGAGGTTAAATATTTGTAATTCTTTTAAACTTATTAATGAAAGCTCTTCTTACTCTAAGGGCAGCTTTCTATCCAGATGATTATTCTAATTCTCTCTATACATTCAGTATTCACATTCAGCAGTCTCCCATTTAAGGACTAACCCATCCTGAACCTATTTAGATCATTCCCATTCATAGTAGTGTGTAAATGTAGAATATATTTGGTGATTTAATAATGATAGGCAAGATAAATTACTATTAAAGCTTAATAAGATTATATTACATTGGGTTCAGACTTAATAACATTATAATATATTGGTTCCAGACTCATGATTTCATCAGGACCCTGGTCTTGGAGTCAGGAAGACTGTCTCAAATACTTATTAGCAAGGTGACCCTGGGAAAAATATTTACCCTTCCTCGGCCAAATTTCCTCATCTGTAAAATGAGGGAGTTGAACTTAATAGCTTCTAAGGTCCTTCGTAACTCTTAATCACTGATATCATCATGCTATGATCATTGCTGAGGACTTATGGTTTGGCAGATTTCTCCATCAATGTCAATTTGTGATTGGTTCTCTAAATATTATGTCCACTGCTCTCCTTCATATTATTATATTACTATAATACTTGCTACTATAATACTGTAATACCTAGCAATAATATTAATAACAGTAACTGATGCTTATATAGGCTTTAGGATTTATAAAACTCTATATAAATATTATCCCATGTGATCCTCACAGCAATCCTGGAAGAGAGATGCTATTATCTCCATTTTGGAGATGAGGAAACTAAAGGCAGACAAAGGTTGAGTGGCTTGTCCAAGATCATATCACAAATGTCAATGGTTAAATTTTAACTCAGGTCTTCCTGATTCCAATCTCACAGTTGTGTCCAACCCCCCAACTTAGCTATCCCAAGTGCTACTTAAGTGATGTGCCCAGGGCCACATAGCTAGTAAATGATGATACAGGTCTTCCTGACTCCAAGATCAATAGTCTATCTATTGTGTCACCTAGTTGTCTAATAACTACTAGAATATAACAATGTAATAGTAATATTACTGTCAGTCAATAAACCTTTTTAAAGCATCTACAATGGGCCAGGAATTATGTTAAGCATGATAATTTTCTCCAAGCATACTCCCCAAGTTAATTATAGCATTAATATGAGCCCTTGGTTTCTGAAGGCAATGTCAACAGAGTATAAGTTCTGGCAGGTCTAGACAAACTGGAAAGATGGGTACAGGCTTAGAGATGGACTATGTGGTGTCTTCTGCCTGAGGACCAGTCTAGCTTAGGGCAGAGACCTCTATATTCCAGCCAGATCTCAGCCACAGCAACTCATGACACATTGTCTACTCCAACATAGAGGGAGTGTGATCTGTGTCTGTGGAGAGACTTTTATGTTAGAGGAATCAGAGATTCCTAGAATGTTCAGTGATGATGATGATAATGATGTAATAATAAAGCTGCTGTGTTTGTGGTTCTGTGGATACAGTACTGGAGTTAGGAAGACCTGAATTCAAAGCCAGCCTAAGAGGCTTTCTAGCTGAGTGACCCTGAGCAAGTCACTTAACCCTATTTGCTTCAGTTTCCTCATCTGCAAAATATGCTGAAGGAGGTGGCAGAGCACTCCAGTATCTTTGCCAAGAAAACTCCAAATAAGATCATGAAGAATTGGACACAACTGAAACATGTAAACAACAACAAAATGGGGATAATAACAGCATCTATCTCAGAAAAGAATTCTCAAAACAGGATTGTTTTGAGAATCAAATGAGATAATATTTGTAAGGCTCTTAGCACTTCTTGGCACATGATACATGCTATATAAATGCTTATTTTCTTATCTTCTTCCTATCCTTATTAATAACATTAGTATAATAACTAATATAATTATACTATACTGTATTATATATAGTATACATATACTATATATATAATAATATAGTATTATAGATAGTATATGTATATATGTAATATAGTGTATATATATAATATAGTATATATACATATAATATAGTATTATATATACTATATGTATACTATATATAATACAGTATAGCATAATTATATATAATCATATAATATAGTATACTATATACTATATTATATATATATGTATATAATATATGTATATAGTATACTATATTATATATAATATAGTATATAGTATACTATATATCATATAATTATATTTTAGATATGTGTTTAACATATTTATGTTATATATTATATGTAGCATACTATATATATTATACATTTATTTGCTATAAAATTATATATTATATAGTATATTATATACTATATATGTATGTTATATGTAATTATATAATATATGGTATATTATATAATACTACAGCATATATAATTATAGTATAATTAGTATAATAACATTTATATGACACTTTAAGGTTAGCAAAGCTCTTTTGCCACATGGATTTGCATAGCAGAAAGTGCAAGTGTAATGATTTCCATTTTATAGATATCTCAGAAGCCCTAGAGAGAATGATTTAGCCAAGATCATATAACTAGGGAATGGTGGGACTGAAACTAAAACCCAAGTCTCTTGATTCCCAGTTCTGGCTTTCTTCCATCATACATCCTTAGGTAGAAGATATAGCCCTTCATTTCTCTCATGTAAATTTCATGGCTGCTGATATAGTTTCCCAGGAAATCAACAGGGCTCACCTGATTGTGATGAGGTCCAGTAACCAATGAGTTCTGACCTGTTCGATACCTCCATGAGGGATAGAAGCAATATAGGCAAGATTGAGTTGCTGGTCTTTGCTGAGATCATATAGCTCTGACTTTTCATGGGGCAGAGGTGGGCTGAAAAAACCAAAAAGATTAAGAAAAATTATTACTCTGAAGCACCTCTTTACAGACAACCCATATTTACAGGGCCCCTGGGGAAAGTATATCTATCATGTAACAGGTATGTGTTGAGTACCTAAAATATGAAATAATCAATTCAGCTACTATACAGCCCATATTGTGTACATCCCCTAGTCAATGCAGGAATGCTTACCTTGGTATCCTTAATAGATGACCCATGTAGCCTCTGCCTGAACTTTTCTAGCCTTAGGGAGATCATACTTTTTAAGACAGCAATTAATGCTATTTTTTTTTTGCCTAACAAATTTTTATTGTCTCTCCTTCCTACCTCTCCCTGATCCCACAAATTGAAAAGAAGGGGGGGAACCCTTTAGAACAAATATATATAGTCAGGCAAAAATTAAAAAAAAAATCCCAAATTGGTCAGGTCCCCATAAGTAAATGTCTCATTCAGGATATGTTAGTTCATTTTAATAAAATGCTTCTCTCCCCTCCCCCTGCTTATTTTTCATTATTATTCTTTGCTGTAAGGGATGGTTTTCTGATCGGGGGAGGTAGAGAGGTTCATTAAGAAATGAAATAATATAAAAACAAAAGAAATCAGTATAAACTTAGAAATTTCCACCCTGGGGAAAAGTCCTGACCATTCCAATTTAATTATATTTCTGGTATTAGAAGTTTTCAGATTGTATCTTTTTACCTACTCAAGTCACCGGGATATCTCTAACTTTACATCTTTGGTGATTCTCTTAGCTACCTTGCTACTGTTGCCATGCATGGAGTTCACAGCCATTTATCTTAATTCAGGTCAACAATTGAGTGAAATCAGTAAAGATCCTAGTCCTTTGCTAAGGAAAAAAGATGTTTCCTTCTCCAAGTTAAGGACACTAGGGAATAGCTCCTGAGAGAATTATGATACCATGTAAGGAAAGTGCCTTTGGAGAGACAAACCATGTAATATTCATAGATATTCTGTAACTGGGTCCAGTCAACTACCTCTGATGAAAAGGAGCTATTTGATGGGGCATGGAAGAATTCAAAAGAGCCTGCCAGCATCAGCTATGGTCTCTGCCTCCTTCCCTTTTAGAAGCATCTAGGCGACTTCTTCAGTTATACATCTGATGAGGGGAATGTATTCTTCGACTTTGGGAATTAAATGATCCAAAAGGCTAGGACTCCTTGGCATCCTCTCATGTCTGAGTTTAACAGCCAGTCCAGCATCATACCCTGAGGAGCAAGGAGTGACCTTTGGGGCTCCAAGATCCAGTCCAGCAGTAGCTGAGAGGCAGGGCTATCTAGAAGTCATATCACATTTGAACATGAAGTTGGTGAGACAAAAGCTATGAAGAAACTGAGCTAAGTTGAGCCTGTATTCTTCCCAGATACAGAAGTGGTATGGGAGCAAGTATTCTCCCAAGGGGTTGGGAAAAATGATTGTGTGTCAGTCATGGTCTTCAAAGTAAACATCCTTTTGTAAAAGCTAATTGATGCTAAGTGGTTAAATGGAATTGTAGTCTCTTGCTATTGGTTCCCTAAGGATGGAGAGAATACAGCTAATGAGAGCTTGAGCCAATGAGAGTAGAAAAGACACCAGAGAAAGATATCTTCTGAGCTAGAGAGGGTCCACACTGGTGGAGAGAGTACCCACATTAATGAAATAATAGTTGAAATATAGAATAAGAATGTCATCATTTTACTTATAGTCCTGCATTCTTCAAGAAATAATCCCTGAGCACCTATTATTTTACCCAGAGGTATATTGAGTTATACAAACCACACCTGCTCTCCCCCTCCTCCCTCCCTTGGAAGAATAATTCCACCTAAGTCCAAGATGCTTTATCTCTAAAAAGTCCAGCTACTGCCAGACATTCTCATTTACTAGTTCAGTGAGATGATCCCATATGTTATGTGTGTGTGATTAATTTTATTTTTCCTCAAACACTATGAGGAACTGGCAAATCAGAGAATCTGTGACTCTTCCATGATGCTGATGATCAAACACTCTGCAGGTCACAAGAGAATCAGCTGAGGAAACTAGAAATGTTTAACTTAGATTCAAGTCAACTCAGCAAGTATTTAATACCTACTGTGTGCAAATAAAAAAAATTAAAAAAAAAATTAAAAAAAAAAAACTTCCAGGGAACACGATCTCTGTCTTGAAGTATCTGAAAGGCTGTCATGGGAGGAGAAAGATCAAATTTGTGTCCAAACTAGGTCCAAAGCAGAAAATTTTAGGAGGCAGATTTTTGCTAGGTACAAGGGAAAGCTTCCCAGTAAATAGAGCATCCTAGACGGGAAGCTATTGCTTCAAAGATATTTTCAAAGTTATTTATAATCAGAGGTCTTCAAGAGAAGGCTAGGTGCGCTGGTCGTGACTATACATGGATGGGTTTCCTTTCAGGTGTAGATATACTCGTGCTAAGATTCTGTGTAGAGCTCACAGAGGGGGACAGGGGAATAGCTAAAACTCAAAACTCTTGAGCCAGGACACATCCTGTATAAGGGTGCAGCGGCGGTCGGCGCGCATTACTGCGCCCTAGCCAGGGGAATCGGCGGAGGTGTCCCGGGCACTGACCGCGGGGAGGCAAACGCAGCCTACCAGAAGCCGGTGCTTTTCCAGAAAGGCTTCAGCTGCCCCGTGGCTGTGGAGGCGTCCACCGAGAAGAGGCAGGAGGCGAAGGTCTGCGGCAGTAGGGCGAGGAGCGGCAGCAGCGCTGCGGCCCACGTGCTGCGAGCCCCCATCCAGAGGCGCTACAAAGTGGCCGGGCTCCGCTACAATGTAGCTAGTCTCCGCAGCTGGCAGCCGGCTTCCGGCTCCTAGGGGAAGGAAGCAGGCCCGCCCCTCCTCGAGCGGCCCGGCTCCGCTCGGCTCGGGCCTCCCCGGGGAGAGCGCGCGCAGCCCCGGAATCTCGACACGCCTCCTCTGCACTCCCGGCAAGGAGCCCCACTCCCACTCCCACTCCCACTCCCACTCTCGCTCCCGGGAGAACGGATCCTCCCTAGCGGTTTCCTGCGGCTGCTTCCTGATCCAGCTCTTCCGGGCAGCCTGGAGTCGGATTAGGGGCGGGGCGGGGGTGTTCCTGAACTCTGCCCACCAGGAAAAAAGCTGGAGCCCCGTCTGAGGAAAGGGTTAGAGTGTGGATGATCTGAGATCAGAAGTCTAGAGCTGTGTGGGATGGTTAGAGGCCACGGCGTCCAACCTCTCCTAGAGAGGAATACTGAAGCTCAAAGAGGTTATTCAAGGTCACAGGCTACTAAATGGTAGAACAGGTACTTGGAATCTAGGTCTCCTGCCTCCAAATTCAGGCCCAGCCGGTGTTTCTCAACCAATTCAATCATAATAATCATAGGACCGAAGATTTAAACCTGAAAGAGACCTTAGAAGCCAATGAATCTAAACCTCTCCCTTTGCAGATGGAGGAAAAAGTCTCCCAGAGAAGTTTACTCGACTAGGTCTTCCGTCTCTAAAATCGGCTTTCTTTTGACTTTCACTTAAAGTTTACAAAGCCAACTGAACAATCAAAGATTAAATTCTTGCTGCTCAGAGAGATAGGACTAAGACTGAGATAAGCTTGACACTAGCAGGGCTTGGAGCAATACTAAAACTCGTTCTTTGAGCTCGAGGAACATGAGGAAGGAGGGATCGTTTCCAGCTGATTGAAACCGAGGCAGACTTCCTGGAAGAGTAAGGGGGTCCAGGAATCGAACCTTGAAGGAAGATTTTGTCACACTGGGAGGCTAGGAGTTCAGTCCAACATCAAGACAGATGTATACAGACAAGGAAGAAAAACAAAACAGAGCGAGGTTCCTGAACATGGAGATTTATTAACATTTTTAATTTTTAATAGGAAATTATCTCTTAGATTCGATTTTCTATTGAATTCAGTTAGAAACTGAAGTTCTCCATGCTCAACACTTTCTGCTCATATCACCATTAGTTGAGCCCACCCCACAGACCTAAATTTCTAGACTAGTCTGACATTTACCGCCTTTTGACCTTTTCTGAATCTCTCTTTTAGCTTCTGTAACAGGGGAATAGTAATGCTTCCCCTGCCTTTGTCCTAGGGATTATGTGAAGATCATAGGGAAACTTGAGAAATAATAGGCTATGGAGGTCAAAGTGTGGAGGTTTAGGAGTCACAAGACAAATTTCAGCCCAGGCTCCAGTTAAGTCAGCCAGTCAGTTAAAAAGCATTTATTAAGCATTTACTTTGTGCCAGGCTGCCCTGGGAAAATGAATTTAAAAATTAAATTTAAAAGGAAAAAAACAACCTGAACCAAGGGTTGGGAGAAGGCTGGAGTTGAAAGCTGGAGGGATGGGGGAGAAAGCATCCTTGGGGGGCATAGTGGGAGAATGAAGTCCTCCCACAGCATAAACCTGAAAGGAGAGAGCTGGCCTGGGCTGTCCCTTAAAATGGAGGTTTTAGGAATAGCTCACCAGTGAGAGAAGGGGACTTTTGGGTCAAAGGGATGTTTCAGGGTGAGAAAGCCATGAGGTATGAGGAAAATTCCACAGTGAGAAGGCAACTGAGGCACGGCAGTAAAGGGTAGAGAGTCACAAATAAGCAAAGGTAAATCATAACTTCTTTGAGCTTCAGTCTTTTTTTATTTGTATGATATGGATAATAATATTTATGAACTTACCTTATAAGGATGTTATGCAGAAAGTTCTTTATAAATCCCAAACAAAGGGCTATCTATAGAAAGGGAATGGTTATTATTGTTATTGTAAAGGCAACTGGTGTAGCTGATAGAGTGCTGGGAATCAGAAAGCTCTAAGTTCAAAAATCATATTAGCTACTTAACTCTGGGCAACTCAGTTTCTTCAACTATAGAATGGAAAATAATACTACCAGCATTTGTGAATTATTGTGAGGATCAAAAGAGATAATACTTGGGGTCTTTTAAATTAGCATAATACCTGGCATATAATAGGTGCTACATAAATGCTTATATTGGCTGTGCGACCTTGGGAATATCATTTATACTCTTAGTGCTCAAGGAAGCCCTTTAAGATTATAAATAGCAGAGAAGATACAGTCCTGTACAGGTAAAGGGAGTTTCCTCTCCAGGGAGTTGCCTGTCCCAGTGAAATCACGTGACCAATCCCTATCCCTGTGTATGAGACACCTCTACTACTAAAATGCTTCCCACAAAGCTTCCTGATGGGGCAAAATGATGCTCAGGTCTTGGAAGCTAAGCCAGTGGGTTGGACTGAACAACCTGAAGCCTCTTCTGTCTTTGGCCGTCTGATGCTATGAGTACAATCTCAGAAGTAAGGTTTGCAGGACAGTGTGGACCTTCATGGTTAAAGGCACAGATCCTTAGTGGCTAGCAAGAGATGAAATTACCCAAGATGTATCACTGCAACTTTTAAATACTATCTACTTAGGTACATGTGGAGAATCTGCCCCAGTGAAATCCCAGGTCTTCAAAGTATCAAAGAAATGGATGCTGAAGTGTTTCGGAAGCAGTTAAGCATTGTACGGATGTGAGTGAATATTAGAGAAGGAGGATTACATGTAGGGGATGCTGTGTAAGTTTCTTTTGATGTTGAGCCCTTGATATATGATGATGGATGATAAACTGCTTTGAGAAAATATCCATATCCTACATCCATAATTAAGAGGTCTGATAATGATTCTTCAGAGAACAAAAAAAGCCAGCCCAGGTGGAGTTAGGAAAAGATCGCTCATTGCCCATTGTTTACCAGGTCGAGTCTAAACTATTTATCTTGACATTCAAGGCCCTTTACCACCTGCTTCTATCCTGCTACTCCAAATTTTGTATCCCCTATATTCTTAATTCAAGCCCTCCCTTCTGGCTAGCTAAACCCCTTCCTGGCACATAGATATCTCTGAGTTTCCCCATGCCTGGAAATGTATTTCCTGGTTCCATTCAATTCATTTAAATTCGAATCATAATTATATAGTGTTTACAATGTACAAAGAAGTTTCCTCATCTGTAAAATGAGCTGGAAAAGGAAATGACAAGTCATTCCAGTATCTTTGCCAAGAAAACCTCAAACGGGCTCATGAAGAGTTGGAAATAACTGAAAACTATCAAACAATGACAATAAAGGGCAAGAGCCAAAGATTTAAACAATTCCTAGGATCTGCCCTCAGGGAGCTTACAGTCTAGTGGGCTGGTGAACCACATACAATTATACTACATACTATTGTATGTGTGTATACATACATACATATTATATATACATAATATATGTTATATATTTTATATTATATGTGTGTATACATATGTGTATATATATACACACATGTATATAATATATCATATATATATATACATATATATATATATATATATATATATATAAAATGAAAGATATGAAGGTGGCCAAGCACTATATATGTATGATGGGGGCCAATTTGGCTGGAGAGGAATTTGGAGGAGAGGAATAGGAGAAAAGATTTGTAAGTTAGGGCTTCATCAAATGATTGAGGGCATTGAATACTGGGAACATGCACATCTTCAGAGCTCAACTCACTCTCTCTTCCCTCCCTCTCTTCTTCCTCCTGCAAGATAAGATGCTTTCCCTGAGTAACTCTTTTCTCAATGACCTATTCTTTTTAGGCATCCCTCTAACACTTACCATCTGTGGTGTACCATTTATTCTACCTCCTTTGAGTGGATAATTAAATGGATAGATCAGGAAACTACTGCATCCAGTGAGCATAATATGATTAAATTTCATGGTAATAAGATGGAGAGCTGGAAGCTAGATGTAGCACTTAGGTATAAACATCTTGAAAGCAGAGTTTATCTCGTACCTATCTTTGTAACCTCCTGTATAGAAGATAGGACCTTACCCATGAAAACTGATTAATAGATGTCTGTAGAAATACTGGCTGATGTAAGATATACTCACAACTGAATGACTTCATGAATCCAAAGAGTAGTGATGAAAAGTAATGTCCATCCTAGAACAGAGGTGTCAGAGCTTTAGGCTAGCTTTGTGCCCACAAGGTAGGCAACACTCCCAAGTAGCCAGAACCAGGTATAAATGTAATTGGGAAATACTTAACAAAATAAACAAAAACCCAATAGAACAGAGATAATGTGAATATACAATTTTCTAAATCAACATGCTCTTGCTAGGATTTTTAAGTAAAGGTTAAGTAGCCCCAATTTTTATTTGAATTTGATATTACTGCTCTAGAGTCAAGTTTCTGATGTCTTAATTGTTCAACATTCGTCTCAGTGATTTGGGTGCTTATCAGATTTGCAAATGACATGAAAGTGGAATGACAAGAAGGATGACAGAATCAGGATGAAGAAATACAGAGAGAGAAAGAGAGACAGAGACATAGAGACAGAGACAGACAGAGATCTCAATCAACTGAAAATTAGCTTAAGGTTCTAGGAATAGTTAACTTGGAGAAAACTTGAGGAAGAGAGAAGAAAAATGAGTTTCTTACAGATTTCAGATTTCAAATACCAGAAGTCAGATTTAGCCATATACAAGGGAAGAGTTCTTTATCAGAAGTTCCTGGCAATAAAAGTAGGTGCTATAGGAGGTGGTGAGACTCCCAATACCAGAAGTATTCTAGGAGAGGTTGACTGATCATCTGTTAGAGCATGGTAGAGAAGACTCCTTTTATGGTGGGAGTTTGGATTAGAGAATCTCTAAAACACATTCTCCTCCTCCTCCCTTCCTTGCCCCGTCACCTCCCTACAGAACAGGAGGAAGTCTTTCGAATAATAAACACTCAGTAATAACTTGTTGAATGAGTGATACTGCTTAGCATTTGATTCATTTCTATTTTCCTGTCTGTTTTATTCTATATTTTGTTCTATGGGCTCTTCCCCACAGTTGGCTTCTCAAGAACTGCTCCTTGTTTGTGTCCACCAGACTGGAGCCAAGCATGGAAGGATCCTCGATAATATTCTAGTTGAGTTGAATCAGAAGGCCACCAATTAACCATACTCCAAGACTTTAATGGATCTGTAATTCAAGAAGATGTAATTTCATCAGAGTGGGTTCTTCCCCCCCCTCTAAAAGTAGCACAGTGTATAGAAAGACAGACCTGGATTCAAGTAATTCTGAGTTCAAATCTTTCCTCAGACACTAGCTGTGTGGTCTTGGGAAAGTCATTTAACAGTTGTCTGCCTCAGTTTCCCCATGGGGGAACAGGGGATTCCAGTCATCCTGATCTATGTCTGGCCACTGGACCCAGATGGAACCTTACACAACCCTGCCTTCCTCAAATCCAATTCACTTGCATGTCACGGCACCATCACCATCCCACCACCCCCCGATGTCAAAGTCCTCTTTGAGAAAGAACAACCATTACCTCCCAGGAGGGAAAAAAAAAATCAAAGAATATTTGTAAAGCATGTTATAAACCTTAAAGTACTAAATGAATGCTTATCATTATTCTTAGCAAATCTGCTAGTTCATAGTTGGTACCAACAAAAGGAAAAGGATCTAAGACCTTATTCTTGTAAAGCGCTAGGCTGCAGAGCTGTAATTTCTGCATAATGCAGCTGAAAATTCATTCCAATAAACATTTAGAAGCATTTGTTCTGGGCTGCACACTGAGGGACTGTAAGAGATGAATAGAACCTGATTTCTGCTCTCAGCAAGTTCCCAATCTAGCAGAAGAGAAGAAACAAGGGCTCTAAGAACTAAAATAAAAAATAAAATCATAGTAGGTACAAAAAAAAGGTGCCCAGCAAAGCTCAAAATTCAGGAAAGAAAACATATCTAGGATCTTAAAGCTGGAATGGATCTTAAAGTTCTACTCTCTCTTATTTTACAGAGGGGGGAAATGAGACTCACAGAGCAGAGGGACTTATAAAAGGATGCCCTAGAAAATCTAGGGGGACACTCACCAAGATGAATGAATCTCCTCCTCTGGCCTAGGTGGGCATCTAGTGTCCTGAGATATTGTGGGAGAAGTACAGGCTTGGGGAAAAGCCCTTGATTTGGGGACAGAATTCAGCAATTCAACAAGTCCCTCTCCTGTGTTAGGCCTGATACTACCAGCTAGGGTGGCAATGTCAAGAATAAAAAAAATCCTCCCTGCAAGAGATCTCAGAGACCATCTAGTTCACCCCCATTCATCATTTACAGATAGGAAAACAGAGACATCAAGAAGGGAAAGTGACTTGGCTGGGATAATAGGTAATGACAGAATTTGAACCCAGCTCTTCTGATTTCAGACTCAGAATGTTTCCCACTATATCATATTGCGGGAGATAATGCTGATCTTAAGAATCAGGAAGGTTTTAATTTCAGGGTCTTCTGAGGCTCACTAACTGGATGGCAAGAGAGAAATCTTTGAGCCTCAGTTTCTTTAGCTAGAAATGTCTTCTCATAATACCTATAGGAGGCAACTCACAGGAGTGGCTAGGTGGCTCAAGCGAGATAATTTATGTAAAGCACATTGCAGAATTTTAAACTTCTATCTAAATGTCAGTCATTGTTTATTCTTAAGTCCTACTGCCGGATAGAAACAAGTAAACAGATGAGTAAATACAAGATAATAGGAGGAAAAGCTTCCCAGTAAAAGGAGGAAAGGCTTCTCAGTAGGATATGACCCCTGAGCTGAACCTGGAGTGTGGTTAAAGAATCTGAGCGACAGGGGCCACAAGCGACTGCTAGTCCTGGCTCTGCCACTGACTCGCAGTGGAACCTTAGAGCGAATTCTGTCTCCTGTCCGAGCCTCAGTTGCCTCCTTTGTAAATAACAATGATGATCTCGGGGAGATCTAAAGTAGCAAACACCCCCACCACCTCACCCCACCCCCTCCAAAGTCTCCCCCTCACAATCTTTTAGTGTTGCAAGCAAGATGGGAGGAGATAGGCGTTCTGCTCCTCCCCCTCCCCGACGCCCAAGTCCAGCCTTCCGCCCTGGGTCTGCACTTCTTCGCACCTGCAGGTCCCCCCTAGTCCGGAGACGACCCCGCCCCTCTCCGCCCAATCCCTTACGGTCCCTCCCCCTGCGCCCCTGTGCCCGGAGCCGGCGCCTCTGGGCATGCTCAGTAGCTCAGTGGCCAAGGTCTGGCCGCCAGTCGGAAGCTGTGTGCGTCTCCGGCTCCTGCTTGCGGCCGGGCCCATGCGGACTGCAGAGCTTAGAACCCCCCGTGCGCCCTGGGCGCCCCGCGCCTAAGCCCCCGGCGGGCTGCGGGCCGG
>JAJPUD010000665.1:149544-235720 GCA_023553655.1 Myrmecobius fasciatus
GCCAGACCCACCTCCCCTCTGAGGACAGATCTCTGAGCAGGCTCTGCTGCCATTCACTACGTTCCTTGTTCTGAGACCTAAGCCTTTGACTCCCCCGGGGCTTGATGCTGGGACCCTTACATCTCTTCTCCTGCCTGCTGTCCTCTGTCCAGGTACCCTGGTTCTCCGTTTGCCAGCTTCTTCCTCTTAGAGGTATACTTGGAAACCTGACCTGGGGTAAGGCCCACAGAATTGGACAGTAGGCCAGCCTGAGTTTGGAGGTCTCTTTCTATGGAGATCGGAGAGATGGGCTGCTCCCTCTAATTTAAGGTCCTATGTTTAGCCTGGAGAAAAACAAAAAACAAAAAACGACCTGTAGACATCACCTTTCCATCAAACCTCCGTCCTCCCCCTAACCTCAAGTCTGGAAGGACCTACTGCTCCTTCTCATAGCATTTTGTATTTTTCAGAAACGTTTTATCATACAATATAGTGAAATGTGGTTATCTGCGCCTTCTAGTAGAAAGTTAAGCTTAGAGAAGACAGTCTAGATAATTTCTAAGCTTTACGTCTTCCACTGAACGCTCTCTACACACAGGTGAGATGTGTTAAATTGACATCGTTCCTATTTTTTTTTTTGGCGGAGCTGAGGGACAGAAAGGAACATTCTGGGAGCTTTGATTGTGTGCCATCTCCCCCTCCCCCACCTTGTAGTGTTACGGCTTTTTATCGGCAGTCAAGCCCCTTCTCTATGTAGTAGTGAGTGTTTGACAGGGAGACAGTGATGCAGATTGGGTCCCTGCCTTTAGGGAGCAGGGCACTCATAGTCTGGCTGGGGAGACAGTCTCCACCCTTGTCAGAATCCAGTGAGGGGGATAGACAATGCCATGGATGTTTCAAGGAGTTAGAGGTCACTTCTGGATGATGTGGTCAGGGAGGGCTTTCTGGGGAAGCTGTTACACAAACCAAGCCATGGTTTGGATTCAGATAGGGCCATGGAAGGTATGGTGTGACCAAAGGTTGGGATGGCCTGAATATGTGGGGGTAAAACTGGGAGTCCAGGAGCCCTTCCTGTATCTCAATCAGGTTAGTGTTGGGCCCCATGGGAACTATCCTGAGAGCACAATTCAGCTTCCTATGGACCACAGTGCAGCTCTTCACACAGCTGTCCTGATAGCCACAGGCTGGCTGAAGGACCAAATCAATCATTCATTTTTATAAAATATACAACTTTAGAGCTGGGATAGGAATAGAGATAGGGTTTGGACCAATATTATAATGGTAATGGTGTAGAGAGAGTCTTCCAGATGAGAACATTCTGTCACTGGATGTTGGTGTCTTCTTGAGTCAGCAAATATTTATCAACACCTACTATGTTCCAGGAACCTGAGCTAAGTGCTGAGGATATAAAGACAGGCAAAAGATAGTCCCCTCTCTCAGGGAAGTCACACAAATCACCATGTACAAACAAGCTATACATGGCATAAATTGGAAGTAATTAACTAAGGGAAGGCTTTAGAACTAAAGAGAATTGGGAATGTAAGGTAGGATTTTTAGCTGGGAACTGAAGGAATCCAGAAGGCAGAGATGAGGAGGCAGAGAATTCCAGGCCTAAAGAACAGAAAATGAAAATGCCCAAAGAAGGGAGGAGGGAGGGTCTTGTGTGGAGAAGAACCAGGCACAGGATTGTGGAGTATGATGCATCAGTAGTCTCAGAGAATGTCTTCAAAATGAAGAATGTCAGAATTGGGAAGGTGAGACTATCTGGACCAGATCGTTCATTTTACATTTGGGGAAGCAGAGGCCATGTAACATGTAGAAGAAATTCATAGTATATCCTGGAGCATCTTCTTGGGCTTTTTTGACTTTATTGCCTCTCTCTTTAGTTTTTACCATGATTGATTGTTGACATATTGATTGTTGACTGTCATGCAGAAAGGGAGATAACTCTGGGCAGACTAAAAGCCCAGGACTTCTACCACTTATGAATTATATGTGATCATTTCACTTTGGTATCTTTTTCATTTGTAAAATGGAATTATTAATGCTTACCTTGCTAGATTATTTTCAGGAAAGTGCTTTGTAAACTATAGAACTCAATACAAGTGAATCATTTTTATGACAACAATTGGTAACAGTAATTGAGTTTTGTGGCCACGGGGGCCCTTAGGGAACCATGGTATGGGACAAAAGAATCACTGTGATAATAATACTGCGAGTGCAGTACATGTCCGGCTAGCTTGCCCTTGAACTTCTAACCTCCAGTCTGGGAGAGGATAATGTCTGGTGAGCCCTTACCTGGAGGATAGTCATAATAAAGGAGGGATAATAATTGCAGCATTACCCCTTTCAACTCTCCTGAGAAGTAGATTGTCCATTTTTATCTGTAAGTGCAGAGAGGGGAAACCATTTGTTCAGCATTACACAGCAACTAAGAGTCAGAGACAGCTCTCAAACCTGGGCTCTTAAACTCTTTCAGTCCTTTTTCTGCTATTCCTCATTGTTTTTGTTTTTGTTTTCCTTCATGTTATGGACCAAACCCTATCCCTTTTCCCCCAGCACCTTAGTTTCTTGTCCACCTCTTTCTTCTTCCATTAGTAGCAGCTTCTGAAAATGACCTCCATTTAGCCACAAATTGGTATAGAGAGCCTCCCAGATGGGGAAAGCTCTTTCTGTCACTGGATGCTACATCTTCTCGAGTCAGCAACTCAAGGCCCTGGGCTTTAATGGAAAGAATACTGGAAGGCCTGGGGTTGTGTCTTAGCTCTGACTTCTTCCTCTATGACCTTGGTTACATCGAAGCTCATTTTCCTCATCCCTTGTTGAATGAGAGCCAAGATAGATGATCTTTAAGGGCACTTCCAGCCCTATAGCCAAGAAGATGACTGGAAGCTGGGAAGAATATAAAAGCATTTTTTTTTAAAGGAACATATAAGGTCCAACACAAGGAGGTATTAGGGAGTTAGGATGCCTGGATCTAGATCCCATCTCTTCCTTCTGAGTTATATAATCATGGCAAATATGCTCTCCAGGGAGCTTCCAGTTCCTCAGTGGAATTTGGGCTGAGATGTGGCTTCCAACATGTTTGAGAATGAGGACCTCATTTTTCACCTCATCTTTCAGACTTCACCCCTCCCCACATGATAGTGTGCTATTAGCCATAATATCTTGATTTAGAAAAAAAAATATATGTGGCCTAAAGCTACTATGAATTCAGGAGTGCTTTTAATGGCAATCACATTAATATCTATATGCATGTGAAAAATAAAAACACATGTGAGTGAGATGTACTATTTGTTGTTTACAGAAGGCATATTTTGTGGATTTGTAGATTTCTTAAAAAACCCACAAAAATAAACAAACAAACAGAAACAAACTCTAGCCTTGAAGGAGTCCATAACCCTCAAATTGGGATCTTTGTATATTTGCAGGTCTCTTAAAAAACAGAACAAAACAAAACAAAACAAAACAAAAAAACCAAAAAACTCCAGCCTTGAGGGAGTCCATAACCCTCAAATTGGGATCTTATTTGTGGATTTGCAGATCTCTTAAAAAACAAAACAAAACAAACAAAAAACAAACAAAACTCCAGCCTTGAAAGAGTCCATAACCCTCAAATTGGGATCTTATTTGTGGATTTGCAGATTTCTTAAAAACAAGAACAAAATCCTCCAGCCTTGAAGGAGTCCCTAACCCTCAAATTGGGACCCACTGCACTAGAGATTTGCTAATTCAGTTCAGTGTTGATTAAGAGGTATTGTAGATACATTCTGGTTCAAGATTTAAGGCTGTTTATAAAACAAACATCTGGAAACTTTTTGAACTGTCATCCCTCACCCTTAGTGAGTGTCATGAAACAGCCACATCCCTTATGAAATTCTCTTTTCCCCCCATCAGGGCTGGTAGGAACCCATGAGTCGTGTGGGTTTAAGAGGTTGCTGAAGATGGGATTGTTGTCTGCAAATAATAGAGCTCTGCCTCCCAAGCAAGCCCTGACAGGACTCCTAGGGAGCAGGAGTAAACCTTCACACTGGGAAAATACCTTCTGTACTTAAGCCTTTTGGCTTCTCTCAGGCCGATTTTGAGCTTAAGCCCCGTTCTCTGCTGAGACTGACAGAGACGATTAACAGCTCTATGAGCTGAGAGTCTCTAAGGAGGATTTTTGTTCTCAAGGGCCCTCTAGACAGGCAGGTGTCCGATGTTTGGGTCTATGCTGTGAGCCTGGCAAGGCAGGGATGGAAGTCCTGGAGGGAGAAGCTGCCTCCAAACTGCTCGGAGTTGGGCTTTTCAGGCTGCCCCACTGGGGCCCAGGCCAAGTGCAGGCAGGAGGTGGGCTTTGGGCCTAGAAGACAGCTGTCTCTGAATCCTTCCTCTGCCCACTCGCCTAAAGGAAATCCCGACCTTCTCATCTTCAGCCATTGTTGCCGAAGAACGCTCCTGCTTTCAGCTCACTGGCTGCCAGAGGGAAATCTAGGGGTCTGCCTTGGACGTCATCAGTCTTGGAGTGAATGCTTTTGGGGAGGGCCTTGTGCTTGGTGCAGGGATACAGAGAGATTGAAACCTGGGCCCTCCCCCCAGAGGGGATTTGTGGTCCAGTAGAGGAAACAGGATATACACACAAAAGGTACTTGAGTGGAAGACTGTGGCCTTGGAGCCTGGAAGCTTGGGGCTGAATCTCAGCTCTGACTTATTAGCTATGAGAATGTGGGCAAAACACTGAATCTCTCCGCCTCAGTTTCCTGTTCTATAAAATGGAATTATACTATAATAATACTTTTGTTTCCTGTCTCGGAGGGATAAGCACCTTAATCTACTAGAACCTGGGGGCTGCTATTATCTTGGAGAAGTATTTACGACCCTAGTAATGTCAAATATACAGAGGCTCAGTGGTTTGTGGCCGAGAGCTGGATGTCAAAAAAGCTTCCTTAGTCCTTCTTTAGTTTCGCCACAGGTAGATTTTCAGCCTACCTTCCCTGTTATAAATGTAGAACTTTTCTGAGTGGTCTGATTTCAATCGAGATGGGTGGGGGACTCTGTGAGGAAAATTCAAAAGGCAGGATAAGTATTCTCCCCATTTTATTGTCTGGGAAACCAAAGCCTTGGAGGGGAAGTGACTTGCTCATAATGACACTGTGCTAGCTAATGCCATAGCCAAGACTAGAACCCAGACTCCCTGCCTATTTAATTCATCATATCACTGGCGATTCCCCCACTCATTCATAACAATTCCCCTGAAACAATTAAATTCAATTACTTATGACAGCCTGGGGAAGTTTTATTAAGAACTGCCTTGTCTTTTACCCCCTTACTAAAGATCAGTTGTATAACTTACACATGTATAAGTGTGTATATATGTATGTATATATGCACATATATATATATACATATATAAATATAACTGCATATAAATATACAGTTAGCACTATATATTCTGGGTGCCCAGCCCAGAGCTGGCAGCTGTTTAGAATACAAAGAATAAAAAGGCATAGTCTCTGCCCATGAGGAGCTGATAGCTTTATGGGCAAAGTACTCTGGGATACTTGAAATATTTAGATACTTGAGAAATTGGCAGGTCATAATTATGGGGACATAGAGAGCCCACAGCAGTCAGAAGCTTCTAACCATCAGCAGTGTCCATGGAACAAGTGAAATGGCCTTCAGCATCATCATCCCACAGTCAGTCCCTGTGTAGAATACTATCTTCAGTACTGGGTACCATGTTTGGGGCAGCCAACTGCAGAGGAGAGCAGGTAGACTGGGCAGGAGATTGCAGTGAATGTGGGAATCAGTTGGTGGTTCTGGAGAAGAGAAGTCTCTGGGAGCGAATGCAAGAGGTTGTCCCATGGAAAAGGGATTTCACCTGTTTTGCTTGGTCCCAGAAAGCAGAATTAGGAATAAGGCACTAAAAAAGGTAGGGGAAAGCTGCATTTTGATTCAATATCAAGATGAATTTCCCAATAGTGATCATTGTCTAACAGAGAAGGGTCTGGGCTGGAAAGGATCTTAGAGACCATTGAGTCAGGGACTTTTCATCTTCCCTGTGTCTTGGCAGTAATTTGGGGAAGCCTGTGTCTGGAATCAGACTTTTAAGTGTATAAAATAAAATGCATAGGGTTACTAAGAAAATCAACTATAATGAAATACAATTAACAAACTTTTTTTAAAAAAGATAAAGAAACGCTGATCTAGGCCAACCTCATCATGTCACTAATGGGGAAACTGAGGTCCCAAACAAGGGAAGTGACTTGACTAAAGTCAGATGGTGAGTTAATGGTGGAGACTAAAATCCGGGTTTCGTGACTTCCAACTTTTATGAGGTAGGGATTAAGAATGGATGGATATCCTGTCTGGTCTCATCCCTCCTCTTCCCCAAGTCCCAGCTACTTATGAAATATTGAAAATTCTAAGACCTGTAACAGTTTGTTTTGTCTTTTGTAATATATTCTTCTTCAGACAAAGGGTTTATAGCCATCCTTTGCTGTGGATCAGATATTTCCCAGTTAAAGCAATAACAGTTCCTCCCATGTGTACAGAGCTTTATCACTTATAAAGCTCTTTTCTATGCATTATCTCACTTGATCCTCACAACAGTCCTGTGGAGGAGGCAGAGTGGGATTTGTTTTCCCCATTTCATTGAAGAGAAAACGGAGACTAGAGATCATAATGATTTAGCGGTAGAGTTAGGGATTTTGAACCAGTTTTCCTGCTCCCTGTGGCTAGAGCTCCTTTCTGTTGTATCAGAACCACATTTTTCTTTGTCTGTTCCTTCTCATTGCCTCTGTTGATGGTTGGCATTAATGAAGCTACCTGTGCAACCTCCCAAGGAGCAGCCACGTGGAGTGGAAAAGCCTACCTGGCAAACTGACATTTCAGGAAGTAAGCCCTGGCTCTCACCTGGGAAGTGAGAAAAAAAAAAAATGTTTCCCATCCCTTTCCTTCTTCTCTTTCTTACCTTCTAGGGAAGCAGAGAAGTCACCCTGAAAAGTTTATGAGTTAAAAAGGTCACCCAGAGGAACATTTGTAGGAGTCTTTGCCAGACTGGGGCAAGCTGCTTTGGGAAAAACCCATCCCCATGCCAGGAGCCAGCTCTCTTTGAGAAGCCTGTGCCCACACAGCCTTGAGATCATTTCAGTTCCTCTTGTTTGCAAAGAGCTAGGGATAAAAAGACTGGAAATAACCTTCTTCACCTTCAAAGAATTAAGATCTAAGTATGGCTCTTAACTTGAGGTCAGTAAACTGATTTTGAAAAAAAAAATCTATTGATACTGTACTTTAGTATAATTAGTTTCCTTCAGTAAGTCTGTGTATTTTATGCATGTAAAAACATGATTCTGAGAAGAGCTCCATAAGTGTCACCAGACTGCCAGAGGGAGCCATCAAACAAACAATGCTTGAGAATCCCTGGTTTGGGTAAGAAATGTACACATATAAGTCAAGGAAAATGTGATAGTTGGAAAGAAAAAGTCCCTAAGAGGAGATTTCAGGAGGAAGAAATCATTTTTATCTTTTGGAGGGGAAGGATGAGGAAGGCTTTGAATTTATTGAGGTGGGTGAATGGATATCCCACTGGCCCCAGCCCTTTGCCACAAAGACACAGGAAGATGTGGGGAGCCGGCACCCTAAACTAGGACTTGGGGATCCAAATCTAGAATGTTTTCCACTACTCCCATACATAGATATGTCTCTGGAACTCTCTGAAAACACAGAGCACACCAGCTTGGAGACAATTGAAGGCGTTTCCTTGCCTAGATGGTACTTAGATGATAAGACGAGGCCTTAATGTGTATATTATACTTAAAGAGAAATCCCAAATGACATCCTTTAGAAGGGTCTGATTTCCAAAGGTTTCTCCATTCTGGGAGAGTGTGTGTGTGTGTGTGTGTGTGTGTGTGTGTGTGTGTGTGTGTGTGTGTGTGTGTCTGTCTGTCTGTCTGTCCGTCTGTTTGTCCATCCACATGAGGGCAGGAGGAAGAGGTGACCAGGGAGGATCTTGGAGAGAGGTGGAGAAATCTGAAACCTGAGCCTTGCCCTACAAAAACTACTTCTCTGGGGACAACCCCAACCCCATCTGCATCCACATCCGAATCCTCCAGTTTGGAGGTGGGTGAGGTTCTGGGACTGCCTCTGGCAAACCTGTTCTGCCAGTCCAGGATTTGACACCAGAGAAAGATTGCTTAGTAACTATGGTCAAAAGAGGGATTGTAAACTAGCCGAGTGGGAGGATTAATTGCTAGGTTGTCTCTGTGAAAGTATAAGGAACACAAATTCAAAGGGGAAAGAAGATGGTTCGTTTGTCAGATTCCAGGCTGGTGGCAAAACCAGTCTGGGGAATGTTTATGTTTTCAGAAAGCCAGGCAGATGACTTGGGGTGAGCCCTGAAGGTAGATGGCCTCAGGAAGATGTCCCCTGACTAGAAGTCAGACCCAGCCTAGTTGGGGAGGTGCCTGGTGACTAATACCTGTCTCCCCACCCCCCACAACCATTCATTCAGTGCTCTGAAGGGCTGCCATTCATTTCTCTTCCTTGAACCTCATATCACTCCCCCTGGGAGATAGCGGAGGGCAAAGACCATTGTGGTCATCCCCATGTGGCCATTTGGAAAACTGAGCCCCAGAGAAAGTTGGCTTTAGGAAAAGCTCAGAGGTTTGCCCACAAGTTTGTACACAACAGTTCTTAGCAGAGCCTGGGCTAGAATTTGGATGTAGACTCCTAGACTGAGCTTTTGGGTGGGTATAGAGAAGAGGGCATGGCTGGCTGTTCTGTGGAAAGGTTGGAAGTATAGATAGGTGGGACCACTCCCTTCTTCTGTTTAACTGTCTGCAGAAAGTGGTTTTTTCCATCCCAGCAGCAAGTTGGGGATCAGGCTTTCTTCCCCTCCTAGGACCCTTGGAGGCCGTTTCCTTTTACAGGTAAAGAAACTGGGACCAAGAACAATCAAAAGTCTAATCCACGATGGAGGTCACGGGCAGCAAATATCAAAGCCAGGATTTAAGCCCAGGTCCCTCAAACCCCAAATCCAGCATGCCCTTCACTGTGTCTCTTTCCCACCCCCTTTGCATCCCCTGGAGGTTAGCACAGGGACTGAGACACGGTAGCTGCTGAATAAAAGTTTAAGGAATTGAGTTGTGGCATGGCAGTGCCCCAAGACTCAGAAGGTCATACCCACACAGCCAAAGCCCAGTCAGGTTGGCAGGCTTGGGGTGTGGGCCCAGGACACACATGTTATGTGTCTGACCCTCAGGGAGAGGGTCACCTGGATGGCTTGGCCAATCAGGCCTGAGTAAGTTGGTTTTGATTTTGTCACAGCAACCTATCAAGCTGTTAAGCTATTGTCCTAAAGGTAACGAGGAGATGGGTAGATCCACTTTGTTGAAATCAGGGATCCTCAAAGAATAATATTCAACTGTAATTTATTTGCTGATTCTGAAGAAAAAACTCAATGCTTAAGCTTATATTTATAGCTTCCTTTTTTTTTAAAAAAAAACAAATAACTATATGAGTTTATCAGTGACTCCTGTGTCAACATCAATAAATACTATAAAGCTCTTTTCTGTGCACGGCTATGTCTCCTCCCGTTATATTTCTTTGTCCAAAATCTATGTTCCTTTAAATTATTTTTTATATCTTTTTTCAAAAATCAATTTTCTTTCCCAACATGTTACTTCCCTTACATCCCCAAGAACCTTCCTTTATAATTAAGACTTTTTTTTTAAAAAAATCTAGGAGAGAAGGGGGAAAAATTTGAAACACAAGGTTTTGCGAGTCAATGTTGAAAAATTATCCATGCATATATTTTGAAAATTAAAAGCTTTAATAAAAAGAATTTTTTAGAAAGACAAAAAAATTAAAAATTAAAAAAAATAGTTCAGCAAAACTGATCCCTGAATCAAATCCTCCAACAGTATGTGTTGTGCTCTACACCCATAGTCCCCCACCTCTGTCAACAAGGGAGGGATGTACTAGCTCATAACATGTTCCTTAATTTTGGGCAAGACCTGTGCCAGGTTCTGAAAACACAAAGGCAAAATTAGGAGGCAGTCTCCTTTTCTCAGAAAGTTTATGTTCTCCTTGGGAGATGGGATGGAGGGATGGGGAAGCCATCAGGTAGTTTGAGAAAGGAGGGAGAGCTAAGGGGAGAAGGGAGGCAGAGAGGGAACTGGGAAGGTTTCCTGGAGGAAGTAGCTTCAGAGTTGACTCTGAAAGCCAGATAAGGATGATATAGGAAGTGCGCTGGAGGCATATGGGATATTTTGGGTAAAAACCCAGTGTCAGAGGAAGGCATGTTCAGGGAACAGCCAGCAGCCACTTTAGCTGGAATGTAGAGTTCATGGACAGGAATAATGCGAAATCAATCTGGCATGGTAGGTGGGAGCCAGATTGTGGAAGGCTTTAAATGTCAAGCTGGGGAGCTTATTTTTTTAATCCTAGAGTCAATATATTTATTTATATTTCTCATATTTTTCACAGCAATAGCGAGAGATAGTGTAGCCAAGCAAATAGGGAGAGAAAATCTCAAAATCAGGAAAATCTGGGTATAAGTTCTACTTTTGATAAATATACTAGCTGTGTGACCCTGGTCAGATCAGTAACCTGTTGTTTGCCTCAGTTTCCTTAGCTGTTGAAAGGAGATATTTATAGCACATACAGTCTGTGGTTGTGGTAAGGATCAAATAAGATATTTATAAATCTTATTATAATTTAATAAAAAAATAATAATTTATTTAAAAAATTATAAAAGGCTTTGCAAACCTTAAAGTCTATTATTACTATTATCACTTACACTACATTACTACTACTACTACTACTACTACTACTACTACTATTACTACTGCTACTACTACTACTACTACTACTACTACTACTATCATTACTATCACTGCTCACCTCCTCTTCCTTTTTCCTACCCCCCCCCCACTACTACCATTACTCCTCCTACTACTTCTCCCTCTTATTCCCTGTTTCCTCATTTGTTATAAGAGAATGAAATAGCAATTATCTTACAGGGATAGTGTGAGATAAAATTTGTTAAGGGGACTTTGCAAATAGTAGTAGTAATAGTTATTTTAGTTCATAAAATTGCTACATCACAATTTGTTCAGTCATTCCCTGGTTGTCACTATTACAGATACACAGAGGAACTATTATTAATTGTTGACATCACACAGTATCATAGGCTTATTGATCTAGAAACCTCAGAGAAAGCCTTGTCAAATACTCTTATTTTACAGGTGGGGAAAGTGAGGCTCGGGGAAATTAAGTGACTTGCCCAGATTTATGGAGGTAATGTTAGAGGCTGACTTGGAACGTTTTTTTTTGGGGGGGGTTAGTAAGTTTATTTATTTATTTAGGTTGAGGCAGTTCGGGGTAAGTGACTTGCCCAGGGTCACACAGCTGGAAAGTGTTAAGTGTTTGAGACCAAATTTGAACTCAGGTCCTCCTGACTTCAGGGCTGGTGCTCTATCTACTGCACCACCTAACTGCCCCCAAGTTTGTTTCTTTTTCAATGCACATTGCTTTATGAATCATGTTGGGAGAGAAAGGGGAAGAGCAAAAAGGGAAAACCCTAGGAGAGAGAGAGAAAAAAAAAAAACAGAAAAAAGAAGTGCACACAGCATGTGTTGATTTACATTCAGTTTCCTTAGTTCTTTTTCTGGATGCAGATGGCATTTTCTGCTCAAAATCTATTGGAATTGCTTTGGATCACTGAATACTGAAAAGACCCAAATCTTCATAGTTGATCATTGCACATTCTTGCTGTTACTGTGTACAATGTGTTCCTGGTTCTTGTTTCTCTCAGCATCAGTTCATGTAAATCTTTCCAGGCCTTTCTATAATCAGCTTGCTCATCATTTTTTATAGAACAATAATATTCCGTTACTTTCATATACCACAACTTGTTCAGCCATTCCCCAATTGATGAGATCCATCACTTTAATTGGAATCTATATTTAATTGGAACCTATATTTTCTCAATTCCAGAGTCAGTGTTCTATTTGTGGAACCTTGTTTACTCTCTAGGTCAAAGCCTTTCTATAATTTAGCAGGTAAATATCGAGGTGTCTCAGAGTTTGCTAGTTGCTGACGGCAACATAACTGGTAAACATGAATCAGCATTTGAACCCAACACTTCCTCACTTCCTAGTTCAACACTGGTTTTACTAAGTCACTGTCATTACAAATTCATTCTGCCTTATTATAAATAATTATAATAATATTAAAAATATCTTTGAAAAGATATTATTTTCTCCTTTTGGTTTTGACATTCTTAGGATATCCATAATAATTGGATCAAATAATTATTGGATCAAAAAGGCACGATTAATTTTTTCTTAATATGCTGTCAGATTGTTTTCCAAAAATATCCCATTGACTTGTAATTCCACCAGGAATGTCCAAGGCGACCTGTTGTCATAGGTTTCTACCAGTATAAAATTTAATAGTTTTTTTGTTTTTTTTTTTCTATTGTGATAAACTTAAGATATTAGGATAATGGGTTTGGAAGCCAAAAGAGACTTTATCAATAATATATCTTAATACCACCCCCATTCCCTCACACTCCTGTCCCATCCATTTTTACAAAGAGGAAAACTGAGTCTCAGAAAAATAGCAAGTAATTTGTTCAGATCACACAGTGAAATCAGACTTAGGATTCATAACTTAAGTTTTTAGACTCCAAATGCAGTGATCTTTCCATAATAGCCCACAATAAATCTCAGGAGTGCCCTCAGAGTTGTTTTAATATGCATTTATTTCATCATGAAGGGGGCTGGCCATTTCCCTAAGTGATTGTTTATAATTTGTGTTTCCTCTTTTGAAAATTGCCTGTTCTTATTCTTTGACCACTTATACATGGGGATTGGGTGTTTCTCTTGAACATATTGGATTTTATCAGTTCTTTTTTCTGTCTTATTTTCCACAATGATTTTACCCCTAATCTCATATTTTTTTAACTCAATCATACTGGGTTGGGGTTTTTTCTTTTTCTTTTTGGTTGTTTTTATTATACAGATTTTTAAAGCATTATGTAACCAAAGCCATCCACCTCATTCCCTATAATTTCTTCTGTTTGTTCATTGTCCTTGGTTTTTGCATGTTTCCCAAATGCTCCTGCTTCACTCTGCCATCTCCAGTAGAATAAAGAATTGCTCAGAGGGCTACAGATTTTTCTCTTTGAAAATTTTGATTGATTTTTAGACTCAGTGCTCAGAGGATGACATTCCCATGCTACTAATCAGTTCAGCAGAGCTGGTAGGTGGGCTGGGCATGTGTTTATGTGGGTGGATGGGTGGGCATTAATTAGAACATCAAGTCTTAGCTCTAGCTGCGATCTCTGAGCTCCTTTAGTTGGCATAAACTATGGGTTCTTAACCTTTTATTTTATTTATTTTTAAAAAATTTTTTGTAGCATGGGCCCCTTGGGTAGTCTAGTGGAACTTCAGATTTTTAAGTAATTGAAGAAAATGCCCAATTTCAGTTAGAGATTAGTGCAAATAAAGGCATATTTTTTTCTCCATCTAAGTTTATGAACTCCCTGAAATTTATCCATGGCCCACACATAAGAACATGGTAAAGAATCACTAGTGTCATGGGGAAAGCCTTGGGTTTGGAGTCAGGAGACTTGGATTGAAATCCTTGTTCTGACACCAATTTGCTTGTATGTTCTTGACCAAAGTATTTACTATCTCGGAACCTCAGTTTGGCAATCTGTAAAATGGGAATTGTAATTTTTTCATTGTTTATTTCATGCTGTCTTTGGGTCATTATCCTGCCCAATGGCAGGAGTCCTTCAGCATCCCTGATCAACTTCTAATCACAGAATATCTGTTCTGATTAGAAGCTCCCAAAGGCAGCACCTTCTACCGTTGAACAACTTTACTTTTGTTAGAAGGAAAGCAACCTTTTTGTAAATTTTACCTGCTGATTTTTTTTTGACTTCCCCCTAAGGTTCTACTCTGTCTCCTTATTGTGGCCTGGGGTGAACCAGGGTTCTTCAAGGCTATACCAGTGGGATGCCAGTTATGGCAGATCCTACTGAGCTAGAAAAGCTTCCAGTATGTGATGAGCAAAAGTCTTTGCTCTTCAAGATTGGCCTAATGAGGATCATCCCTAGATTAACTGCAGTGTGAGGCAGTATTATTAATTTTTTTAGCCCTAGCATCTCTCAAAGACCATTTGCTGAATTGTAGAGGATGGAGTAAAAATGAATCCACTTCTTTACTTCAAGCCCTAGTGATGTTAAGTTCTGTCATTTTTCTTTTCTCTAACCAATCTGGTGGCACTCAGAAATGTTTTAATTTGGAATTGTTTGCTGATTAGCACTTATAGAAGCAAATAACCACGTTAGGGACTTTCCAGAGTCATGCATGGGGTTTTGGCCCTTCTTTACCAACTCCCCATTTTTTCATTCCCTCTCTCTTGCTCCTTATCCTCGGTGGCTTTGGAAATGCTGATGATACTGGTGGCAAGGAGCCACAAACTTGCTACAGGACACTGGCCACAGTGACCTGTCCCTAGTTGAGAAGGGACTCATGTTGCTACTGTGGCTCTGGCAACTTTGGAACTTGGATTTAGCATGTAGGGCACCCATATTCCATTCTATGGAATTCCTGAAAGACTGAGAATAGTCAGGAGACTTTGACTGGAGCAGCATAAATCTGAGTGAGTCCCTGTTGTATTCTAATCAAATGAACTGCCCTTGGGGTGAAGTTCCACGTTCAAGTTCTGGCTCCAAAATTTATTAGCCCTATGACCTTGAGTAAGTCTCTGGGCCCCATTTTCCCCCTTTGTCATGGGGGGATTGTAATGCTTGGGTTACCTTCCTCATGAGGTTGTTGTGAGGAAGAAATGCCCTTCATAAATCTTAAAGCAGAATAGAAATCGGAAATATTATCATCCATTATTACTGTCTCTAGCTTTCCTTTCAGTTCCCATTATTGCATCTTTCTTAAGACATTATTGAATCTAAAAAGGTTTTTTGTTTCCACAGTCTGCAACTTTATGTCTCATGAGAAATGCTTGAAACACGTGAAGATCCCGTGTACCTGTATTGCTCCAAGCCTGGTCAGGGTGAGTAGAAAGATTTATTTAATAAAGTTTGCTACCCATAGATGAGTGGGGTTAATTTTTTCTTTTTATAATGATGATGAAATCATTGGTCGTTCTAATAACTTTTACTTTGCTCTGTGTTTATGTGTGTTTTATTTTAGTACAAGCTTAAATGTAAGTATCATTGGGGCCAGGATGCTCCTGGTGTTTGGATACTAGGTCATCATCATGGTGCTTAGAAATTTCATCATGGTACCTTATATTCATTTATTATCAAATAGTTATTATTGAATAATTGTATTCAATTATTATTGAAGTGAAATAAGATTTGAGTTGTGGATTTAAATTTTATTAATAGGATTCTGATTGGGCATTGTTGGGTCTGTTATGGTTTTTGTTTCCCCTGGACTTGAGGGTGGGAAAATGGCAAGGGAAGTGTCCCAGTCAGAACTGGGTGGAGCTCCATGCCTTTCTTCCCATTTCTCAGTAATGGTCATATGAAAAAGCTAGAAGAGAATTAAGACTATTTTGTTCAAGTGCTTTTAATCTTTTTTTTTGTATTATGGGCCCCAATGGCAGTCTGATAAAAACCTATGCCCCTTTTATCAGAACATATTTTTAATGCATAAAGCAAAAATATGTGGGATTAGAAAGGAAGCTAATTATTGAATTGCTATTGAAATATATGGATAATGTGAAAAATGTTGAAGTAAACATATTTTTTTAGAAGTTCACAAATTCCTAGTTTAAGAACTATTAGTCTCACCATAAGGAACTGAAGAAAGGAGGTGACTTTCCCAAGATCTCTTTGGTTATTTAATAGTAAGAGACATTTTTTCCCCAAGATCTCTTTGATTATTTAATAGTAAGAATCATGTTTTCTGAATGCTCCTCTAGAGCACGAATTTCAGCTGGAAGGTGCCTTAAAGGGTATCTCAATCAGTCCATACCCCAACACTCTATATTCCTGACAAGTGGTTGTCCAGCTTCCTCTTGAAGACCCTCAGTGGTAGGGAAACTTTGGAGGCAGCCCACTGTATTTCTGAATATCTCCTTTTTTTTTTCCAAGGAGGTAATTTTCTTCAACTTACAATGGAGCTAAATCTGTTTCTTAGCAATTTATACCTTTGGCTTCTTGTTGCCTTTGTTCTCTTTCATGGTCTTGCTGACTCAGGGGCACAGAGACCACCTTTAGTTTTCTGTTGATGGAGGTTTTCAAGCAGGGGCCAAAGGGCCATTTGCCAGGAATGGAGGTTTCTGCAGTGAATAGGGGGATAGACTCCTCCTGTGAAGATTTCCAAAGCTCAGGTGGTAAGAGAAAAAATAAAAAGAGAAATAAAAAGAAAAAGAAAAAAATAAAAAAACCCTTCACCCCATCCAGGGTCCTTGCAGCCTATTAGCTCCTTCCTGCGACCTTAGACCAATGCTTGCACACAGTAGATGTTTAATAAATTATTGGTATTATGATGCTCAATGCCATCAAGTCAAATAGGGAAAATGGAGCAAGGTCCATTAATGGTGGTTTCTCCTGCTCCCTGAAAACCTTTCCTGCAGCCCAGAACTCCCAACACGGCTTTTATTTTGTTTTTTTTTTAATGGGTTTTTATTGCTAATTACTATTTGAAATGTATCCATGACCAAAGAATTCACTTAGTTTTTAATTTCCTGATGCTAAAGCTCCACATTCTTAGCAAGGGTGGCTTCATGCAGAAAACATATTCTGTCAGAATGTCTTGATAATTTCTTTTTTTCTCATTCTCTTCCTCCTTTCTTCCATCGTTACCTTCTTTTTTTCCCTTCCTTCTTTCCTTTCCTTCTCTCCCACTTTTTCTCCTTTCTTCCCCCCCCCCCTTCTCCAAGGACATAGTGAACACTTATTAAGTGCTTTTTCATCCATCTATTCATTTATTCTTTTCTCTCATTCTCTCTTTTCTCCCTCTCTTTCAGTAAAATAAATGTTTTATTCATGCCCTTTTTTTAAACTATCTCTGCCACTCCTCAATATGCCTTCCTTCCAGTCAGAGCCCTCCCTTGTAACAAAGAATGATAATTAGCCAAACACAAATTGTATCTGAGAACAAGAACCAAGTTTCTGCCTTAGTTTACCAGGCTCTCTGTTGGAAAGACAGGCTTCATTATCTATCACCACATTGGTGAAGAATTCTGAAGGTTTTTAGTTTTAATTTCCTTTTCATGATTACAGATCATCCTGTAAATAGTTCTGGTTCTGATTACTTTGTTTTGTATCAGTTCATATAAGTCTTTCCAGGTTTGTTTGAATTCTTCATATTTTTTTTAACTACACGTATTAGAATCCAATATAGTGGAATGAGATTAGTGCACATAATGAAATGTAACATTCTTGTACTATTCTTTGTTCAGCCATTCTCCAAATAATGGGCAACAGATTTTGTTTAGTTTTTTAACCGCAAAAAATGAGGTTATTGATATTTTAATATACATAGGACCTCTGTCTCTGTTTTTTACTCCCTTGAACTCTAAACACTGCTGTTTTTCTCCCCCTTCCCACTGTGTTCTGCATCCCCCATCTATTTGGATAGCAGAGGACATGTCTCTCTTCCCCACTTAGGAGTAGCCCCTCTTGCCCAAGACCCACTCAAGCTCTTGGTATAGCTCCTTATAGGGCAGCCAAGTGGTACAGTGCTCAGGCTTGGAGACAGATAGGAAAAACTCATTTGCTGTGTGACCCTGGGCTAATCCCTTAATCCATTTGTCTCAGTTTCCTCCTCTACAGAATGGAGATAATAATCCCCCTCCCATGATTGTTGTGAGAAAGAAATGACATAATAATTGTAAAGCACTTAGCACAATGTTTGGTACATAGTCAGTGCCATATTAATCTTACCTATTGATGATGGTGATGATGGCCGTGGTCCTTAGGTTCTCAGAGGGTCAGTCTTTGGGACAGTCCAGAAGCCTCTTAATGACCTCTTTATCTTGTTCCCAGGGTCTTCCTTGACTCTATTCCTGGGAATTGATGAGTTGGACCCTTTGGAAAACATTTTCCCCCGACATTTAACCAGTTTTCTTTTACTTCATTCCCAAGTAAATTTCCCAAGACCTTCTTGGGCTAGCAGAATTTCCTGGATTCCAATCTAGAAGGTACCTTAGGGATCACCTAGCCCAATATAATTATTTTATAGAGGAAGAAGCTGAGGTAAAGGTACTAGCTCAGGGCACCAGCTGTCTAGTGACCTCGGCTGGATTGAAGGCTTCAGACTCCCAAGTCCAGTTTTTTTTTTTTTTTTTTTTTCTGTTACACTAGGCTGCCTTCTCTGGTTCACTACAGGTGGGTGAAAGTTATGTAATGACTTCCTGTTGCCCTCAGTGAGTGTAGATGAATGGGAATCCTTGGATTGGACCATGCTGGACATGGGAATGGCCAGAGTGTGCTGGTATTAAACACCTAGTGGCAAAACCCTGTGCTGCTGACCAGGATCAAAAGAAAAGCATTCTTCTGACTCAACATGGACAGATCTTAAGCTTCATGAATAGGAGCCTAGGATATGGAATAAGGGAGATCACAGTATCACTGGGGATGAGAGAGGCTCTGGGGGGGGCGTGGCTTATAGGATTATGTTTAGTTCTGGAGACCAGATTTAGGAATGGCTTTGAAAAGTGGGAGCAAATCCAGAGGGAGGTAACCAGCCTGAAGAGAAGGGGTCATCGTGTGGGGTAGGTAGGGCAGATGTTCCCATTTGAGCCCTGAGAGGTTATGTGAATTGTCCAGATTCACATAGCTTGTAAAAGAAGAATGAGATCATTCTTTATATTGTGTCTTGGGAGCTGGGGAATTATAAAGGCAGGATCTGGAAAGACAGTGCCGGAGTTACCCTAACTGGGGCCTTGGCCACTAGGCCTGTGATTAAAAGGCCTGGCTGGGACAAAGCTGCCACAAAGCTGGGTCACATGTGGGTTCTGATTGGGCCTTCTTTCTAGTTTTCTCTGAAGGTGATTTACAGGGATGAGTTCGGTCTGCTCCCTGGGAACCTAGATCTGTGTCCTGAAGTCCTTGCCATGATCACTGTGCATAGTGGCCCCCAGCTGTGTAGTCCCAGCTACCAACTAGATTGAGACTGGTGGAACTCTTGCACCCAGGAGTTCTGAGATACAATGGGCTATGGTGATCTGATGTCTTCACAAAATGTGGCATCCAGGGGAAAAATTGGAACACAAAGTTTTTCAAGGGTCAGTGTTGAAAAAATTATCCTTGCATATGTTTTGAAAATTAAAAAAAATTCAATAAAAGAATTTTAAAACAAAACAAAAATTGGAAATTTAAAAAAAACTTGGTATCCATATGGTGAGCCCTCTGGAGTGGGGGTCAAGGAGGGTAAGAAAACTGGAATGAATATGTCAAAGTTCCTGTATTTATTAGAGTGGGATTGGACCCAAGAATAGTCCTCACAGTTCCAGCCTGGGCCCAATAAAGATTCAAGAGAGACACCAGAGGCAGCTAGGTAGCACAATGAATAGAGCACCAGCCCTGAAGTCAGGAGGACCTGAGTTCAAATGTGGCCTCAGACACTTAACATTCCCTAGCTGTATGACCCTGGGCAAGTCACTTAACCCCAATTGCCTTAGCAGAGAGAGAGAGAGAGAGAGAATCATCAGCATTGCCCTCCATTATTGCAGGACACTATTGGGCTGAGAACTCAGACAGCTTTCTCAATCTTATGCTTGCAAATATTACTTTTTGCACTCCTAATTTCTGCGATTTAAGATCTCTGTTGAGGCAAAGGTACCATTCTAATATTTCTCATCCCTATTTAGCTAAATCCTGTTGCTCCCCAAGATTTTTCCTTACCTGTCCTTCCTTGACCTTGTATCCTATTGGAAACCCAATCTATTGTTAACAAACTTCCACATTCTTTCTGCCTTCTTGCACTTGGAAATGTGGATCTATTAAAAAACACCAAGACTTGTGCCTTCTCTTATGTCCCCTAAAATCCTGTTGTAGCAGTCGTTATTGGCAGCTTCCTTCTCATGTTAAATCAGTTCTTCTTTGGCCAGAATCACTCACTAATTTCTCTCCTTTAGAGTTTCTTTCCATCCATCTCTTTCATCCTGTGCAGTTTTTGTCTATACTACTCACCTTTTCTTCTGGAGTTTAATGTTTGGTTCTAGGGCTATCATTTGAAAGGACAGTGGATTAAGGTGAAAGGCTTTTTTTAAGAATAGAGGAACCTTGGTCATGTTTATAGGCAGTAGAGGAAGAGTCAGTAGGAAGATGTTGAAGATGAGAGAGGCAGAGAGGGAATAACTGAAAGGGAAGTTCATTAGTAATGGCATGAAGGGCAACAAGTGGATGGCCTTGGCCAGGGGAAGGACCATTTGTTCCGTGAGGTCTAGAGAAGATAGTAAGTGAGGCAGAGAGGAGGAAAGGAGATTCTGAAGAGTGAGGAACCTCACTGTTCAAAAGATGGACTTGGCTCAAGTCTGGGGTAACAGTGAGATGTAAAATCTGACCATCCCTGCAGGTAGCTGAGGCACAGAGAAGATAGGAGCCAGGGAATTTGAAGAAACATAAAGTCCCCAAATATGAAGTTAGGGTTTGAGGTAGAGAGAAAGATAAAACTAAGTGTTTAACTCCTTGAGAAGGATGAGAATCAGGATGGGATGATAGAGACAGAGAAAAGCTCAAAGGAGAAAGGTTAATGAGTGACTCTGGCAGAGGGAATATCTGAAAGTGGCCATGGGAAATAAGGAACATGACCAATGCCTGAGTCATTTCTTTCTGAAGGAATTTTAGTACCTTGGCTTATAGTTTTTTCCTCTACCTCAAGCCGTGCCCAAGTCTCCTCCTCCTCCTAAGACCAAAACAAAACATTTCACATAGTCTTGTCATCCCTCAGTGTATTACCCTGTTTTTCTTCACTCTTTCATAGGCAAAATCTTAGAGAATCAATTAATAAATTAAATACTTAGTATTTGTCAGGCACTGTTCTTGACTCTGAGATTACAAAGACAAAAGAGAAACTGTAGCTACCCTCAAGAAGCTTAGATTCTAATGGAGCAATACCATCCCCATGTGTAGTTCTATACAAAACATATAAAGTAGATCAGGGTAACCCTCTGGGAGGAAGGTACTAGCTTCTAGTGGGGAGGATTGAGCAGGGAAGGGGAACAGGAAAGGCCTCTTGTAAGAGGGGGAATTTTGAGTTGAATCTTTCAGGAAACTGGAGATTCCAAGAAGCAGAAGTGAGGAAGGAGACTGTTTCAGATGTTCAGGGCAACTGGTGCAAATTAAGTGGCTTGTGACTGTGAGAATTCACATTGAGATGAGTGACTTGTGGCTTTAAGAATTTGAATTTAGCTGGACTTTAGAGCGTGGGAGGTGTAATAAGTCTGGAAAGGGAAGGAGAAATCTTCTATACTTCTTACTTTCACTTCATTATTTCCAACTTCTCAACCCTTTGTAATTTGACTTCAGCCACATCATTCACCTGAAGCTGCTCTCTCTAAGATCGCCAATGATCTCTTTCTTGGCTTGATCCAGTGGTCTTTTCTTAGTCTGTATTCTTTTTGATCTCTGCGACTTTTGATACTTTGACCAACCACTCCTTGATTATTCTCTTCTCCTTTGAATTCATGGCATAGCTATCCTTGGTTTCCTCCTGTCTCCAACTAAAGGAGAGAAAGAGTTTCTGTGTTGCCTTTGCTGAATCACTATTCATCCCTGTCTCTTAATTGTCCCCAAACAACTTCTCTCCTTTCTCTGTATTCTTCTCCTTTGCTTACTTCATCAAGCTCCCATGGATTCATTCAATTATAATTTCAATATAGATAACTCCTAAATCTGTCAAGCCTTCCCCTAGTGTTTCCCTTGAAGTCTAATCCCACCAAATGGAATGGACCATTTGAAGGTTTTAGTGAGCTTCCCATTGCCAAAGAAGCTGGCTGACCACTTTTCAGATGCTATAACTGGGGTTTGATTGAAATAGAGGTCCCTGCCCACTCTAGATCTGTGGTGCCATGATTTCTCCTAAACTCCAACCTCATACTTCCAACTGCTTATTATACCTGGATGCTTTATCAGCATCTCAAAATCAACATATCTAAAACAACTTATTCTTTTCATCTCTCACACCTGTCCCTCTATTGAACTTTCCTATTTCTTTTGATAGTACATGATCTTTCTTTTGATGTTACATGATCTTCCTCCCAGTCACTGTGGAGGAAATCCTCTTTATTAATTTACACACACACACACACACACGTGTGTGTGTGTGTAATTATATATATATAGTTTTTAATTTATATTTATATTTTTAATTTTTTTCTTTTTAATTTTTAAAAATATTTTTGTTTTATTTAAAAATAGAAAAAAGACAAAAGGAAAATAAAGCAAAACAAAACAGAATATTGTCATGTGCCCAGCAGAACATCAGAGAGGATTCAAAATATATAACAATGAATTTGCAGTAAAAGTAGTAGATGAATTTATATATATAATGCATATATATATATATCATTATATTATATATAATCATCAAATAGTAGATGAAATTATATTCATGAGTGCCCATCTCTTCTCTGCTTCCTTGTAGGGGGAGTCCTTTTTGACAAGGAACACTTAAATGGTGCAGTGGATGAGGCATTGAGCCTTAGAGTCAGGAAGACCTGAGTTCAAATTCTGTCTCACCTAAGAGACTTTCTAGTATGTGACCCCTGGCAAGATATTTAATCTTTCCAAGTCTCCAGCTGTAAAAAGAGGGCTGTGGATTCAGTAGCCTCTTAAGTATTTTTCCTAGCTCTAAATCTGTGATCTTATCTCACCGTCAACCCTTGCATCCATAGCCATTTGCTAAGTCCTGGTTTCTACCTCCACAATAGTTTCTGATCCTTCCATCTTCTCTCCATTTTTACTATCCAGCATCTTATTTCAGATCCTGAAATGCATTCTTGCTTAGGATGCTACAACAGCTGCTTAATTTGTCTCCCGACTTTGAGTTTCCCCTCCTCTCTGGTCTGCAATTGCCAAAATAATATCCTTGATGTATAGATCAGACTATATCATTTCTCGGCTTAGAAATCTTCTCTATTATCACTAGGATAAAAAATAAACTCAATTTTAAATCTTAAGTGTAGAATTTAAAGCCTTCCAAAATCTGGCTCCAATTTAACTTTCTAGACATTCTTAGCTTTACACATTTTATATTCTAACCAAACTGGATAACTAGATGTTTCCTAAACTTGATTTTCCAACTCCTTTCTCCATGTATTTGCTTGAGCTTTTCTCAGTGTTTGCAGTGCACTCCATCCTCATCTCCATTTATCTTTCTTCAACAAGGCTTTGGTTAGTTCTTTTATTGTTTTTCCTTGAAATAGATTTTCCAGTTGTTAATTCTTCCTCCTCAAATTACCTTGTGTTTAGTGGTGTTCAAATTGTATCTGCCCAGTGGAACAATGCTTCCCATTTAATGGCTCATGAACTCATTGGAGTTAAGACAAAGGTCAAAGGGGCTTATGCTAACAGTTCTTTTATGGCTCCTTGCACAATTATGTTGTAAATATATTTTTACTCTGTGAGAATAGGCATGTTTACATTTACAATCATAGTTTACAATTACAATCATAATGTAACTTTTAATTTGGAGTTTTGGAGGCAAAAATTATTGGACACACTTACTGAATAAATCTAAAAGAATATTAAAAAGAATGGTATGTTAAATTACCCTGAAAGTTTGCAACACAAATTTTGTTGTTGCTAAAAGATATTCAAGGAGCAAAAAAAGGTAGGAACCATTGCTATAGAACACAAAGTCTTTAAAGGCAGGGGCTGTTTGCTTTGTGCCTTTTTTATCTGAGCACCGAGCACATAATAGGTGTGTAAGAAATCTTTGCTGAATTAGGATTGTTGACTTTGGATGACTCAGTTAACCTCTCTTTTTTTTTTCCATCTTTAAAATGAGACTAACAAGAGGGCCCTTAGTCTTCATGAGCCAAGGGTATGAAGGTGATTTTCAGTGTCTCTGGTACCATGCCTCCAGAAAGGGATTCTTAGTTTAAATCAGCTAGTCTGATCACACCTTTGGGATGGTTAAAGTTGTGGGTGTCTTCCCAGGATTTTGTAAACCTTAGAACTCTAAAGTTATTATAATGATTCGGATATTTTCTACTCTGATGAGAGGCAGTTGTAGACCATTGGACAGTCCCACTGAATGGGGAGCTAGGAGGGCCCTGGAATCGAGTGACAGAGATGAGGATGCCTGAAGGACCTCCCTTACGGGGCTTTGGTAAGGATGGAATTTAAAAAAAGTACAAAAAATATCCCACAAACTTTAAAATGATATATAGATGTCAATGGCTATTGCCATTGTCATTTTTAGGACTTAGAATAAGAAGTCTTGCTAAAACTTTTGGTCTTGTGAACCTTTATCCAAGCAGGAAAATGTCACTCACTTGTGGATGCTTGTGTCCCTCTCTTGGCAGGTTCCAGTTGCTCACTGTTTTGGGCCCCCAGGACACTACAAGAAGAAGTTCTGCATTGTCTGTAGAAAGCCGCTAGATTCCCCTGCATTTCGCTGTGAAGGTAATTTTAAAAGGATACTGTGTCTTTAATTGAACCAGATCTGTCAGATTTTTAGAGTGTTCACCTACATTCATTTTTCTCTCTCCCTAAACACATTTTTCTCTCTCCCTAACACATTGTTTCTAGAAACAGACCATGAGCATACAGACCCCAGTGCCAAATTGAAGAGCCTTTTTTAATGTTGCCATCACTTCTTAGTCACCTTTTCCACAAAATGTAGGAACTTTTTTTTTATTTTTGTTTTTTAATTTTTTTTTGAACATTTTCTGTCATAATGAAGTCATGCAAAACAAAACAGCACATTGGTTATACTTGAAAATGTATGCCTCTTTCTGCACCTGTAATCCACCACCTCTCTACTGACAGAATGTTTTATCTTTACTTCTTTGAAGTCATTGTTGGTTACTGTAACAATCAGAGCTCTGATGTTTTTCAGGATTGTTTTCTATTGAATTACTGTAGTCATTGCCTTATTTCCATTTCTTAGAGGGCAGTTGAAATTATACTAGTTTGGGAATCAGGATATCCTATTTCAGGCCCAGTTTCTTTTTTTTTTTATTTTTTAAGCTTTTTATTTTCAAAACATATGCATAGATACTTTTTCAACATTGTCCCTTGGGAAAACCTTGTGTTCCAAATTTTCCTCTCCTTCCTCCCATCCCTTCCCTTAGATGGCAAGTAATCCAATATATGTTAAACATGTTAAAAATATTTTAAATCCAATATTTGTATAGATACTTATACAATTATCTCGCTGCACAAGAAAAATCAGATCAAAAGGAAAAAAATGAGAAAATACAAAATGCAAGCAAGTAACAATAAAAAGGTGAAAATACTATGTTGTGAATCATAAAAACAGGGAGTTAACTGCCCTTTTAAGTGTATTTGGGAAAAGTTGAGTAAACTTGATTGGGAAAGAGGCAAGTAGGTGACATAGTAGATAGAGCACTGAGCCTTGAAGGATCAAGAAGACCTGAGTTCCAATGTAGCCACAAACACTTAGCTCTGTGATTTAGGCAAGTCTTAATTTCTCAGTCTTAGTTTCCTCAACTATAAAATGAAGATAATAATAGGACTTAGCTCCAGGGTTATTGTGAGGATCAAGTGAGATTATATTTGTAAAGCATTTAGACACTGTGCTATTTAATTGCTTATTTCCATCTCTCTTCTTCCCTCCCCCTGTCCCAGGCTGCAAGCTGTTTTGCACAGAAAATCTCAGAATTGGAAGAACTTCAAGGATCTTTTAGACCAGTGTAGGAGTTCTTAGCCATTTAGTGTCATGGATTTCTCTGGCAATCTGGTGAAGTCTGGGGACCCTTTCTTAGAATGTTTTTAAATACATAAAATAAAACACATGGGTTTGCAGGGGAAGTCAGAAAAACAATTGTTTAGTCATTTTTCAGTTGTGTCTGACTCTGTGACCCCATTTGGGGTTTTCTTGTCAGAGATGCTGAAGTGTTTTGCCATTTCTTTCTTCAGTTTATTTTACAGATGAGGAAACTGAGGCAAACAGTTAAGTGACTTGCCTAAAGTCATACAACAGATTTGATTTCAGGTCTTCCTTTCTTCAAGCCTGGCATTCTATCTACTGTGTCACTACCTGTTCTTACAGTTAGAAATACAGAAATATACTTATCAACATATTAAACAATCAAGTTCACAGATCCCAGGATAAGGGTTCTTGATTTTGTCCAACCCACACTTACATAAGAAGCTTTTTTATAAATGATCACCCAATCTCTATTTGAACATTTCCAGTGAGAGAAAGGTCACACTCTCAAGGCCACTTCGCTCTAATTTTCCTTCCATTATGCCAAAATGTGCCTCTCTGTAATCCCTCCCCATTGTTCCTCATGAGTTCTGCTCTCTGGGACCCACTTCAGATACCTGAAGACTGCTATCATGTTTTCCTGAGTCCTCTCTACTTCACTTTAACTCGGTCTTTTGCTTTTTTGTGTTATTGATGTATTCATTCCTTTAAAATACTATATTTTTCTTTTAAGAAAAAAAAACTTGCTGAGGTTCTTTTCCTTAATAAATGAGACAACATTTATTACACACACACACACACACACACACACACACACACACACACACAATGAGAAAGTGATTTGAACCATCCCTGCCAAGCTCCAATAGGTAGGATGGTGTAATGAGTAGAGTGCTGGATTTGGAGTTAGAAAGGTCCAAATTAAAATTGTGCTGCTGAAGCTTATTAGCTTTGTGATCATGGACAAGTTACTTAACTATTTTCTCACCTACAAAAATAATGTTTGTACTATCTCCCTCATAGGAGTTTTGAAGCTCAAATGAGATTTTGTCAGATATCCTATAAATGGCCATTCAAACTCTCACTCTGTATTGTAAGTCTTCATTTTTAGTATTCAAGTTCTGCCAGTAACTAAGTGAATTATCCTTCCTTTCAATTCTAAGACTCAGGAATGTCTTTTGTAAATAAAGAATGATCTTCCATGATTGAAACCTCGAGTCTAAGATTAAAATTATTCCCCAAAACAGCTTTTATTCATTTATCAACCACCACTTATGAGACTCCAATAGTGTACCAAGTCCTGGGCAACATTGAATGAGATAAAGCATGGTCCCTGCCCTCCTAGAGAAATCAGCACATCAGTAAGACAAGCCCAGATAACTGATACATTAAGTGATAATGCATATATCAGAGAGGAGCAATTGGAGCTGTCCAATGTCCTGGCTAGATTGGATAGTAGGATTTGCTGTCTTCTTGGGGACCAGCAGACCAGGCTTACCCTGTAGCAGATGACGTTTTCTCTTATTTAGTATGTAGAGAATGTGATTTTCTCTAGAAACAGACCATGAGCATACAGACCCCAGTGCCAAATGGAACCAGAGCCTTGGATTGTTGTTGTAAAGAAAGTGATTCCCAAAGGAGGCTCGTTGGATGCCAACTCATTGCCCCAGAAGTTTGCCTCTAAGTGCTGAGTTGATGAACAGACTTGGGTCTAAAAGCTTCCTGTTTGAAGAATCTCAGTTCATCTTAGAAAGGTGTAAGTGCCTCTTTTCCAAGGGCTTTTGTGCTTCCAAGGACCTTGCCGTGAACCATGTATTATTGTGTTCCACTTAAGAATGGGAGTATTCATGGAGCTTTCAGTACAATAATGTCCAAATTGCTGGACTAGTCTGACCATGGGAATTTATTTCTTGGCATCCTGGGTCCGGTTTCTGTGAGGTAGTTCTCAAGCCTCTCCCTGTGGGTTTCTCCCACCCATCGGCTAATCGCCTCTCTGGCTGCCCCATTTTCCTGTTGAACAAGACTCTTTTTTAGTGCTTTTCAGTATTTAAAGGGCATCTCTAATGGGATGTAGCAACATTCCCTCCCCTTTCATTAGCATAGGGGCCCACAATATCTTAAATGCTCAGTTGGATCTCTGTGGCTTCCATGCTGAAGTTGCTCTATTTGAGATAGTAATATGTACTGCAAACATTCATTTTCCATTAATTATGCCTATTAGAAGCAGTCTGGTCATTGCAAGAAACTTTTTAGTCCTCGACTGTCTCACTCTTTTCTCTGAAATCACAGGAGACTTGTGACCAATTTTCTCTTAACCTCTTAGCCTCCCCTTGAGGCTTCTGATGGCTCGCTTAAAGATCCTTTTTATCATCTTTATTTCAGTCTTCTACTCTGATTATTATTGAGATTTGTCCATTTTTTTATTATAGCTTTTTATTTGCAAAACACATGCATGGATAATTTTTCAACATTGACCCTTGCAAAGCTTTCTGTTACAAGTTTTTCTCTCTTTCCCCTTGTCCTTCATTTTTGAAGAGGATCAATGACAGCACAGGATGTTAACTTGCTTGTGAATTGGATTTAAGTGAGGCAGCACTGCACGATGTGTCAGCCTCAATCTCTCTTCCTGAGTCATTGAAGTGCAATGGCAAGACACAAGTCAGGATGACTGTGATGGCTCAGGAGCGCAGTGTGTATCCTTGGCATCTTCGGTGTCTGTCTGAGCTCTAAGCATTCCATGGTACCCGCTTCAGCCACCTTTGTGGCCATTGGAACAGAGTGTTCTCATCTGCCCAGTCTGCCAGGGAAAGTCTCCAAATGCTTGGGGTAGCCATTCCCCTGACTCACTGATGGGTCAGAGATCTGTCAGTTACCATCAACCTGATTTAGTCCATCTTTTTAGAGGGTTTGCCAAGGTGTAGCCCTGGGCATCCTACAGCTTTTTGGAGCTACAGGTGAGAGTTGGGTGACAGCAAAGGTGAATGAGCAGCCCTCACAGCAGGGGTGCTGGTACTCCCTGAATACACCATATACCACGCACTAGTTATTAATTGATTAATCAGATTCTTAAATGGGTCTGTGATATCATTGATGGAGGGTATTTCCTCTAGTAATACAGATTGTGGTTCATCCATAGTTGTTTATTCCTATGACTCATGTAGAACTCTCATAAGTTTTCCCTGTAGATGCCACTTAGTGTTTTGGGAATCTTTCTTGATATATGCAAAAATCACCAACTATTCTATACTATTTTATATAACATATAAAATACATAGTATATTATTATTATTATTATTATTATTTATTATTTTTTTTTTGCTGAGGCAATTGGGGTTAAGTGACTTGCCCAGGGTCACACAGCTAGGAAGTATTAAGTGTCTGAGACCAGATTTGAACTCAGGTCCTCCTGATTTCAGGGCTGGTGCTCTATCCACTGTACCTCCCCTGACCCCTACATAGTATATTATAATCAGTTGGTTAAACCTAGTTCAAGATGGGCAACCTCTCTTTGATCATTATTATTATTTTTTTTTCTGACATCTTTTACATGGTTTTACTTTCATAAATCTTTGTTAGTGGGATTCAGTAGAAGAAAGTAAAATGCAGCTTCAGAGACTCCTAATCAAGGGGTACTTGGGAGCCATTATAATTCTGTAAGGAGAAATGAGTTGGATGGATACCTATCAAATTTCCACATGAAAATTGGGAGAGAACAGGATCATAGGACCACAGATTTGGAACTAATAGTTCCCTTAGAAACTATCGAGTCCAACTTTCCTTTTCTTAAATGAGGCCTGAAGAGAGTAAGTGATTTGTTCAGGATCATACATCTAGTAAAGAGCTGAGGCAGGTTTTTGTTTGTTTGTTTGTTTGCTGAGGCAATTGGGGTTACGTGACTTGCCCAGGGTCACACAGCTAGGAAGTATTAAGTGTCTGAGGCTGGATTTGAATGCAGATCCTCCTGACTTTAGGCCAACACTCTATCCCCTGTGCCATCTAACTGCCCCAATTCAAGGTTTTTAAAATTTTTTAATTTTAATAGTATTTTATTTTTCCAAATAACATGTAAAGATAGTTTTCACCATACATTTTTGTAAGACTGTGTTCTAAATTTTTCTCCTTCCAGCTATCTGATATAACTTAAATATGTACAATCTTTTTTTTTTCCAAAATAGGCATACATATTTATATAATTATCTTGCTGCACAAGGAAAATCAGATAAAAAAAGTGAGAAAGAAAATTCAAGCAAACCATAAAAAAGAGTGAAATGTTCTGTTTGTATGATCCTTTTAAAAATATTTCCATATTTGTCATGTTGTGCAAGAAAAATCAGACCAAAAGGGAAAAAAATGAGTGAAAAAAAACAAGTAAGAAGGTGAAAATACTGCACTTTGATCCACATTCAGTATTCTCCATAGTCTCTTTCTGGATGTGATTGACATTTTCCAACCCAAATCTATTAGAATTGCCTTGTATCACAGAGAGTCTGTTAATACATTGTAAGAATAATTGTGTGTGTATATGTTTGTGTGTACATATTCACACACCTATTTATGACTAATGGCAGACATCTCTAGAGAGTAGAGAATTGGGAGGGAAGAAAAAAAGGGAAAAATGTGCATGATAAACGTATATTTGGAAGGAATAGCAAGTTGTGCATAATTGAATCGCTGTTTCATGTACAATTATCTTTTATTATATTGTGTTATAAAAATGCTTGTTTTGTTCCCCAAATTGAAAATAAAATGTAAATTTTTTTCTAAAAAAATGGTAAAATGGATTGAACAGAATGCTGAAGTTAGTAACAATTTTTCAGGACCTTCTTGGGTTTGACTTTTATTGTCAACTGTATAATGCAAGCCCTGCAATAAGTTTTGATTGAGTCTGCCTTTGTAGGATATAATATTGGAGAGACTTGGTATCTAGCAATATTTATAGTCTCATTCTTCTCATTGAATGCCGTGGCTTTTTCTGACCTGCTGGGATGCTTTTCTGCTCACTAAGCTTTTCCCTTTCTCTCTAATCCAGAGGTTCTTAAGATTTTTTGGTCATGGACTCCTTTGGTGGTCTGGTGAAGTAAGGAACCTCCTCATCTGAAGATAATGTTTTTAAATGTATAAAATAAAATCCATAGGATTACTAAAGAAGCCAATTCTATTGAAATATAGTTATCAAAATACTCAAAAATAAGTTCATGATCCCAATTCAGAACCCCTGTTCTAAACCCTTCTCAAAGAAGGAGATTCCTGGGGCTTAGTGGGGGTCAAATAGGGATCCTCACCTTATCCACCTTTTACCAGGAAATGTAAAAACAGACATTAAAACTAAAAACACTCAATGTACGGGTGTGTGGCCAGGCTGCCCTGGAACAGAAGCTTCCTAAGAGACAGAGACCAGGCGGCATGTGTGCTTTCTGAGAACATTGAGCACATGGTGGAGAGTTAGAAATCGGTATGAATTAGTTGAGGGGTCTGTTTGACTTCAGAGTTAGAACAGGCTTTGGAACAAAACACGCAATGCCTTTTACAGCATCTTGATCTCTTTCACTTTGGGCTTAGTTACAGAGTCATTGAATCTGAAGAGTAGAAGAGACCTTAGAAGCCCTCTTCCTCATCTTGTAGTTGAGTTCTAGAGCGGGAGAGAGAGAACCGGGGTCTCCTGACACTCAGTCCAATGTTTTTTGATCTATATCAGTTTGATCTACATTAATTGTTTACAATCATTTTGAGAGCAAACACCTCTTTTTAACATTAGAATTTTGTGGCCCTCTCCATCACCACATAATAATATTCTGTTTTTTCCTCTCGATTGAGAAGATACAGTGTGACAAAAAATTCCATATTTTCTGTGGAAGAGGTAGTCATCTACATATTGAGTTGTATATGTTTTCTATATGAAAGTAAGACCATTACTGGAAACTGAGTGCCCATCAGTTAGGTTTTGGCTGAATAAATTATGTTATATGAATGTAATGTAATATTATTGTACTAAAAGCCTGGAAAGACTTACATGAACTGATGCTAAGTGAAGTGAATAGAACCAAGAGAACGTTATACACAGCAACAACAAGATTATGTGATGATCAATTTTGATGGACTTGGCTCTTTTCAACAATGAGGTGATTCAAGGCAATTCTAATAGACTTATGATGGAGAGAGATATCCACATCCAGACAGAGAACTGGAGACTGAATGTGGATCACAGTGTAGTATTTTTACCTTTGTTGTTGTTTTGTTTGTTTACTTTTTTTTCTTTCTCATTTTTCTCCCTTTTGGTCTGATTTTTCTTGTACAGCTTCATAAATGTGGAAATAAGTTTAGAAGAATTGTACATGTTTAATCTGTATTGATTACTTGCTGTCTAGGGGATGGGATTTATTGGGAAGGGAAAGACATTTTTTAAAAAGTAAAGTCCTTGAGGAATAAGATTATTTCACCTTTATCCTTTTACCTCCAACACTTAGGAGAGTTCCCGGAACATAGGTACTTATTAAATACTTATTGATTGATTGATACACTCATCCAACAAACATCACATTCTATTGTCTAATTCAGGGATCAGTCATTTGGGGGGATACCGAAGTGGTTTGGCATTGGAACTCAGGCAAGAAGGGCTGACAGGATGTTAGTGTTATCTTGGGTTAGTAAAGAGAAATGTGTAAGAGAAGTGTGAATAATTGAGGTAGGGGAGAAAGTTTAGGAGATGGCACTTGAGCTGGGTCCTGAAGAAGGAGTAAGACTTGGCAATATTTAAAGTAGGGATGGACTTTCAAGGTGAAACGATGGGCTCAAGTATTGAAGCAAGGATAAGCCAGTGCTCTGGGAGCACAGAAAGATGGAAGTCTGTGACTGTCTGAATGAAATACTCTTTTCTCCCCTTAGTTTGTGAGCTGTATGTGCATGCCGACTGTGTCCCCTTTGCCTGCAGTGACTGCCGCCAGTGTCATCAGGATGGCCACCAGGACCACGTAAGTGTCTTCCAAAAGCTCAAGAAAAATGCCCCAAGTGTGTGAAATTATTTGTGGGAATATTCTTTCCGAATGAAAAAAGGGTAGCTTCATAGAATTCAGCTGACATTTGAAAATCTTTTCTTGGGCTTGGCCTGACACCCTGCCTTCAGGGAGCTCCAATAATGTATTTAATTATCATGTCTATGCAGAAACCTCACAAATTATATGTCCAGCTCCATTCTCCCCCCTGAGCTTTAGTTTTTCCCACGTCTTGGCTGTTGGACATTTCAAACTGGGTATCTTAGAGTCATTTTAAACTCAAAACTGAACTTTCCCCATAAGCTTTTCCCTATTCCAAACTTCCCTCTTTCTGTCAAAATCACATGAGCCTTCCAGTCTCCCAGGTTCATAACCTTGACATCATCCATTAGATTATAATCTCCTTGTGGGCAGGAACTATTTTTTACCTCTTTTTTGTATCCCCACGGCTGAATAAATGTTTATTTAGTTGAGGTGAGAATTTAAAGTCCTCTGTTGATCTGACTTTGTTTCCTTAATTATTATTCCTTCCTATTGATGAACACTGCCTCTGACCTTTGTTTTCAGGACACATACCATCATCACTGGAGGGAGGGCAATCTCTCATCAAATGCCCGCTGCGAGGTATGTAAGAAGACCTGTGGGTCCTCGGAAGTGCTGTCAGGCATGCGGTGTGAATGGTGTGGCATTCTGGTAGGTTTCTAATAATCCCATTCATTATAACAATTCTTATCTGGCTGACAAAAACTAATTTATTGAGTGCTTACTCTGTGCTGAGTCTTGGGGATACAAAAAAGGCAAAAGACGTTCCCATCCTCAAAGAGCTCACAGTCCAGTGAGGGCAAACAGCAGAAAAAACAAAACATTATCTTGTGGAAAGGATACTGGAGCTGAAATCTGAAGAGAGAATTGAAACTCGGCTCTGCCACTTATGTCTGAGCCCAGTTCATTTAAACTCTTTATGTCTTAGTTTCCTGAGTGAGGTAATGGAATTGGATTAGACCTGGGGTTCTTAACCTGGGGTATGTGGACTTTTTAAAAAATATATTAAATTTTAATAATAATTAAATTAATTTTAATAATAATAGCTATCTTTCAAAATACTGGATTTTCTCCATAATCTTTTGTGTTTTGTTTTCTGCATTTAATAACATGATTCAGAGAGGTGATTCATAAATTTTATCACATTATCAGAGGTCTTTATTCTCTAGTCTAGCTCTGAAATCTTCTAGCATTTATGAATTAATATGGTGGAACCTAGGAAAAAACTAATCAAAACAGAACATTCTTCAGTGTAGTGGGATCATCTTGCCTCTGCTTTATATCTTAGTGAACAGCAGAGCTCTTTGTTCCTTATCTCACACAGCTAATATGTTCGACTTAACTCTAAGTAGCTTTGGGCACAATGGGTGTATTGGGACCTTAGTTTCTCTATCTTTGTAAACTAAAACCTTAGCCCTTTGTTTGGCAGTGAAGGCCCTCTCCAGTCTGTCACTGTTCTACCTGACCTGGTGATTCACATTACTCCCCTCCGTTTACTTTATCCTCAGCCAAGCTAGATGAGTTTCTGTACCCCGAATACTCCTGGTGCGGTCTTTCCATACTTTTGTTCATCATAGTTCCCGTGGCTGGAGTGCCCTTCTCATCTGTCTATGGGTATTGAACGTCTATAAATTCTCTAAAGTTTCCCACTCATTAAAATCTTCCTTGAATCCCCTCCAGCCATACTATTGTTCTCCCTTAATCTTAAAGCACTTAATTTACCCCTTTTTAATGTCCTTATCATGGAATGGTGTACATTATAGTGGATCTGTGTAAGACTGTGGACTCCATGAGAACAATGACCTCATCCTACTCCCAGAGCCCCATAGAACTTTGCACGTGTTTATTGAATTGAATCTTGACCAGTTGTCATCCAAGTATTGCCATTAGATAGAGAAACATCTGGAGTAGGATGGCTTATCTTTTTACATAGATAGATAGCTTTTTCTTTTTTAACTTAATTTTTTAAAACTTTTTATTATTATTAAAGCTTTTTATGTTCAGAGCACATGCAAAGATAATTTTCAATATTCACCCTTGCAAAACCTTGTGTTCCAAATTTTTCTCCCATCCTCCCTACCTCTTCCTTTTCCTACACAGCAAGTAATCCAATATGTTAAACATGTGCAATTCAGAAAGAAATTTCTTAACAAATTCACAGAATTCTTTTGAGAGAAATGCAATAGATTGCCTGACTGCTGAATTTGTTGACAAAATAGTCTCAGATGCTATCATGTTAGACTTAGGTCTGAGTTAGGTGGCTGATTTTATCCTGGATTAAGGGGAAATGAGATTCAAATGAGATAATATTTACAAAGTGCATAAAACAGTGCCTGATAAGTGCTTAATACATGTTTCACTTTCCTTTCTTCAGTGACAGCGTGTGCCCTAGCACAGCAAATGACCTGTCTACATCTTCCTCTTTACCTTCCCCAAGTTTTCCTGGTGTGTTGAACTTGCCTTAGTCCCTGGGCTGCACGCAGTAGGTCTCATGCCATTGGCAGATCTGCTGATGCAATCTCTTCCCTTCTCTGAAAAAGGGAAGGAGCGAGATTGGCTTTTACCTAGTCTGTTTGCTCTACCTTTTCTTCCCACCTGCCTCCATGGCTGAGTTTCAGCCACTCTGGTTTCCATCCTTAGATAAGGATTTGTGATATGCAGATCGGCTTGGTCTGTCTTTTTCTTGGAATCATTAATATTCTGTTTTCTGTGACTTAAGTCTGAGGATTTAAGGGAGATTTTGAGGCATCCAAAAGTAGAAGCATCCAGGGCCATTTCTAGTCATCCTGATTTGCATCTTGCCACTGGTCCCAGATGGCTCTGGAGGAGAACGTGAGACTGGTGACTTTGCACAGCCCTGCCTCATTCAAATGCAGTCCACTTGCATGTTCACCTCCCTGATGTCCTGGTCTTCTCTGAGAATAAAGAACAAAGAGAAGACTGCTAGATGTTTTAGTGGATAAAGACTGAGTCTAAATCTGGCATCAAACACTGACTAGCTCTGTGTCCTTGGGTAAGGCATTTAACTCCTGCTTCAGTTTCCTCAGTTGTAAAATGGGAATAATAATAGCCCTTATCTCAGGCTAGTTGTAAGGATCAAATGAGAAAATATTTGTGAAGACAATGTCTGGCATATAGTAGATACTATGTTAATGCTTATTCCCTTTTCCTTTCCCCTATTTTGTGACTAAAACTCTCCATCCAAAAGGAAATTTCAAGTAGGAAGCAGCAGAAACTAGGATAGCCTTCACTCTTGGAGTAGATGCCATTCTGAGAAGAAAACATAGTAAAAGGGGTTATTGTTGTTCAGTCATCCATGGAGTTTTCTTGGCAAAGATATTGGAGAGTTTGCTATTTCTTTCTCCATCGTGTCCCCATTTATAGAGGAGGAACTGGGGCAAATAGAGGCTAAGTGTCATATAGCTGGTAAGTACCTGAGGTCAGGTCTGAACTCAGAACTCAGATCTTCCTCTAGAACTGGTGCTGTATTCATTTCACCACCATGCAGATGGATTTAGAGAAGGGATTAGGAAGCAGGAAAAAGAGATTGAGGGGGTTGGGGCTGAGAAGGCTTCCAGACACTTGTGTATTCTGTAGAGGGGAGGCAGTTTTGTTCTATTGAATTAATTCAGTATGTTTATGAACTCTTTGTGTTCTCAACTCTTATTTATTAAACCCCTACAGTATATAAAAACCTATGCTTCGTGCTTGAAGAGAAGAAAAGCTTAAATATGTTTAAAAGTGTAAATAAAAGTTTTCTTTAATGGAGTTGACAGTTTAGTGGGGAAAAAAAAAGACAGATTCGTAAAAAGTGATGGAGAAGCAGCATGTGCTACAGTGGAAAGACCTTTCTTGGGATCAGAAGTCTTGGGTCTGAATTTTGCTTTGGCCATTTACTAGTTGAAATCCACTAACCCTTGATCTCAGTACCCTTCTCTATGATGTGGGCATTACATTACTTGCATCATGTACCATACACGGTTGTTGTAAGCCACATCATGCTCTAGAAGTGAGAACAATGATTATGTTCCCTTTCTGGGAAATTAAGGCACCGAGAGGGAGTAACTTATTGATGGCCATATAACTATTGAGTTTAGAGCCCCAACTGAAACCCCAAATGTCTGGCTCAAGCCCAGGACATTCTCTATATCCTGTACCATCTCTCTTTTTTTTTGGGGGGGGTGTTAAGAGATAATCAAAAGTTAAATGACCTGCCCATGATCACATAACTAGTAAGTGTCTAAGACTGGATTTGAACTCTTAATTCCAGGTTCGATGCTCTAACCACTGCACCACCTAGCTGCCCCCCTATGCCATCTTTTAAGGGCAAAATAGATAAGACATTTTAATTTTGATTTGTGGTGTATATTACTACTACTACTACTACTACTAATCGACATTTCTATAGTCTTTTAAGGCTTGTAAGCTCTTTATACAGATGATCTCTTTTAATTCCCTCTGAAGTAAATACAATTCTTATCTCCACTTTAGAGATCACAAAACCGAAGCTTGGAGAGTTTAAGTGATTTGTCCAGAATAATGAAGCAAATAAGTATTAGAGAGAGAATTCAAACCCAGGTTGTCCTGACTACAAGTTCAATAGTGCTCTGTCCACTACACCATCCTGCCAGAAGGCTATTAGAAATAATCTAGTTGCCTATTTTATTGAGGGGAAAGCTGAGGTCTGGTGAGATTGTAATCTCATCAGAATCACCCAGATAAGAAATATTGGAAGTGGGATTTGAGTCTGGGTTCCACACCTACAAATCCTGGACTCTTTTCACTTGCTGTCCTTATCCCTCCGCTTCTCAGCTCCTTCCTCTTTCTTCTTGATACAAGATTTTCCCATTCAGTGTTTCCCTCAGTGTTCAGGGTTGAGTCTTTGTTGTAACTTTGTTGTGCTTTGATTTGGTTCTAGGCTCATACTGCTTGTTATGCTGTTGTGACGCCTGAGTGCACATTTGGCCGGCTGAAGAACATGATTCTTCCCCCTAACTGTGTGCGTTTGTCCTCTCGAAATTTCAGCAAAATGCACTGCTTCCGGATCTCAGAGAGCATCCATACGGAGCCAGGTAATGGGGGAGAAGTGCAGTTATTATTTTTTAAATAAATATCACTCATAGAATTGGTGGGCTGGAAGAAGCCCTAGAGATCATCTAGGGTAGCCCCAAACCAAACAACGAGTCCTTCCTGATTTGCCAGGTGTCCAAAGTCTTTATTATCTAGTCTATAAGTAAATATTCCCCATAGGAGGTAAGTGTATTGTCTTGGCTACTTTTGTGCTGTGCAACTTTTGGTATTAAAGTGAGGACCCACATTTCATTGTTCATTTACAGAATTTACCAGCATTAAAGGATTTAGAATGGAAAGGGATTCTTAACCTGGATTCTATGAACACACACCATGTGTTTGTGTGTGTGTATATATTTTAATATTTGTCATTCAGTTGTTTTTTAAGTTATGTCTAATTCTTTGTGACTCCATTTAGAGTTTTCTTGGCAGAGATACTGGAGAGGTTTGCCATTTCCTTATCCAGCTCATTTGACAGATGAGGAAACGTTGACAAACAGTATTAAGTGGCTTGCCCAAGGTCACACAGCTAGTGAGTGCTTGAGGCCAGATTTGAATTCAGGAAAATGAGCCTTTCTAACTCTAGGCCAGTACACTATCCATTGTACCACCTTCCTGTCCTTCATATTTTGACAACTATATTTCCATATAATTCTTTCTTCTGTAATCTTATGCATTTTATTTTATGCATTTAATAATACGATTCTGCAAAGGGACCCATAGGCTACTTGCCAACAGGGTAGTCTAAGATACAAAAAATATTAGGAAACTCTAATTTAGTTCAACCCCCCTCATTTTACAAGGGAGAGCACTAAAGCTCAAAGTAATTTAAGTGCCATGTCTATAGTTACCCCAGAAATTAATATCAAAGGACCCATATCCTCCGACTCCAAATTTACTACTCTGTCCACCATACCAAATTGCCTCTCTTAGATCATTACTGCTTTAATTAAACTTTAATTTAAAAATCACCAACTAGCATTAATTGGGCACTTACTGTTTACGGAGCTCTAGGGATAGATAGAGGCACAAATACTATCTCCATCCTCACCCTAATTGGGTGAAGCCCTCTCTGTTATCCATCTATCCAATGGAAAGGTCATACTCAGTGATTTCTCCTTGAAAGCCAAGCCCACTAAGCCTAGTCCCTCTTCCACCTTTTAGATAGTTGAAGATTATTGTTATTTGTTCCAAGATCAAGGACATTGGGAGGGTGTAGACTTGACTTGCAAGTGAGTTGGATTTAAATAAGGCAGGGTTGTGGAAGGTCATCAATCTCACTCTTTCCTCAGAGTCATTGGACTGCACTGGCATGGTATAGGTCAAGATGATTGGTGCACCAGAGAGATAGTCAAAGATGGTGATTACGTACCTTCTGCTCAGAACTTGATTCTCTAGGATGGCAGAACCTAGCTTTAGAGCAAGAGAGTAATATTAAAAAAAAATTTAATTCCAATAAACATTTGTTACTCACTCTGTAGAGATAAAGATGAAAAAATGATGATCTCAGTCTTTCAAGGAATTTGGTGTCTACTAAGTGGAAATGTTACATGTACGTGAATCAGTATTAAATAAAGTAGAGGGTAATATGAGCGAAGGAGAGATTGTGAAAAAAGTGCCTTTTAAACCATAAAGGGTTCCGTAAATGTGAGGAAAGCAATAGTTTTTTTTCTTTCAGAGAAAGCGTTCTGGGAACATTCGAATGTGCTGAGTAGTATTTTAGGAAGAATGGTCTGGCAGTACTAAGTTAGAGATATTGGAAGGGGAAAAGATTAGATCTAGATAGGAGACAATCACAATAGCCCAGACACAACCCAGGTGGAAGAAAGAAAGCCAAAGGGCTGTCAGGGAGAAGGAAAATGAAGAGTTGGCCGGGAGTGACTTGATAAAGAAAGAATGACCAGGACTCAGTTAATGATTAGAGGTGAGAGACAAGAGACGAGGATGACCCTAAAGATGACCCCTCATAGCATGTGAGCCTTTGAGGTCAGGGATTCTTTTGTTTTATTTTTTGTACCCCCAAGGCTTACCCCAAGGCCTGACATGTAATAGGAACCTGGTAAATATTTGATATATTGGATTGGACAAAAGAGGCAAAGGTGATCTCTTATTATGACTACTCTGGGTTCTGCCACATAGTATCATAGAATTTAGGGCTAAAATTCAGAGATGTCAAATAATTCAACATCCTCATGATATAGATGAGGGTATATAACTGGCCTGAGGTCATATAGGTGATAAGTAGCACAATTGTAATTAGGACCCGGGTTCTGAACCTCTATATAGGAGGCTTTTTTTATTATAGACCTTGCTTGCAGTTTTGCTAGCCATGTGACTATGAAGAATTATTTCTTTCTGAACCTTAATTTACTTATTTGTTAAATGAGGATAATAATAGCCCTTGCCCTATCCTAATCACAAGGCTTCTTGAGGATCAAATAGACACATATTAGTGGTTTGGAAAGGGGATGCCCCCAGTCCACTGCAAGGATCTGTGGTTTGACTGTGAAGGGAGAGCCCATTTGGCAGGAGGGCTGTGGAGAGAGTGGGCAGTGGGAGGAGAGAAAGGGAAGAAATGGGGGCATCCTGGAGAGGGCTGTTAAGTCAGAGTTCATGACAGGAGTGGGACTTGGCTGGTGAATAAAGGATGTTGTTATCAACCTCAGAGAAGGCCAGACTGAGATTATGTAGATTGTCCTTTGAGTATCTGAGGTGCTAGGCCAGCTAGCTGGGTACTCTTTGAGGTTCCCTCAGGAAGTAATCAGAAGATCCTGGAAAGTGCCATCCCTTCTTATAAGAACCTCGTGGGTTGATTTTTTATGAGTTTCTCTGAGCCTTGTTGAGGAGGAACCAGGATGCTGACCTGTGTCTTTCATGGAAGGTACATCTTGTTATATCTGAATATCAAATAGTTTGGATTTTAGAGTGATTCTCCATATCATAGATAAGCAGTTACCAAGGGTGCCATTTTCTCTAGAGAAGTTGGGTTTTTTAAATGGAGATTTCATATTTTAAAGTTACATTAAATTTGAAATGGGCAGCCCCATGGCGCAGTAAAGAGAGCACTGGGCCTGGGATCCAGTACTCAGGATCTTCCTAAGTTCAAATATGACCTCAGACACTTAATAAGTGTGTGACCCTGAGCAAGTCACATAACCCTGTTTATCTTAGTTTCCCTCTTTGTAAAATGAGTTGGAGAAGGACATGGCAAATTACTCTAGTATCTTTGCCAAGAAAACCCCAGAATAGGTCATGAAGAGTTGGACATGATCGAAATGATTCAACAATAACAGCAAAAAATTGTGAACCAAACCCCAGCAGTAATTTGGGTAGTAGATGGCAGAAATATATTATTCATTTATTGTCATTTGGGTAATCTAGAACCTTCTTCTTTGCAGATGATGGTGATGATGCTGTGGACACTGGCCCAGCTCCAGGGTCATTGAAAGATGCCCAGGTTTCTACAGACTCCAGTAAGTAGTATTAGAGGGAGAAAATGTCATAGTTTGTATGTTAATCAACTTTCCCATGGGTTATTATGTATGGACCATCTCACTTGAGGCTGAGACAGGAGAAGGATTTGTGAATAGATCTATATGTTAACATGAAAATCTATTACTTCCATTTTTACTCCAGCAAAACCACAATTGACCAGAAACCTCAAATAGCTGGAGTGTTTCCTATACTTGATATGAAAGGTAAAAGTTTCTTTTATACCCACAAAGGAGAAATAAGCTTGTGTCATATACTTATCTTAAAAAGCTATGCTCATACAAAATAATCCAGGCCTAAGGTCTACCCAGTCCAAATCTTCTCTATTCAAGGTCCCTTGTAGTGAAATCTGAGGTTTAGCATTTTTATCAGTGATTCCAAGGAAATATTGACATACATCTCCCATTTGTAGATGACGCAGAGCTGGGAAAGATTACTAATAAATCCAACAATATAGTTCAGAACCAAGAAGATCTTAGTAGTCTAGAAAAATAGCCTGACAAAAATAAAATTTAACAAGGTTAACTGTAAAATCTTACAATTGATCCTAAAAATCACATTCCCCCCCCTTCTTTTTTTCTAGTGCTACTCTATATACTAGCTATGTGAGTAACTTACTTCCTGTCTCTAAGCCAAAGTTTGCATTTGTTGTTTTAAACCAACTGTAAAAAGGATGTGGCAGGTATAGATGCTCCATTCGTGGTTTTAGTGCACCACAAATTCAATGAGTCAGTAGTATAGCCAAAATAGATGATGTGAACCTAGGGGATAGGGAGTAAACCTGATTTCCCTGGAATTATAATGAACCCTTAGGTAGGAAAACTCCCTGCAATTTAAAAGACTTAAAGGGTTGCCTAGAGTAGGGCTTCTTAAACTTTTTCCAGTCATGACCCTTTTTCTCCTGAGAAATTTTTACGTAACCTCAGGTATACAAAGCAAACATTAATGACTCATAATTTCATAACCTCCATATATAGATATGAGACCCCACCTGAGGTTTTAAACCAGACTTTAAGCAGCTGGGGCCTAGATCAATGAGATTAAGTTATTTGCCTAGGGTTTGCCAGCCAGTATGTGTCCCAGGGTACCTTGAGTCCCAGTTTTTTTTTGCTTTCAAGGCCAGCTCTGTTTTATTATGCTTCTTCCAATGGGAACTTCATTTGATTGCCTTAGTGGAGGTTTACTGTTCAGAGTGAGGGCTGTGAGAGTTTTAATCAAAGCATCTCTGGGAATATGGTACTTAGATCTGGGCCAGACATTTGTGTCACAGACATTGACAAGCTTGAGTTTCTGTAGAGGAGAGGAGCCAGGAAGGTGAGGGAGGTGAGCTCTGGAGACCCTGAGGGATTTCTTAAAGAACCTGGGAAAGTTTAGCCTGGCAAAGAAAAAGTCTTAATAGCAGCACGATTACTTTCTTCAAATATTTGAAAGACTGTCATGTGGGAAGAAGGATTCAATATGACATTTAGCCCTAGGGAGGAGAACTAAGAATATGAGTAGCAGATGCAGATTTCTATTTGACAGAAATCAAAAAATATAGGCAATTCATCTTGTTCAGAAGTGGAGCAAGTTGTCTTTGAAGGTGACCCTGTAAGAGGAATTCCTGTTAGATATAAAAGAGATGCCCTCTGAAGCCCTTTTGAGATAGGTAATTCAATGGTCCTGTGACCTTGTGGTCCTCCCTTGCTCTTTGGAATTGCAATGAGACTCCATAGATTCTACTAACCTAGGGAATACATGAACAGAGATATCTTTGGAGTTTGAAGAAGTAAGGACAAGCTAAGAACAAACTCTCAGACTTTCAGCCTAGATAGGAACTTGATAGATTAACTCTTTGTTGCCCAGATTTATTCATTACCTAGCATCCTCAGGATGGTAGGTTATGTTATATCTTTTCCTGTTAGAATGTTATGTATGTAGTGGATTATGTGCTATCTTTTCTTTTTAGATTGTAAACTCTTGAGGACAAGAGCCATTGTTCTTTTTTTTCCATATCTTCATTTCCCCAGATATAGTACCTGGCATTTATGAAGCACTAAATAAATGATTGAGGACTTGATTGTAGGGAGCTCTTCAGTTTCCTTACCTCTTCTTTTCAGGGGTGCTGAGAGAATAAAGAATAGGCTTTGTGGGGGCACATACTGTCCCTGCCAGAGAAATAGCATCTGAAGAGAGTGAATGAAACACAGAATCTTTGAGCTGGAAGGAAGTGCAGATGTTCTGTAGTCCCTCCCATAATTCCCTTCTAGCTTCCTCCAACAGAAATCCATGACAAGTGATCACACAGTCCCAGTTTTGAGACCTTTAGTGATGGGGAAATTTACTTTCTACCTAAGGCAACTTGTTCTACTCCTTCATAGAAAACTTTGGTTAGAAAATTTCTTCTCTTTCTTTTTTTTAGTTTATTTTTTAAAATGTTCTCAATAATATTTTATTTTCCAAATACATGTAAAGATAGTTTTCAAGATTCATCTTTGTAAGATTTTGAGCTCCAGATTTTTTTCTCCCTGCTTTCCTTACTTACCTTCCTTTCCCCCAAGACAGCATGCAAACTGATACAGATTATGCATGTACAATTTTTTATATATTTCCATATTTATCATATTGTGCAAAAATAGAAAGTTTTTCTTTTTTTTCTTTTCTTTTCTTTTTTTTTTTGCTTTTTGCTGAGGCAATTGGGGTTAAGTGACTTGCCCAGGGTCACACAGCTAGGAAGTGTCTGAGACCAGATTTGAACTCAGGTTCTCCTGACTTCAGGGCTGGTGCTCGAAAGTTTTTCTTAATGTGGAGCTTAAATGTGTCTCTCTGAAGCTTCTATTCTTATTTCCAAGTAGAAAAAAAAAATCCAGTCCCTCCTCCATTTAACTACTCACTAGCCTTAGAATAGCTATGTCATGATTCCTTTAAGTCTTCTCTTCTCCCTGATAAACATCCTCTGTTCTCAAGATCTTAATGATCTTCTCTCCTTTAGTTTCTATTCCTTTCACTATCCTCATCAAACTTTTTTTCATATATCAGTTGGTCAGTCAACTCTCATGATTGAAAAAAAAATCCCTATATTTTTTCCAGCCACAAGTAAAGACAATGGTTAATGTTCTTTAAAAAAACAAAACCAAAAACAAAACCTCTGAAACGATCAACAGGATGATTTCAGAAAGGCCTGGAGAAACGAACATGAACTGATGCTAAGTGAAGTGAATAGAACCAAAAGAACTTTGTACATAGCAACAAAAAGATTATGTGATGATCAGCTGTGATGGATTTGGCTCTTTTCAACAGTGAGATGATTCAGGGTACTTGTGACAGAGAGAGCCATCTGTATCCAGACAGAAGACTCTGGGGACTGAATGTGGATCACAGCATAGTTTTTCCACCTTTGTTGTTGTTTGCTTGCTTTTTTTTTTCTTTCTCATTTATTTTTCCTTTTTGATCTGATTTTTCTTGTGCAGCATGATAAATGGGGAAATGTTTAGAAGAATTGCATGTTTAATTTATATTGAATGACTTGCTGTCTAGAGGAGAAAAGGGAGGGACAAAAATTTGGAACAAGGTTTTGCAAGGATGAATGATGAAAACTATGCATATATTTTGAAAATAAAAAGCTCTTATTAAAAATTTTTAAAGATTAAAAAAAATAAAAATCTGAGTTCCAAATTTTCTCCCTTCTTCCTCATCTCCTTCCTCCTTATGCAATTTGATGTGGGTTACATATATGTAAGCATGTAAAACATATTTCTGTATTAATCATGTTGTGAAGGAAGACACAAAACAAAAGTAAAAACCACGAGAAATTACAGAAAGTAAGAAAAAGCATGCATTGATCCACATTCAGATTCCATAAGTTCTATCTCTGGAAGTGGATAGCACTTTTGGATGAATCTTTTGGAATTGTCATTAATACTTTTTATTTGCAAAACATATGTATGGGTAATTCTTCAACATTAACCCTTACAAAGCTTTCTGTTACAAATTTTTCCCCCCTACTCCCGACTTCTCCCTTAGATGACAGGATATCCACTACATGATATCTTTTGGAATTGTCTTGAATTGTTGTATTACTGAGAATAGCTAAGTTATTCACAATTGATCATTGTACACTATTGCTGTTACTATGTGCAATATTTTTCTGGTTCTGCTCACTTCACTTTGCATCTGTTTATATAAATCTTTATAGGTTTTTCTGTAGTCAGCCTGCTTATTATTTTTTAACGACACAGTAACATTCTATTATAATCCTTCACCACAATTTGTTCAGTCATTCCCCAGTTAATGAGCATCCCCTCAATTTCCAATTCTTTGCCACAATAAAAAGAACTGCTATAAATATCTTTGTATAAATATATATTTAAAACAATCTCTTTGGGATATAGATTTAGTAGTGATTCACTAGATCACAGGGTATGCACAGTTTGGTGACTCTTTGGGCACAGTTCTAAATTGCTCTCCAGAATAGAAACTGGCATTTATGAAGTGCCAGCTCTGTGCCAGATATTCTGCTAAGCACTAAGGATAAAAGGAAAGACAAAATACAGCCAGATTTGTATGTTCTAGTTTGTCAGTGTCTTTGCCAAGATGACATGCCCAGAACCATGCCCAACACTCCATATGGCCCAGCAGTAGTGTGCCTGTGCTCTTGTTCTGGATAACAGCCCTTGATCAGTGTAGCCTAAGATCCCCTTGGTTGTTTTGGCTGCCAGAAGAGAGGTGGAGGAGTTGGTGAGAGTGGCAGTGTGGTCCCTGGGGCTCATAGGAGCAGCACCTCAGTCACTTTGCTTTTAGCTAAGTGATAAGAGTATTTGGAAGACCGAGATAATTACTTTTCTCAGCCATTTAATAGACTTATCACGACCCAATTAATGCAGCAGGGAGTCTCCAGATGGAACCAACAGAGAAGAAAAATGTTTTTGTAAAATTCCCCAGGTGTCTAAATACTGCTCACTAGGGAAGGCCAGAAAAGGGAAGGAAAAAAAAAAACCCTCATTTAATCCCTTGGAAGCCTGCTGGTGACTTTACAGATTCAGAAGCTCCAAGACTGTCAGCTCTGAAAGGAACCTTCCGGCCCAGAAATAATGTGAATGTTACCATCTAGGATTATCAGTTAGAGGTGAAAGGATCCTTAAAAAGCCATCTAGTCATTTCACAGATGAGGAAAACTGAGGCCCAGAGAGAAGAAAGGATTTATTTTTCAAGGTCACAGATATTCAGGAACCAAACCTTAGACCTCCAGATCCTTAGAGTTCATAGAATTGCTTTGTAAATATTGGCTATTTGCAGAAAAGATAACTGCTTGTCTTCTAGGGTGGGAAGAAGTTCCCAACATGCATTAAATGTTATCTGCAGCCACAGAGCCTCCATACCAAGTCATTTCCCCTTCGTTTCTGGAGCCCTCAGTAGCAGGCATGCTAAAAATAATGGCTTCCCCCCCTCCTCCCCATAAAGCCAGATGATTATGTTGGCTTCCTGCTCCGATCAAGGAGTAGTCTTGTTTATCCCACAAAAGAGAAGAGGACAGGAAATGGTCTTTGGGTTTACCACCTCTTTCTCCCAATCCTCTTGCTATATATATAACAATGAGATTATCTTCTTGTTTGTTGTCTTCTGACCATTAGCACACTTAGAATCTCAAGCACGCTGGGAATTTTTTCTTGGTCTCACGGCTTCTGACTGCAGGAATCATTTTAGCCAGAAGGAAAAACCCTCTCCAGACAAATGGAGAACAGCAATTGTTAGAACCAGCTACTGGTTTAAATGACCGGCTTGAATGCATGGGTTAGGACTGCATTGCAGGTGAAGGCCATTTTATAATCTTTTTTTTTTTTTTTTTTTGCTTTTTGCTGAGGCAATTGGGGTTAAGTGACTTGCCCAGAATCACACAGCTAGGCAATATTAAGTGTCTGAAACCAGATTTGAACTCAGGTCTTCCTGACTTCAGGGCTGGTGCTCTAACCACTGCACCACCTAGCTGCCCCTAGGCCATTATAATCTTCCTCCAGCTGATTTAACCATGGCATTCCCTTCTTCAGGCACCTCTGACAATTTCCTTTTTTTTTTTTATTAAAACTTTTTATTTACAAAACATATGTATGGGTAATTCTTCAACATTAACCCTTACAAAGCTTTCTGTTACAGATTCCCCCCCCACTCCCCACCCCTCCCCTAGATGGCAGGAAATCCACTACATGTTAATTATGATAAAATACTTGACAAATTGAATATATGTATACATATTTCCACACTTATCATTGTTGTGCAAGAAAAATCGTATCTACAAGAAAAAAAATCAGAGAAAAGAACCATAATGTAAGCAAACATCAATAGAGAGCATGAAAATGTTATGTTGTAGTCCACATTTCATATCCCTCTCTCTGGGTGTATATGGCTTTCTTTACTGAACAATTGGAACTTGACCATTTCCTTTTAACTGCTGGATAAATTCAGGCTGACATTTCAGTACTCATGCTTGTAACCCAGCAACCAGCGCAATACCTTGTATGTAGTAGGCACTTAATCAGTGCTCATCTTCCTGATTCCAGGCTCAGCACCCTACCTCTACATCTAAAACAAGCACTAATAATGATTGTATAGTCCTTACCTCTCTACAATCAAATGAATGCTGCATGTAAAATACTTTGCCAACCTTAGAGTACTGTGTAAATGTTAGCTCTTGTTATCATCATCATCATTATATGAGCCGCAGCATTATGTAGTGAACACAGAACCCATCTTGATGCCAGGGGCTCTGAATGCAAGGTCTGGGACCCTGGATAAATCACATCACCTCTTGGGATTCTAGGCACCTCTGTAAAACTATAAGACAAAAAGGAGTTGTCAACCTATCTCATTAGAGAGTGTTTTCTTGCCTGAGAGTTCTCCATAACCATGAAATTACAGCTGCGATTCCTATTTCCCTCCATAGTTCTTTATTACAGCTAATCAAAATTGCTACACATAAAAAGAGCAATGGAGAGATCCACAGTTGGTGTTAATAAACTGTTGCATTTAACCAATCTGTATCTAAGACACAGCATCAAAAGTAGAAGAGATTTAATTCAGGAGATGTAGAACCAGAAAGTCCTAAGTACTTAACAAAAGCAAAAGATAACAGATAGACAGCATTTTGGATGCTGGAAAGAGCCCAAGAAGAGGGCTCCTAGCTTGCTAGCTAGGTGTCTTTGTGGGATTTATTAAATATGGAAAAATATGAAATCTAAGGAAGGGGGCCCAAATACAAGCAGACAAGGATGGATTGTAATTTACATTGTTGGAGGGAGGGAACACCTTCATCATTGAGATCTTTATACTATCACAGAGCCTTATAAATTTCTTTTTTTTTTAAAGTTTATTTTTAATACACATTGCTTTATGAATCACATTGGGAAAGAAAAATCAGAGCAAAAGGGAAAAAAACAATGGGAGAGATTAAAAAACAGAAAAAAAGAAGTGAACATAGCATGTTGATTTACAGTCAGTCTCCTTAGATCTTTTTCTGGATGCAGATGGCATTTTATGTTCAAAGTGTATTGGGATTGCTTTGGATCACTGAACTACTGAGAAGAACCAAGCCTTTCATAACTGATCATTGCACATACTTACTGTTATTATGTACAATGTATTCCTGCTTCTGCTTGTTTCACTCGGCATCAGCTCATATCAATCTTTCCAGGCCTTTCTGTAATCAGCTTGGTCATTTTTTTTAATAAAACAATAATTTTCCATTACCTTCATGTGCTGCAGCTTGTTCAGCCCCAATTGATGGACATTCAGTCCTTTTCCAAATCTTTGCTACCACAAAAAGGTGCTACAAATATTTTTTATACAGGTAGGTCCTTTTCCCTACTTTATGATTTCCTTGAGGTACAGACTCTGTTATGGCACTACTGGGTCAAAAGGTATGCACAGTTTCATAGTCCTTTGGACATATTTCCAAATTACTCTCCAGAATGGTTGGATCAGTTCACAACTCCACCAACAGTATATTAGTGTACTAGTTTCCCACTTCCCCTCCAACATTTATCTTTTTCTTTTCCTGTCATTTTAGCTAATCTGAGAGATGTGTAGTGGTACCTCAGAATTGTTCTAATTTGCATTTCTCTAATCAATAGTGATTTAGAGCATCTTTTTATATAATTATAAATTTCAAAGTATTGTTAAGACATTGTTAAAAACCATATTCCTAACCTATACTAGCCTGCAGTAAAAAGCAGCTGCCACATAAATGCCTTATAAAGAACTGCCAAGCAAGGAAATACAATATGGAAGATGTGCCCTTTTCTCCTTGTCATCCTTTTTTTTTTTTTTTTTTTGGTAATCCCTAAGTGTAATGGATTTTAGTGTATGTTTTCCTGTGGGATTCTGGGTGTCAGTCTAGGCTTGGGTTAGGGAACAGTGTGGGGCTAAGGTCAGAAGTCAGTCAGAAACTCTATCAGGCTTTGGTCAGATCCATACCAAGGATTACTTTATAGCTAGATTCAGAGCTCTGGCTGGGACCTGATTCTGATTTTTTTTTTCTCTTTGTCTTGGCTATAAAAATTTTCTCTTTGCGGATCACAACATAGCATTTTCACTCTTTTTGTTGTTGTTTGTTTGCACTTCATTTTCTTTCTCATTTTTTTCTTTTTGATCTGATTTTTCTTATGCAACAAGATAATTGTATAAATATGTGTACATATATTGAACTTAACATATATCTTAACATGCTTAACATATCTTGGATTACTTGCCATGTAGGGGAGGAGGTGGAGAGAAGGAAGGGAAAATTTGGAACACAAAGTTTTGCAGGGGTCAGTGTTATAAAATTATCCATGAATATGTTTTTGAAAATAAAAAGCCTTAATTTAAAAAAATATGATAATGAGCAAAAAAAATTTTGTTTTTTTCTCTTTGTTCTCTTAGGCAAACAGACCCTAAAGATCTTTGACGGTAACGATGCTGTGAAACGTAACCAGTTCCGGCTGATCACCATTCCTAGGATAGCAAAGACAGGGGAGGTTGTGGTAAGAGATGGTATAGTCTCAGCTGGCAGGGAATGGATCAGCCCCCAATTTATAGCCCCCAAGGTGGTTCTAGGCCAGTCTACTTAATCTTCACTATATGTCTCTGCTGTTCAATTGAGTAGACATTTATTAAATAACTTCTGGATATAAGTCTCTGGGGTTGGATACAAAGAAAAAACTCAGGAAGTAATTCCTGATATTAAGAAACTATTTTACTGCCGGTAGGGGAGGATACATTATTACTATAATTCACAGTTAAATTGAAGAAGGAGTGAGGTAACACTTGGGGAAGTTTTGGGAATTCCTTGTAAAGCCAGTGGCACTTGGGTTGAGCCTTGAAACAAAGATTGTGAGAAACAGATTCAAGGAAGAGGGTGTTCCAGGTGTAGAAGATAGTTTGGGCATGAAGTGTCAAGGGATGATCATTGTTGTTTGTTCTTCATTCTCAAAGAGAATCATGACATCAGGGAGGTGATGTCATGGCATGCAAGTGAATTAGATTTTAGTGAGGGAGGGCTGTGCAAGGGCACCAGCCACCTTTTTCCTCCAGAACTACTAGTTCAAAGTATTGTTAAGACTGAGTCTAGTGACAAGTTATAGATCAGGATGACTGGAGATGGTCCTGGATGTAGAATACAAACTACATTGAAAGAACATGAACAGTTAGAAAGATAGACGGGAATCGGGTGATGGAGGGCAGAAAAATTTTATGTTTTTTCCTAGCATCAATCTGGAACCTCTGAAGAATTTGAACAGGACTATAATTTATGTATAAAAAATGTTATGATGTCAACCTTATAGAGAATGGATTAAAGAAACAGAGAAGCCAGTTAGCAGACTATTCAATTCATTCATTTAATAAGTGACCATAATTTGTTTAATCATCCCCCACTTGATGGACATCCACTCAGTTTCTGATTCTTTGTCAATACAAAAAGAGCTGCTAACATATTTTGTATAGTGTTCTTTTCTTCATTCTTTGATCTCTTTGGCCAGGTCAAAAATTTAATAGATTATAATGCATAGTTTTAAATCCAAGCAAACATTTATTAAGCACCTTTTGGGTGCCAAGTACTGTGCTTTTTCCTCAGGATACAAAAACAAACATAAGAAAGTACCTGAATTCATGGAACTTACATTCTTCTTTTTTATTAAAAACATTTTATTTTTTCCCCAGTTACTTTTCAAGAAAAATTTTAAATGTTTTTCAAAAAGGAAGTCATGTTTCTCCGTTTCCAGATAGTATGACAATTTAAAGACATTTAGGATCAGTCCTCAAAATAAAATTTAAAAATAGTCAATGATAAATTCACAAAACCAACATTGTTTAATAATATTAACCAAAAATAGAGTGAAGAATAGAAGGAGAAAGTCATATGAATTTACATCAAACTACATTAAGTATCTCATATTATGAAAGATTGAATATATATTTAGATATATATCCATATGTATATATATATATATATATATATATACACACATATATATATGTGTATACATAAATGTAATGGCAAAACCATTTTAACACTCATTTTTACAAGATTTTGAATTCTGCCTTTTTCTCTTTACTTTCCCTTTTCCAAAGCTGGTAGACAGTTTGATAGAGTTTATACATGTTGTTGATCATCACAGAATGTTGTTGATGCCATGTACAATGTTTTCCTGATTCTGGAGCTGAAGTTTTTATTGAGAAAAACAACATATACACATGTTAAGATTAAGGATATAAAATGATTTTGAAATGAGATAGTACTAACAGATGGGAGTGGAGTCAAGAATGGTTCATATAAAAGTAGCACTTGATTTGAGCTATTAAGGAAGATAAGTATTGTATGAAGTGAGGTAGAGAGTGTATAAGGGACAGACTGTGCAAAGGCAATCTTGGAAGATGAGATCTCATGCATGAGGGATAGCAGGTAATAAAGTTTGGCCAGAATATAGTGCAAATAATAATGAGTTGCATGTAAGATTTGCAAAGTATTTTACAAATATTTCATTTTGTCTTTACAACAAACTAGGAAGTAGGAGAAATTATTATCCCCATTTTACAGAAAGGGAAACTGAGGCGTTTAGTGGTTAAGTGATTTGCAGAAGGTCAGTGTCTAAGGTTAAATTGACTTGAACTCAAGTCTTTCTGACTCCAGGTCTAGCCCTCAATCTATTGCACTACCTAACTGGGAAGGGGAGTGGTAGGTCATAAGACTTGAAAAAGTTCAGTTGGAGTCAGAATATAAAGGACATTAAATAACAATAAGAGGTGTTTGCAGTCTATTCTAGAGGTATGGTCCCTAGAACTTTTCAAGATAAGGGAATGACTTATATTTGGGGAATATCACTGGTAGGAGGATGAATTGTGGAGGGGAGAGCCTTAGGGTAAGGAAAACAGGTACTGTAATTTAGGCTGGAAGTGATGGGAACTTGAACCTAGGTGGTGGTCCCATGTATGGAGAGGAAAGGATGTTACAGCGAAATGTATAAGACTTGGCAGCTGATTGGATGTGAGGAATGAGGCAGAGGGAGAACTTGACTCCACTCCCAGCTGTTAATACTATCTCATTTCAAAATCATTTTATATCCTGAATCTTATATGTGTATATGCTGTTTTTCTCAATAAAAATGTAAGCTCCAGAATCAGGGAAACATTGTACCTACCTACAGCATCAGCAGCATTGTGCGATGATGATCAACGTGTATAAACTCTACAAACTGCCTACTTGCTTTGAAAGAGGGAAAGGAGGGAGAAAAATGTAGAGGCAGAGGGAGAACTGCAAAGCAAAATGCCTGAAAGTATGGTGGTGTCTTTGACAGAAATAGGAAGCTTCCAAAGAGGAGTGGATTTGTGATGGAAGTACAACAAATAGTGTTTTGGACAGAAGGGATTCAAGTTCCCTCCTGGAAATTAGGTAGAAAATGTCCAGTGATTGACCATATGGGACTGAAGGTCAAGAGAGAATTGAGGATTAGATACATAAATCCCCACAGAGATGCTGGTCACTCCATGAGAGCTGATGGGATCAACAAGAAATCATTAGAGAAGGAAAAAGAGTTCATACAGAGGCTTGGGACTTTTCTACACCCATTGAGTCATCTTTTAACTATTTCAAAAACTTTATATGTATATTTCTTTTTTCTTTTGTGAAGAATATTTTTTAAAATTTTATTTTTCTTGAGATTTTTGGTTTTGGTCTGTGTTTTCTTTTGAAACATGACTAATGACTAACAAAAATATGTTTTGTATAACTGCACATGTATAATATATATCAACATGTTTGCTTTCTCAAGGAAGGAGGAGAAGAGAGAGAGTTTGGAATTCAAAAACATAAAAAAATGTTAAAAATTGGTTTTACGTAAGGGGCAGCTAGGTGGCGTAGTCGATAGAGAACCAGCCCTGAAGTCAGGAGGACCTGAGTTCAAATTTGATCTCAGACACTTAACATTCCCTAGCTGTGTGACCCTGGGCAAGTCACTTAACCCCAAATGCCTCAGCAAAAAGCAAAGTTGTTTTTACATATAGCTGAGAAAAAATAAAACAAAAACATTCTTTTAAACAAATTTGTGAATTGCTATAGAACAAGCCAGTTAGTTATTCAAGGGTCAAGAAAAGCATATAGTTCAATTAGTTAACTAATTAATTAATTTCTAAAGAAATGACTAACTGCCTCCTCTTCTGATCTTTCAGGAGGCTGCTTTAAGGGCTTATTACATTAATGAGGACCACCGAGACTTTGAGCTCCAGACACTGGCTCAGCAGACCATGGCTGATTGTGCAACTCAAAAAAATGGAGGCCCAGAGGATTCCAGTAACACTAGCCTCCCCTCTGTGTTCAGAGAATCCATTCCCGAAGCCTGGATCATCCATGCTAAGCCCAAGGATCATGAAGTTATAAAAATTTACCCAGCTTGGCTAAAGTGAGTGGAGGGGTACCTACTGCATGGGACTGAAGTCAGGGTGAGAGTCAGGACTTGCTGACTACAAAGAAGGAAAACTATTCATTAGACCATGTTTCATCATAAGGAAGGTCATTCCTGACCAAGGAATCTAGAGGCTATAGCCATCTGTTAACAGCCAGAATTTGTGAGTGTTGATGTGGATGGATGTGTTATCCTGGATCCAAATGGAACTGATTGATTTCTCCACTTAAAACAAGGATAAGTCCAATAGGATGCTAGTAAATATTTAAAAATCAGCTTTCTGGGAAAAAATGTACACATAATACACTTCTGAATTTAATTGGTATTAATAACATTTTTTTCCCATCACTTTCATAACTCAAAACTGCCGGGGCGGGGGGCAAGTAAGTCAAGCTCTGATTTATAGTATTTGCCAATATCTGACATATAAATGCTCAGGCTGAAAATTTAACAACTGTCTCTTGTGAGCTGGTTTGAGCTGGCTCCAGCATATTTTTGGATGAGGCCCTTTGTACTGAAATGGCTAGGAATTTGTGAACTCTGTTATTGACCCCTGTGGGGAACTGGCTCCCACTCCTTTGACTCCCCATACATCCCATATTTTATACAGCCTTTATGTGAATACAGCCCAGACAGACACTTACCCTTTCCCAAGAGATCTAAGGAGCCTGCTGAGAAATTTCAGCCACTTAGGATCTTTCTTCCCTCCAGGGTTGGAATGGCTTATGTCTCCATCCGAATTGACAAAGAAAGCACCGCTCAGACAGTGATGAAAGAAGTCCTCCCGTTACTGGGGCGACAGGTAAACAGTCAGACGCTGACTTCTTTGAAATATAAGGGATGTTTCCTTTCTAGACTGATTCTCAGGCCCTTCTCTCCTGCAGATTCTCTTGAAGTTATCCTGTTATATTTGGTACATCAGTTAGTCATTCAACAAACTTTTCTTTTTTTTTTTTAATAGTATTTTATTTTTCCAAATACATGCAAAGATAGTTTTCCACATTCACCTTCACAAAGCCCTGTGTTCTAAATTTTTTTCCCTTTCTTCCTCCTTTCCCCTCCCCAAGACAATGAGCATTCTGATATGGGTTACCATGTGCCATTCTTCTAAACTTATTTCATATTCATCAGAGCAAACTTTTCTTAAGAGCTTACCACCTTCAGGGTTATGTGCTCTCAGCTATGCTAAGAGCGTGATATAGGAGAAAGAACATGCTAGATTGGACCTAATTCAGTCCTAATTCTGTCACTTTACTAGCTCTAGCCTTAGTTTTCTCCTTTTTACAATAAAGATCCAGAATAATAACCACCATGACAGATGCAGATATAACCCTTTGAAGTTAGCAGAGTACTTGCAAGAAGAGCAAATATGGAAGATTTTCCATTTTGCAAATGAGGAGAATGAATATAAGATGACTTGGCCATGATCCCACAACAGGAAATTTCCGAGGCAGGACTTAAATTTGTGATTTATGACTCCCAAGTACAGCAATCTACCTGCTATTTCACGTCTTCCAAACTCTAAATTCTACGAACCTCTGTTATAGATTTGAGAAAGACATCATATTTCCCTTTCAGAGCTCACAGCCCAGTAGGATCATACTTTGACCTCATCATGTTGAGTTATCATTGGGTGGGAAATACTGGAAGACAATCCAAGACAGCTGTACTAAATTATGTTGTAATTAGGTGTCTTTGGGCAGATCCAGAAGATGCACAGTATGGTAGAGAGAGCACTTGACCTAGAGTCAGAATGATTAGGTTTTGGCTTTAGTTCTGCTTTTTATTATCTGTATTGTCTCGAATAAATACCTTTCTTTCTCTGGACCTGAGGTTTGTCATCTATAAAATTAGGGTGTTAAACTGAATACACAACCTTTAAAGTCCCTTGTTGCTTTGATATTCTGAGATACTACTAGTTTTTCTGGATTTGAGTCCTATTTAGTCTTTAAATCCTTTTCCTGGGTTTGAATACTTCTTTTGGATCTCTTGCTTTCTGTTTGGGAAATTGATTATTGGAATGAACGATAGAGTAACGATAGAGATGGTTAGAAACCATCACATGGATGAGGTTTTTTAGCTTTGGCAAAAACTGAATGAAATGTTTTTGTCTAATCTTTGGCAGGCAGAAAGTCTCAAGAATTTCCAATTGGTGGAGGTGCTTATGGGAAGTAAGCAAGGTAAGATGGGGACTGGGGCTGAGCCCTGAAAGGATGAGATAGTCAACAATCTTTTATATTATATATCATAATCAATTTTATTATACTATGCCTAATAGATTAGGGCAGACTCTTCTTGCTAAGATTTCCTATTCTATGTTATCATGATTCTCTGAAAAGATGGGGGAGAAAAGCAATCTCTGTTGCCAATGGTTTGAAGAGTACCAAAATGTTTCCTACCTGGGGCTTGTAGATAAGTAGCAAATGAAAACAGAAGGACCCCAGAGCTAGGAGCTGATACTCTCCAAAGCAGCATTCATATTTGGAGCTGAGCATGTGAACATAAAGCTAATCAAACCCTGATTGTGGCAAAGTAACGTGGCCCTGGGGAGCGTGGCTCTCTGGAGAGGCTTCCCTTATGTGTCTGTTTCCCAGGGTTGTCTTTTAAGGGGTTTCATTTAACTGGCCATGCTGTAAGGTGCTCAAGGTCTTAGAATCTGAGATAAAAACTCTTAGACATTAGGTCAACTACATCTCTTGACAGTTTTTTCTGAACCCTGAGTCTGACCTAGGTCAGAGGTTTAGGAGAAAACCCAATTGTTCTTTAATATCCTCCTGAAATTAAATTTTGTCAGGATCCCACTCAACAACCTTATTTAGGCCAGGGCAGCTGTAGTGTTGAAAGAGCCCTAGGCATCTGCTCTGCCACTTAGTGACTGTTTGAACTGAGTCATATTCTTCATCTCTGCCAGCCTCAGTGTCCTCCCTGTGCATCCCAGAAACTGCTTTCATCTATCATTACTATGATTCCCAGATTTAAAATCACACTTTGCTGCTTATTTACTTGCCTAACACTGGACAACAAACTCTTTCATCATTGAGTCTTGGTTTTACAATCAATTAAATGGAGCTGATAATGTTTCCTCTGATCCCATTCTGAGATGGGAAAAACTCAAAATTATGCTAATTAATTAAACTCCTGAACTGTACATAAGGATCCCTAGTGGCCATATATTGATTTAGAAAACCCAAATTAACATTACCTAATAATGCTGGGTTATATTTTTATTTATTTTGTTAAAACATTTCCCAGTTATATTTTAACATGGTTCAGGCCCTCTTGTGGAGTTTTGTGGTCCCAAATTTGACATCCCTGTTGTAAATCACCATATTGGGATCTAGCGTCACCATTATTATTGGCCCATCTTGTCCCAGTGACTCCAATTCTTCTCAATTCCCTTAAACAAAACCTTTATTAAACACCAACTTGGTACAAAAGCTTTGCTAGATGCTGAGGAAAACAGAGAATTGGGATTCACAACAGTCCATGATGAATATTTCACTTGGGTCAGCAGGTCTGCCGGTCTACCTGACCTTCCATCTCCTTCCTTTTCTGTCCCCACCTTGAAATAACTATTATTCTGTGTCTACTTTGTACTTGTATATATGTTTAGGAGTATCACTTTGACAGTTGTTGGGAATGGATGTTATATATATATAAGTGCAAAGAAATGTGCATGAATGTTGTGTACAGGAGCAAATACACACACACACACACACACACGTTGCAGGCCAGTAGGATAGAATTTTAAGTTCTTCTAAAGCAAGAAATGCTTTGTTTTCCAGCTTTGTGTGTCTAGCACCTAGGTCAGCACCCTGTGGTGCTTAGTAGACATTTAATAGGAAGTATTTATGAAGTGAAATGAAAAGATCTTAGCTGTGGGCAGAGTGAGTACCCCTCTGTCTTCCCTTCATAGTCTTTGTTCTCAAGCATCCCTCTTTGCACAAACTCATCTTTCATCTCTTAAATCTCCCACAGTTGGACTGCTGGATTCTGTACATGTCAAATGGTTCACTTTTTAAACTGAGCCTAGACATGTGCATAGATGCCCAGTAGACCCCAGCAACCTTTTTCAGTAGTATTTCCAAACCCTTGAAAAGGCAGATAGTTGATTGTTTTAAGCAGAAGTCTAACTATTTTATCTTCAAACTCTAACTATTTTATCTTCAAACTCTATGATCCTTCAACTCTTTTTTTTCCCTGAGGCAATTGGGGTTAAGTGACTTGCCCAGGGTCACACAGCTGTTACGTGTCTGAGACCAGATTTGAACTCAGGTCCTCCTGACTTCAGGGCTGGTGCTCTATCCACTGCGCCACCTAGCTGCCCGCTCCTTCAACTCTTTTTAATGTTTTTTTAATCTTTTTAGTTCAACGAATGACACTGACTGATGAGGAATTAATTCTCAACAGACTTAGAGACATCCGAAAGGTAATTAATTTATGAACTTTCTGTTGTATTCCTTGGGGGGTGGAGAATTGTACTGATTGGACTTTGAACACAGATCCAAAGAAAAACTGGGGGCTATGGTGGAGTTTTTAGTGGTTCTCTCACTGAAAACAATCTTCTGAGCCCAGGAGGATCTTAACCTTTGGAATTCCTTAAGAGACATCCCTGCTAACCATGTTCCCTAGGAAATATTCCACTTTCACTTTAATTCAGCTAGTATTTGCTGAGCACCCATTGTATGCAAGGTACTCCTTCCATCTTTCATACTATGGGATTTTATTTTATTTCTAATAATATTTTTCCCAATTACATGTAATAAAGGGCTAGGGGAAAATAGACCAAAAGTTAATTGGAAACTAAATAATCTGATCTTAAAGAATGAGTGGGTGAAACAAAAAATTATAGATACAACTGATAATTTCATCCAAGAGAATGACAGTAATGAGACAACATACCAAAATTTATGGGATGCAGCCAAAGCAGTTCTTAGGGGAAGTTTTATATTTCTAGATGCATAAAATAGAGAAAGAGAAGATCAGTGATTTGGGCATGCAACTAAAAAAGCTAGAAAAAGAACAAATTAAAAACCCCCAATTACGAAAAGCAAAGGAACTGGGATTACAGCCAAGAATAAGCTATCCAGCTAAAATGAGCATTATCTTTCAGGAGAGAAGATGGACATTCAATTTCTTCAAATTTGAAATTCTGAAAATAAAAAGGGAGACTAATAAAATTGAAAGTAAAAAACCTGTTGAACTAATAAACAAAACTAAGAGTTGGTTTTATAAAAAAACTAACAAAATAGATAAGCCTTTAGTTAATTTGATTAGAAAAAAGAAAGAAGAAAATCAAATTGTTAGTATCAAAAATGAAAAGGGTGAACTTTCTAAGTATATTTAAAGACAAATTTTTAACATTCCTTTTTTATAAAATTTTGAATTTCAAATTTTCTCCCTCGCAACTTTTTCTCTCCCTAAAACAGCAAGCAATTTTATATAGATTATATATGTGCAATCATGTAAAATATATTTCCACATTAGTCCTGTTGTAAAAGAAGAAACAGTTACCCAAAAAATTATACTTTACAAAAGGAAAAAAAAATGCTATAGGATTTTAAGGGGAAAGGAGAAGGAAAATTTTTAATAGTATTTTATTTTTTCCAATTACATGTAAAGACAGATTTCTAACATTTCTTTTTTATAAAATTTTGAATTCCAAATTTTCTCCCTTCCTACTTTTTCTTCCCCTAAAACAGTAAGCTATTTTATATAGGTTATATATGTGCAATCATGTAAAACGTGCTTCCATATTAATTGTCTCATTTCATGTATACATGTGCACCTGTGAATATGTATATGACATAAATTGTGCACATAATAATCATGTGGATGGGAAGTACAATAGAGAAAAGCCCTGGTTTAGTCATCAGGAGACCTGCTTTGGGGGCTGGGTGTTGACCCTAGCTTCCTTAGGCAATTGATTTTGCTTCTCAGAGACTTCTTTTTCTTAATAGGAAAACTCAGATTATGCCCTAGGCTGCCCTTTCACTCTGAGATCCCATGAGTCTGTGGTGCTCTGATCTCTTGTGGCTTGTTCAAAATACAGCAAACAGTGGGGAGGGTTATGTACGCTTCATAGAACACAAGATCTCAGAGATGGAGGAAACTTCAAAGACCGTCTGATCTGGCTGCTAACTAAATCATGAATCCGTTCTGTAAGTGCTAATCCAGCCAGTGCTTGAAGACCTCCAGTGATGAGAGGCTCACTACCTGTCCATTCCACTTTTAGGAAGGTCTCAGCGTAGGGAAATTTTTCCTCATGTAGAGGTTAAACCTATTTCTCTGAGATTGCTATTCCTGGCTCCTATTTGGACCTTTTGGGGCCAGAGACAACACGTTTAATCCCTTTTTCTTTTCTACGATATTGGAAGACAGCTGTTAGGTTGTCCTTGAGCCTTCTCTACTCCAGGCTAAACATATATAGTTCCTTCTCTAGATGCTTGAATAACCTGTTACATAGTCCTCATGTTATTCAGACTGTCCTCTGACTCTGTTTGTCAAAAACCTTCCTAAAATGTGCCCAGAACTGTTTACAATGCTGTAGATAGGGTCTAACTCAGAATCAGTTGGGATTCTCCTTTCTTTCCTTTTAGCCACTCTTCCTCTATTAATGCAATTTGCAATTGAGGGGTTTGGGCTGCCATGTCACACTGTTCACTCCAGTTAAGTTTTAGAGGCTACTGAATCTCCCCAGATCTTTTTTTTTTCTTCTTTGCACAAACTCTTTTCTAGACGGCTGCTCCCATCCTATACGTAGCTGATTTTCTGAGTCCAAGTATATAAACTTCCAGTGTAATAAAAAATTGTCCTGGATTTGGGGACAAGAGGATCATGGCATGGAACAGATCCTGTAACCTTCTTGGGCCTAAATTTCCACTTCTGTAAAATAGAGAGGACTCAGTGAACCCTCTGAAGTGTTTAGTTCTCAGCTTCTACCCAGGAGTTCACTTTTATGCTTGTAAAATTCTGAGATTTTGCCCCATTTTGGCCTGTTTTCAAGGCATCATGGATGAGGTTATTTGGGGACACTATTTCCTCTAACCATGGCAAGCCTTTTGTTCTCCTGGTTCATTTTTTTTTCCCTCATTCTCTCTCTTCTCAATGTGAGTGTCTCTTCTGTCTCTCTGCTTAGTTCTTACCTAGAATCAGAGGCTGTCAGAGCCGAGAGGCACCTTAGTGATTATTTAGTTCAGGTCTCTCCTTATAAGAGCAAGAAAACTAAAACCTGATGGTAGAGAGTATTTTTCCCAAAGTCACAGAGAAAATTAGTGGAATAATTAAATTAGAACTCAGATCTCTTGAGTGCTAGGTCTGGCCCTTTCCCCTCTGCCCTGAATAGTTTCTTGGTCAAATTGCCAATTCAAACTGGTGGTTTTCTGTGTTCATGATAATCCTGTCACTATCCCCAAGCACCTTGTATTCACTACTATGTTTCCTTATTTCCAGACTTCCATACGTCAAATGAACCAAACAAGATTTTATGTGGTAGAAAATGGGGATGCTACCACACAAGTGAGCCTGTTTGTTGGGGGCCTGCCTCCCCAGCTCTCTGCTGAGGAATACACTAATATCCTAAAGGAGGATTTGGCTATCAAAAGTGAGTAAAAGAAAAAAAAACTCCCAAACCATTTTTGTCTTAAAAGAAGTTGCCTTTTCCTATTCCCTTGTCGTTTTGGTTTCCTTTCTATGTATTGACCATTTAAGAATTTTCTGAGCAGCTTCTTTTCCTTGTTCCTCTCTCTCTCTCTCTCTCTCTCTCTCTCTCTCTCTCTCTCTCTCTCTCTCTTTCAATTTTATTTTTTATAACTTTTTATTTTTCAAAATGCATGCAAATATAATTTTCAACATTCACTCTTTCAAAATCTTATGTTCCCTATTTTTCTCCCTCCCTCCCCACCTCCTCCTTCTCTTAGACAGTAAGTAATCCAATATAGTTTAAAATGTGCAATTTTTCTAAACATATTTCCACAATTATCATGCTGCACAAGAAAAATCAGATCAAAGAGGAAAAAAAAAAGCAAGCAACAACAAAAAAAAAGTGAAAATGCTATTTTGTGATCTATACTCAGTTCCCACAGCCCTCTGTCTGGGTGCAGATGGCTGTTTCCATCACAAAACCATTGGAACTTGCCTGAATCACCTCATTGTTGAAAAGAGCCAAGTCCATCAGAATTGATCATCACATAATCTTGTTGTATACAATGCTCTTGGTTCTGCTCATTTTACCTAGCATTAGTTCATGCAAGTCTCTCCAGGCTTCTCTGAAATCATCCTGCTGGTCATTTCCATATAGAACAATAATATTCCATAACATTCATATACCATAATTTATTCAGCCACTCTCCAATTGAAGGGCATCCATTCAGTTTCCAGTTTCTAGCCACTACAAAAAGGGCTGCCACAAACATTTTTGCACATATGAGTCCCTTTCACTCCTTTAAAATCTCTTTGGGATACAGACCCATTGGAGACACTGCTGGATCAAAGGGTATACACAGTTTTATAGCCTTTTGGGTATAGATACAAATTGCTCTCCAGAATAGTTGGATCAGTTCACAACTCCATCAACAATGTATTAGAGTCCCAGTTTTCCCACATTCTCTCCATTATCTTCTCTGAATTTTATTGTCGACATTTCCTCCTCTCCCACCCCCCTTCTTTATTTCTCTTTCTCTTTCTGTCTCTTTGAATTTTATTGCTGCCATTTCCAATCTTTCTCTTGAGAAGGAAGCAGCTCTGAAGAGGTGGGGAGCATCCCCAGACCCCTGGATCAGGGACACTGAAGGAACATACTCCTTAGACCCTGCCCTCTGAGACTGTCATAGGCTTGGGGAGACCAAGTAGAAGCCCATCACAATCTAGTTTCAGCCTACATTTCCAGCTTTGTCAGACATTACTCTCCTATATTTTGTAGTCTAGCCAAACCAGCTTTCTTGGCTCTTTCACGTGGTAATCTGTTTCCCATCTCTGTGCCTTTGTACTGCTGGTTCCCACCATTGCTGGAAGGCTCTCCATACTCAGTACCACCTGCAAATCCCTCATTTCCACTTTGTAAGAGTCAGTGTTGAAAAATTATCCATACATATGTTTTGCAAATAAAAAGCTTTAATAAAAAAAAAATCCTTCATTTCCTTCAAAATTTCACTCTGTCTTCTACATGAAACTCTTCCTGATGACTTCAACTGCTCAGGCTCTCATTCCCTAAACTATCTTTCATTACTTTGTATTTATTCTTTATAGGCCTATATGTATAAATGTTGCTTCTGGTTGAAGGTAAATTCTTTGAGAATAGTGACTATTTCATTTTTAATCTCTGTATCCCCAATGCCCAGCACAATGCCGTGCTTAATAATGTGCTTAACAAATGCGTGTTAATTAATTGATTGCTCTTGAGGAGCTCAAGGTCTTGGGGAGGCAGAAAAGGAGTAAATTAAAGGTCTGCCTTTAGTGAGCCCATAGGCTGAAGGAGATAAGACTGATGGAAGAGAGACTGTTACATGATAGTATATACCAATTTTTAAAACTGAGTATAATTTATGTACAAAATGCATGCCCAGACTAAGGGCTGTCAGTAGTCTGCAAGGCAAGTCTTCGTTGTCTGTTATAATTAGGGAAGACTTCCTGCAAAAGGTTATTTTGAGGTGGACCTTGAAGAACTGGAAGAACCTTTGGGCATTCTTACCTTTTTGGGAGTGGACAATAGTTTAGAAAATAGTTTGTGTGGAAAATTGTCTGGGGAGTTTAGTAGATGGCAAAATTTAACAGAGTGAACGGCATGACATGGCAGCCAAAAAAATACTTAATCTTAGGCTGTTTTAATAGAGGAATAGTGGCTAGAATGAGGGAGGAGAGCAAAGTTCACCCCCTACCTTGGTCGGACCACATCTAATGTTTTTTAGGAAGATTTTTTGGTATTATTATCTAATTTTTTTTGGTTTTCATTTCATGAAATGTCCTGGCATTCTCATTGACTCGCTGTGTGGACTTGGTCAATTCAGCAAATGCTTATTAAGCACTTACTAAAAAACTGAGTGTTTGGGATATGAAGTTTCAGTCTCTATTGTCAAGGATCCTACAGTCTAATATTGGATAATTATTGGAATATTCCTTAGGTTCCTTGATGCCTGGTGATCAAATCAAGCTTCTCTTGGTACATTTGTATAATGAGAAGGCTGAACTAAATGGTCTTGAAGAGCCCTTCCAGCTCTGTAGTTCCCCCAATTGAGCCCATTTCTTCTCCTTCACAGCTCCCATTAGTCAAGTTGCAGATGGGGCCATTTCAATTGTGGAGACAGAAAATGAGGGGAAAGATTGACTAAAGATAGGGTTTGAATTTGTGGGACTTTAGTCTCAGGGGTTTGGGGAAGCAGCACGTGCTGAAAGTTGGAAAAATTGACTTTTGTTTTCTATTTTTACAGCAAATCTAGTGTCAGTAACTCATGTTTACGCAAGTCAAGGTAAGCAGAGTATTTATGTGTGTGTGTTTGTACATATATATATGTATATATATATTACATACTTCTATCTGTTGTATTGTTATTGTTTGTCTTTTGTTTTTGAAGATCAATAACATCAGAAGGGAGATAGATGTCTTGACTTGAAAGTGAATTGGATTTAAGTGAGGCAGGACTGTGCATATTAATCTGCCTTACATTGTACATATTTATAAAGCATAACATAAAGAGTCTTGGATTTCAGGAGCAGAAGGCCCAAGTTAAAATTAAATTTCTTAATTGACAGTTATGTAACATCAGAAAGCCCCTCAATCTCTGAGCCTCAATTTTCTCAACTGTAAAATGGAGATAGCACTTTTACTCCCTGACTCACTGTTTTGTGGTGAGAGTCCAGGGACATAATATGTAACTTTGCAAACCACAAAGTACTCTATAAATGTCAGCTAGTCTTCTCTAATGTGCTCCCCAGGTGAGATGATGGCTTTGCTAATTAAGGTGAAATGTAATGAATTATTATTCTTCTCAGCTCCACCTTGAATAATTTATAAATCTTTTCTGGGTGGATCTATCTCCTACAGAAACAGCATGGATTCAAAGTGGTTGGTAAAAATTATTCGGGATGTTAAATGTATTATTCACTTTCAGATTCACTTTTGAAAAGCTTCTTATAAAGTAGGATTAAAAAATGGAGATGGAAATGCATGGTCCCAAAGGATATTGTTGCCAGCTCACAAATTTTTCTGTCTGTTAAATAAATGTCCTTATCTCCTATCCACAATCCCATGTAGTGCAGCAAAGTGGAAAGTGGAAAGAATATAAAGTCAGAAAAAGAGGTTCTAGCTTCAACTCTGTCTCTGACTTTCTCTGTGAGATCAAGCAGGTAACATCTTTGTTCTCAGCCTCAGTTCCTTTTTCTGAAAATGGGAGTAAGGTTACATCTGTCCTGTTATCAGTCTGGGGATATTGTAAGGATCATAGGAGAGAATGGAAAAGTTGGATTACTCCATAAGAACTGAGTTGTATTTTGAAGACAAAGAGGAAGATAAAGAAAATAGCACTTTTCTGAGGAATGGAACATCAGATCTAGAGTATAAAACCTCTGAGTTCATAAACCTAATCCTACTTACTAGCTGTATAACCCTGACTGAGTCATTTCCATTCCCTGAGTCTTAAGTTTCTTCCATTTATGGGAGGGAGAGAGAGAGAAAGAAGGATGAAGGAAGGAAGAATGGAAGGATGGAAGAAAGAGGAGGAAGGGAAAAAGGAAGGAAAGAAGGGAAGAGAAAAGGAGGGATAAAGGGAGGAAGAAAAAAGGAAGGAAGTGAAGAAGAAGAAGGGAGCGAGGGAAGGAGAAAGGAAAGAAGGATTTATTGCCTACAGTAGGTTATCCCCACTTCACAATTGTGGAAACTGAGTTGTTCTTTGCCCAGAGTTACACAACTAGTAAGTTCCTAAGGTCAATTTTCAGCTGAGATCTTCTTGAATGCAAGCCTGGTGCCCTACCCACTGTTATGGACCCGTTTAGCTGACTAATGAAGACTGTGGCACCCTTTGCAGAATAATGCTTTTAAATTAATAAAAATAATGCATGGGACTAAAAAAGAAACCAATTATAGTGGAATAATAATTATAACAAAATATTTTTAAAAACAAACAAACAAGTTCAGAGACCCCGTTTGGATACCCCAGAAAAAAGGTCCCTTCTGGTTGCAGCATTCTGTAACATGAAGCTTCTTTGAATCTCAGAAATGGGAGGAAAATGTAAAGGTCTCCAATTCAATCTGTCCCTATATGGGCATCTCCTCTGCAGCATTTGTGACAAGTGACCATTCAGCTGCTGCTCAAATTTCTACTAGTAGGAAACTTGTTACCTTCCCTTGTGGGAGTCCATTCATTCCATTTTGATTATTAGGAAATTCTTCCTTATAATAAAGGTTTCCCAAGCCAGTGAAGTTTTAAGCTTTAATAGCCTAAATATCACTATATATTATCATTTATTTCTATCACATAAATATTACATATATATTTTAAACTCTAATAGCCTAAATATTGTAATTTGTTTCTATCATATAAATGTGTATTTTGAATTTTTAGTCCCATACATATTAATGTTAATTTATATTTTCTTAATATATAATTTCTCTTAAGCTATTTTATGTCAAATGTCTTAGTGCAGTTTAACATTTTAATAACCAAAATATAAATGTTACACATTAATATTATTATGTTTATAATGTATATTAATATAATAAACATATCATAATATATGAATATAACAAAGAAGATAATCTATATGATATAATATTTAATTACTTTTAAGCCTTGAAAGCTTAAAACTGTACCAAGACTTTGAGGATATCCTGTATTGAGCCAGTACCTGTCTTTCTATAATTTTTCTCCATTACTTCTAGATTTACCTTCTGGAACCAAACAGAAGAAATCTAATTCCATTTCTATATGATTGAACTTCAGATACTTTAAGATAGTTCTTATTTAGCTGAGAAGATTTTCTGAGTGATTGTAGCAACAGAGATCAGAACTGATGTTAGTGGAGTTAAGTTGTTGGCCATCTAGACTCCTGCCAGAGTCACTAAATTTTGCTTGAGAGCAATTTTTAAATAAAACAAAATGAGATGACTGGGGTGGGGTGTCGGTATTTGAGAATACTGGAGAAAACAAACTAAAAAGACAGCTTTCATTCTTGCTTCCTCCACCCCCACATTATACCCTATCTTCACAATAAGTCTTTTAACACCCTCATTTCCTTCCGTGGCACAATATCCATTCCTGGATATCATTTCTGGTCACTTTCTAGCTTGTCAGAGCCCCAGTAATTGTTCTTTTCATGTGCTATTTTTGGGGAGATGCTTCTCTCTCTCTCTCTCTTTTTTTTTGCTGAGGCAATTGGAGTTAAGTAACTTGCTCAGGGTCACACAGCTAGGAAGTGTCTGAGACCAGATTTGAACTCAGGTCCTCCTGATTTTGGGGCTGGTGCTCTATGCACTGCACCACTTAGCTGCTCCCAGGAGATGCTTCTATTATGGAAAATATGACATACTTGTGGGACCAGTATACATAGCTGATGGTCAGAAAGAATTCATAAGATCAATTAGGGCCAGTAGGACCTTGGACCTGGATTAAGGGCTTTCATCTGGATCCCTGGAGGGCACATTGATGAGATCATGGACCCATTGAGGTGTCAGTATCACAGGATTAACCCATTCCCAGTGTTACTGAGACCAACATAGAGGAACAGTCATATTCAAGTCCCAAGTAGGTAGCTGAGCAAGATTGAACCCAGGTTCAAATTGATTCCAGATTCGCTTAAATGGTCAAGTCTCTCTGTGGTATTTTCCCTCCAGTGGCAGGTGTATGTACATTGTTTGTAGAAAGGCTCCCTTATAAGACCTCCCCCCTTTTCCCTAACTGGGTTTTGCTGATTTTACTTGAGTTACTAGTTATACATAAAAGCAAATTGTTTTTATTTCAGGGGCCGTTGTACTTGACATCTCCTGTTTTTCGGAGGCGGAAAGAATATATATGCTCATTAAGGATACAGTGGTCCAGGACAAGCAGCTGACTGGAATTGTGATGCCTGAAGTGATGGTAAGGTACCTGCTTCTCCTAGACCCAGGGAGCTTGTGATTTCCTCCAGGTGACACAGGGAGGAAGCAGCAAAGCTAGGATTTGAACTAACATCCTCAGATTCCAAAGCCATGGGTTTTTTTCTGCTAAACCCCACTATTCTCCTCTTCCCTGAGGAAGTGACTAGACATGAGGGAGAAAGGAGGAGGTCATCAAGAGTACAGGAGAGGCTGGAATTTTACCGTTTTTGAAAACAATGAACAGAGATCAAAATTCAGAAAGTCAGGTCATTAGTTAATTGTAATCCAAGTTAATTTGATTATAAATTTGAGCAAACACAAAATGGATGTTAAAAGAACCTTGAAAATTGTGAAATGCTGTGCAAATGGGAGGTAGGGTTATTGATGGAAAAATTCTACACAATGATTTTTTAAAATAATATTTTATTTTTCCAAATACTTGCAAAGATAGTTTTCAGCATTTGCCTTTGCAAAATCTTGTATTCCAAATTTTTCTCCTACTTTCCCTTCTCCCTCCCTAAGACAGGAAGCAATCCAATATAGGTTAAACATGTTCAGTTCTTCTAAAAAAATTTCCATATTTGTCATTCTTGCACAAGAAAAATCAGATCAAACGGGTGGAAAACATAAGAAAGAAAGAAAAAAACCAAGCAAACAAAAACAACAGCAAAAAAAGGTGAAAATACTATGCTTGATCCATATTCAGTCTCCATAGTTCTCTCTCTGGATGCGGATGGCATTTTCCATCACGTCTAGTAGAATTGTCTTGAATTATCTTATTATTGAAAAGAGCCAAATCTGTCACAATTGATTATCACATAATTTTGTTGTTGTTGTGTACAATGTTCTCTTGCTTCTCTGCACAGTGATTAGCCATATCATGGAAGACACTAGTACCATAGAACCAGGTTCATTTGGGTCGATTAACATGTATTTACTGTTCCCTAGTGCACACTGTGGGGGAGGCAGGGATGGGGAAGGCCCTATTGCTTCTTTCCTGAAATCATAGAATGCCATAGCCGGGGAAGGAACCTTAGACACCAAATCCTAATGCATAATCTATTTAGACACTTACATTGACTCTTGATTGCCTAGAACATAAAATAAAAACTCCTTTGTCTGGCATTTAAGGCCCTTGACAGTCTGGTGTCAAACTCCCTTTCTAGGTTCATTTTATATTCCTCTCTTTTGTGAACTCTACAATCCAACTAAACCAGGTCCCACATGGCCATTTTCCAGCTTTGTCTCCCATCCCTAGAATTCTGACTTCAGCACTGTCTTTCAGAAATCTTCTATTCTCAGGGCAACTAGGTGGCGCAGTGGATAGAGCACCAGCCCTGAAGTCAGGAGGACCTGAGTTCAAATCTGGTCTCAGACACTTAACATTCCCTAGCTGTGTGACCCTGGGCAAATCACTTAACCTCAATTGCCCCAGCGAAAAGCAAAAAAAAAAAAATCTTCTATTCTTCTAAGGCTCAGCTCAGGTGATAGTATACTTTCCCGATTTCCTTCTCCATTCCTTTCTGAAGGAATTCTCTCCCCAGCTGAGATTTTCCTGGAGCCATGTGCCTGGATTTCTTTTGTTCCCCAACACTACCAAAAATTGGGTATGTGTTGTATCTCCCCATTCCCCAAGCAAATAGAAACTCCTTGAGGACAGGAGCTGTCTTTTTTTTTCTTTTAATCTTTGTATCTCCTGCACCTAGCACATAGTCGATATTAATGTTTATTTTGAATTCTTTCTCATGTTATAGAGAGCAAACTGAGACCTATAGAAATACTTTCAGAATTACATAGGAAGTTGGAAATGGGATCCAGGTCTCCTGACTGCAAGTCTGAGATTCTTCCTGTTATATTATCCTATTTACTTATGAAAAGTTAATTCCTCTTCCACACGTGTGTGTTCATATGCTTCCCAAAAATCTGGTGCAACAACATAGCATTTTCACTCTTTTTGTTGTTATTTGCTTGCATTTTATTTTGCTTCTCTCTTTCTTTTTTACTGGTTTGATTTTATTTTTCTTGTGCAGCATAGTAATTGTGTAAAATGTATGCATATATTGGATTTAACATATTTCTGCCATGTTTAACATATACTGGACTACTTGCCATCTAGGGGAGGGCTTTTAGAAGGGGTGAGATCTTTTGCGAAGTCTTGAAGAAGAGGAAAAAGAAGGGAGGAAGAGTATGATCAGGGGCTTAAGGATATGAATGAACCTGTCATGTTGGTGGAACAGGGGGCTACAGAGACATAACAAGAATGTGACTTGGAATTGAGAGGTCTTCTCCGTCCCTCGTTTGATGTGTAAGCATTGCCTCTGGGATGTATGTCTTTATCCATTATCTGCTCTCATAATCTTGAAGGCACCAGCCCACTGTGTGTGGACACCTTTGTGACTGGCCAACAGGTGGCGCTTCTCAGCCAATAAAATTGAGTTTGCCTTCAGCCTTCTCAGAGAGTGGGGGGAAATTTCATTGATCTACCAGGCTAAATAGCATAGAGAACAGCTTTATAAGAATATCTCTAGCTAGAAGTGTTCAATAAACTCCCAATAGACAAGATCCAAGAAAGAATCCAGCAAGAAAAATAATGTCTATAGACTCACGTACAAAATAAATAAGATGAATGAGAGATCTTACCGTAAGGAAGGAAATTTGACATCTTAAATATCAGAGGGATTGGCCGTTCCAGTTGGAACCATGTAATATTGGCAAAAGAGAATTTGAGTGGAGGTGACTAGCACTGACCTACGTGTATATGGAAATCCAGGAACTAGAACAGGAAGTGTGACAGAGAGTGAGTGAAAGTCACTGACACTAGAAATAGAAATGGTATTGTCATCACACATTAGAGTGCCTGCCCAGATTGAGGAAATGGTTGAATTCAGGAAAGAGAAGATAAGCTTAGCACAGAAGCGTATGTTAGCTACTACTGAGAGAGGATTTCAGTTATCCAGTCATTTGCCATAGCTTTCTCTGCTCAAAGCAAACAGCTAATAATTCCTTAGTTTGTCATAATAATAATTTTAACCATCAAAGGGAAGAGGAACCAGTGAAGAAAACTACTATTCTGAACCAGAATTTTCACCAACAAGGAGAAACTGGTTACTGGAGTTGAAATGATGGAAGTCGTGGGGAAAGTGACCATTCCTTCTTAGTATGTGTGATAGAAAAAGAGCAAATTTGGGCATGGTCTGACGTGTATGCTGAATTTTTGGAGAACAGATATCAAAGAGTCCAGAGAAAGACTACATTCCATGGCTTAAAATAAGGGAACTCAGCTCAGAAAAAAATAAGTGGAGGCACAGAATTCTGTTGAAGGGAATTGTCTTAAGAGATCAGTATGGATGCATAGGAAACTCATTGACACGTTTGGGCTGTAAAAAATGTGTACAGAAAGTAGAATCAAGGGCAGGTAATGTTGCCTGAATACAAAAATATAGTACAGTGCTCCATATTTAATATCTGGAGTACTAATACTCAAAATGAACTGAAATTGGCAAGGAAAACTAAGAACTACAAAAAGGATTGGGCTTATCTTTAAGTTTATTGTGGAGAAAAAAGGATCAAAGCAAGGAAAGAATTATTCATTGCTCAGAATGGATGGAATGATATTGGATAATGAAGAGAACATAGAGCTGCTGAATTCTTTATTTTGTTTCTGTTTTCTTTTCTAAGAAGGTAGTTTTTTAATTGGAAAAGACAGGACAAAAACCAGTGGGAAATTTGTAAGTGAGTCTCTATATCTTTTTTGATCAACTAGTCAATAAGTGTCTATTAAGTACTTATTATAAGCCAGACACCAGGTGAGGGGAATACAGAGGCAAAAGGGATGATCAACTCAAAATACCAGGCTCAGAAAAACTATATCCCAGAACATTGAAAGAAGTGATAGGTGTGATTGCTGAGCTTTTTTTTGGTAGATCAGAGAGAAGGCAATTTTCAAAAAAAAGTAAGAGAAAAGAATCAGCAAACTAGAGACAAGGGAGTTTGACTTTAATTCCTGGCAAAATTCTAAAATTAAGTGAACCCCTAAAAAAAAGGAAGTAGTGATTCAAGAGCCAACATGATGTCATTATGAACAGATAATTCTTTTCCTTTTTTGACAGAGTTACTAAAGGGAAATTCCATAACTTAGTTTACTTGGATTTTAGCCAACCATCTGATTAAGTGTCTTCTGCTGTCATTTTGGAAAAGATGGAGACATATAAGCTGTTCAGTGCTATTAGATGGATTTGGAGCTGCTTGAATGTCTGAACCTTAAGAATTGTGGCTCATTTTCAACTAGGAAATCTTTAGTAGAGTGCTCCATAGATGTGTTTAATGTCTTTTTGATGTTAAACATGTCTATTAATATGGCTAAGGGCACAGGTAATATACTTAATAATTCTGCAGATGACACAAAGCTGGAAGGAAGAGCTAATATGGTGAGTGGCAATCAGGATCTAAAACGGTCTCTACCAATGGGCACATTGACTTGAATCCAATGAAATAAAAAGTATAGGGCTCATTATAAAGTCACCCTTGGGTCCAAACACCAGCTTTTTTATAAGTGCAAGATTGAGGAGATGTGACTGGACAACAGTTCAAAGGGGAAAGATCTGGGGCCTTTAATGGGATGTGAATACACTCTGGATCTGCTGAATGGCATGGCAGCATCTCAAGTGCATTGGAGAAGCATGGTGTCTTGGGGAGACCATTGTCCCACTATATTCTGCCCTGCTTTGTCATCACTGGGAGTGTTGTGTTCAGTGCTAAGAAATACATTGACAAATTATAGACTTATTTAAAAGGAGAATGACCTTCATTGTTGAAATTGTGCTACATTGTGCTTGGTTGAAGCCTAGAGATTTAACATGGAGAGAAGAGATTTGATGGGAGAGAAGGGATAAGTTGTTTCAAGAATTTCTTTGAAGGGTTATTACATGGAAGATTTGCTCTGTGTGGAAACAGAGACCAGAGCTAGAGAGAGTGGGTGCAGGTGGCAAAGGGGCAGGTTTAGATTGGATTAAGGAGGTGCTTCTTAATGATGTTGTTAAAAGGTGAATGGGCTTCCCTGGGAGGTAGTTGGTTCCCCTGCTCCAAAGGTCTTCAAGCAAAGGCTGGGCAGATTTTAGAAGGAGTTTTTAACTGCTGAAGTTCTAAAATTACCTTGTCACAGCTCTGAGACTTAACATTGAGGATAGGAGCAGTCAAGGAAGGCTTCAAGGGAGAGATGGAAATTGAGCTGGACCATGAAAGATAGGCAAGAGATTCAGACTGGAAATAGAGAGAAAATGATCATTATTAACCATGATGTTAACAATTAATATTAACAATAATAGCTCCCACTTGTGTAGGGTTCACTCTTCTCACAACAGAAATGTGAGATGGTCCAGTCAGAAAAATCCAAGTTAGCTGCTTACAGCTGGGCAAATCATTTAACCTCATCTACCTTGGTTTCCTCAATGGAGTTAATAATAGCATCTACCTTAGAGGGTTGTAATGTGGATGAAATTAGATTAATATTTGTGAAGAGCTTTGAACATCTCAAAGTGTTATTTAAAGGCTAGCTCTCATTATCACCATCATTTGCAAAGTCCAAAGTTTGGCAGCTGATACTTGTGCTCACGCCTTCTAAAGAAATTCAATTTGTATTCTTGTGCTATTGCATCTTGATTCCAGATGGGAGGAACAGTGTGAATGAAAGTACAGAGTGGGATTGCGTGTAGTCTCTACAAGAATAGGGAAGTGGCTGGTTTATTGCTGGGGAATTTCAGTGGCCCCCATTGCACTTGTCTCTCACCCCAGGCTGGGGCTGAGGAGAGAAGCCTGATAAGACTTTAGAAACTGAGGCAGCCCCTGGGGGTAATTCAAAGGAATTCCTGAGAGCCTGTCTTCCTCAGGTGATGCTTTTTTCTGATTACTTCACATTTTTAATATTTGTATATCTCAAGATAATTTTCTAATTCATTATCAAGTCATTTGGCATTTTTAATTTTTTTTTAAATTTTTCATTTATTTATTTTTGCTGAGGCAATTAGATTTAAGTGACTTGCCCAGGGTCACACAGCTAGGAAGTGTTAAGTATCTGAATCCAGATTTGAACTCAGGTCCTCCTGACTTCAGGGCTGGTGCTCTATCCACTGCACTATCCACTAGCTGCCCCCATTTGGCATTTTTTAAAGCACTTATTATGAATCAGGTACTCTATCAAGTGTTGGGGACACAAAGAAAGGCAAAAAATAATCCCTAAAAATGCAATCTGAATAGCACTGAGAGGAAAAGGCCAGGTATGTACATTATTCCCATTTTGCAAATGAGAAAACTTAGCTGCAAAGACCTCAAGAGACAATGAGAGACTGGTTTAGCAGACTTTTGACATTGAAGATCATTTGAAGGAACTGGGAGTGTTTAACTAGGGGGAAACTTTCAGGAGGCAGAATATGGTTACTCTGTTTAACTATTTTAAAAGCTGTCACAAGGTTTATAATGGCTTATACTTCTACATGGATTTGGAGGAAAGAACTAGCCCCAGTGGATGGAATTACAGGGAAGCAGGTTTTGATCCAATATGTAAGAATCATTACAATGCTTTCATACCTATTTTATTGGGTTAATTTACCCAGAGAGAAATTTCATGAACATAGAATCTACTTCTGATCTTACTCAATCAGCCTTCAAACACTTCCTCAGGGAGGAGCCATCACAAAGATTTCTGTTATAACTTCTAAGTGCTACCTTTAGAAATCCCCATTCCTGTCCTTTTTCTTCCCCTCAAGTCACATATTGTCTCATTTCCATAACATTTTATGTTGTATAAATCACTTTTTGTGAAGTAGGTAGTGAAGGTACTTTTATCCCCATTTTACAGATGGGAAAACTGAAACTCAATGAGGGGATGTAACTCATCCAAGAATTGGAACCTAGGTTTCATTACTGCTTATTCCAAGGCAATACATTGCTTCTCACAATAAACTTTGGTCCTTTAAATTTATACCACTTTAAGCAGCAACAAGAAATCAAATGTGCCAATGTTTTGTTCTTTTTTTGTTGTTTGTTTGTTTTCCTGTCAGCTGCTTTTCCAAGATTAAAAAGGTAAGTTGTAACTACCTGGCCATTCCCTGACCATGTAGTTATGAGCTTGTTGTTCCACAGTGTGTTTAGTTTAGAGTAGCCTTGTGTTTGAGAACCATCTTCTCCTTCCTGCCCCATGCAGCAGCTTGCCATGTAAGATAGAAGATGCCAAAATTCTCTGGTGGTGTTCTGTTTTTGACTCAGGTCAAGCCCACTTCATCCAGTTCCAGGTACCCTCAGGTATAGTTTTGTGTCCCAGTGAGAACCAATGGTCCATCTATGACATTAAGGAAAGACTAAGGAGTGGAAACTCTGAAGGTTCCTTGACTGTCCAAATGAATAACATCCTCATTATCATCAGGAAATCATTTCCCAGATTGCTTCCATCCTATGGTGTTAATATTTTAAAACTTAAATTATAATAGGACTTTGGCGATCATTTAATTTGATTTCCTTTTATAGAGGAGAAAACTGAGACCCAGAGATAGGAAGTAATGACCAGAGTTACATAGACCATAGAAGAGCTGAGGATTGATCTGATTTTACCTTTTCATTGAAAAGCACCATTCTAGATCAGGAAAATAAAAAGTATTTTAAAATAATGAGCCATATGATTAGAAATCGTGGGTGTGGGTATAGGTGTGTGGATGCACGTGGGCTGAAGAATAAGCTGGCTGCTTGAATTTCATTAATTATGCTTCATGTTAATCATACCACTCCAAGATCTCTCCTCCAACCAATATGTTGTGAGCACATTTTCTGCAGCCCCTATATTTTCAGTACAATGGATCCAGGGAGTTTCACCACCACCTAACTCACCCCAAAAGGATATAAAGGGAACATCTCAGCCAAACATAGGAGCCTTGCTTTTGCTCTTGGAGTGTTCTGGGCTTCTTAGTATTTATTACAGATGATCCTAAGAACCTTGGCTGCACCCCATGATTGCTTTTACACAGCTACACTGCTTACTCCTTGAACCTCAGTTGTCTGACCTTTCCACAGCTTCTCCCGGGAGTGGGCTAATACTGAAAAAAAGTGGGCTTGCTGCGGTGTTCTGCTGCTGCAGGTAAATGCATTCTCTGCAAAGCACTGGTAAAGGCAGATTCCAGGTGCCTTAGAAATTCCTTTTTCTGCCAGTTTCTTCTTCTTTCCCTGCTTTTCTGGCTGTTCTTTCCTACAACTTTGAAGCTTCTCATATACTTTCTTGCATATTTTCTTTATATACTTTCTAGGTGAAAAGGAAAAAAAAACAGATTTGGGGGGGATTGTACTTTCCAAAGAGAACTTGTGATCACAGTTAGGTTTGTGGTTACAGCCCTAACTTTTAAATTTCTAATTCTTTAAAATTCTAAATTTCAGCTCCTTGTTAATGACCACATATTGAACTTACTTCTAGTGAAAATGAATCATAGCAATTCTGACATTGTTGCTATAAACAAAACAAAACAAAAAACCCCAAAGGATGTGTCAGCCAAAGGGAAAGATGGCTCACAGGGCAACCTAAGAAAGACAAACAAGGAACTGATTGAGTTGTTTTCATTGTGTGTCCAAAGGCAATAAGAAACATTTTATAGAATCTTCAGTAGTGCCTATTATATGCATTTGCCAAAAGATAATTTACATATCACATCTGTTGCAGATTATGAATAGGTAGAGAAATTCTATGAAGAACTTAAATATAAAAGTAGAAATTAATTAAATTTGAATGATCTTAAATTCTTAAGTATCTTAAGTACTGCAATGCAAAAAGTAAATATAGGAGTATAGGAGAAAATGGCAAAAAAAAAAAAAAAAACATGTTGGAAAACATGGTTTGAGAATAGCAAATAAGAGAGACCAAATTTTTATGCAAGTGCTTCTCTGTGTATGTGTGTATATATATATATATATATACACACACATATATATATGTATACATGTATAAAATGTTTTATACATATGATATTTATATCTCTAAATTAGGTGTTGTGTAGACATAAATATATTATATATTTGTATATAATGTATATGTTATTATATAGATATAGATAAATACAATACACATACTATATTTATACACTTATATACATATATATGTATATATATACATATATGTATATGTGTGTAGGAGTGTAGGAGGAGTAAGTTTAGGAGTTTGGTCTCTTATTTGTTAGTCAAACCATGTTTTCCTTACTTTTTTCCATTTTCTCCTATATTCACCTTTATATCACAGTACCTAAATATTAAAGTAGATGTTAATTAAATTGGGAAGGGACTATACCACACACACACACCCCCCACACACACACACCTGCATACACACAAATTTTTTGTTATTTAATCACATCCAATGCTTTACAATCTCATTTTGGAGTTTTCTTGGCAAAGATATTGGAGTGGTTTGTCATTTTCTTCTCTAACTCATTTTACATAGGAGAAACTAAGATAAATAGGATTAAGTGGATTGTGTCTGAGGCTAGATTTGAACTTAGGAAGATGAATCTTTCATATTCTAAATCCAGTGCTTTGTTTATTGCAATGTGTGTGTATGTGTGTGTGGTGTATGTGTATACCTATACATACATGCATATACACATACACACATATACATATATGTATTTTGTGAATACATTGGTTTTAAGAATGTAATATTGCCAAAAAAATTAAATTGACTGTATTCTAAGAGATGATACTGATTTGTAGTCATTTCCAGATCAGCAGTGTACACTCAGATTACTGACTGCAAAGGTAAAAGTCAGTCCCAAAATAGAAGGAAGAAAATATGGCAAACAATTGAGGCAATTCCATTCTGACACTTAACAACAAAAAAACAGAAAATGGGGGGTTGGGAGAATAGTCATATATTGTCACCATTTTCTTAAGTATTTTAACCAATTTTATTCTACCCCCTCAATGAGAGAAAAAAAGAGTCTGAAAATTTACTCTGCCAGAGAGTACTAAATTTGTTTGCTATCTGGGCAGATAGGGTAGCCAGGTCAGAGCCAGTACAGAATATAAACTAGTTTTTAATAAGGCAGCTAGGTAGTGCAGTGGGTAGAGGATCAGGCCTAGAATCAGGAAGACTTCTCTTCCTGAATTAAAATTTGGCCCCAGACACTTTACAAGTTGTGTAATCCTGGGCAAGTCACTTAACCCTGTTTTCCTGTTTCCTCATCTTTAAAATGAGCTAGAAAAGGAAATGGCAAACCATTCTAGCATCTCTGCCAGGAAAACCCAAAAGGGGTCCCAAAGAGTTGTACATGACTGGGAAAAAACCAAAAAACTTTTTTGTAAAATTTTTGGAGGAAAATGAGGGATGCTTATACACAGTAGCATGTCATAAAGGAGTAATAAAGAAAGAAATCAAGTTTATAGAAAGCTTGGCAAGAAACCTAATTAAGTCATTATATTAAAGCATTTGTGGATCAAACTGGAAGAAAAAAAACAGACAAAAATGGACTGCCCATAGAGCTGGTTCCCTAGTACATAGAAATCTTAGATAGATGCTACAAACAGACAAATGAATAAAGGTTTTAAAAATGAAATAGTCTCCTTTAAGGAACCTACAGTCTACTGAGGATGAACATTTACAAGGCATATGCATTTAAGTCAATACAAGATCATTTTGAGGATGGATTTAGGAATTAGCTGAGGGTAGGATAGCACAGGTTACCTAGAAAAAAGTGACACCTGAATAAGGTGGTTCCTGATATGAGCTTTGAAGTAATAGATGCTCTTAATAGTGACTCTGACTGATAATCAAAGGTTGAATTCCCGTGAATCTGAATATAGACTGCATTTCCCCTCCCCCACAAAATTAACTTATAAAAATCTGAGTACAACCTAAAAATCAATGTTATTTTTCAGTGTATGCTAATATAGGTTTTCTTCTTTTCAAAAAATATCTCATTTTAGAAATATAGCTCTTTCCTTCTTTTTTTTCCTCCTTTCCTTCTTTCTTTTTCTTTCTTCCTTCCCTCCTTCCTTTCTCTACCTTCCTTCCTTCCTTCTTTCCTTCCTTCTTTTCTTCTTTTCTTCCTTCCTTCCTTCCCCAATGTGAAATGCTCTGTACCCAAATAAGTTTAAAATCAATTTTTTTTGGTCATTTTGAGGTATAATAAAAAATTCAGTCATGCAGAACTCATTGTTCTTTGAAGATACCCTATTAATGAGGTATACTGGTACATGGATCAGTGTCATCCTGGAGTAGAGTCTTATAGTAGAGGGCCCTAACAACCTGTCTTTTTGCTGTTCACTGCTTTAATCAACTTGGATGAAGCCATAGATGGATGACATACTTGCCATGCTAACTATATTAATAGATGACATAAATCTATGATGGTTAACAGAGAATCAGTATCCAAAAATATCCAGACAGTCTAGAATGATGGGCTAAACAAATAAGATGAAATTTCTTTTTTATAATAATAGCTTTTTGTTTTTCAAAATACACATAGAGATAGTTTTCAACATTTATCCCTACAAAACCTTGTGTTCCAAATTTTTCTCCCTTTTTTTCCATCTCCCCCTCCCTTAGACAGCAAGCAATCCAATATAAGTTAAACATGTGCAAATTTATAAGATGAAATTTAGACAGTTCTTTATATCAAGTCTTATACTTGAGATTTTTTTTAAGTATCATGGGAAGTTGTGGCTATATCAATTCATGTGAAGGAAATCTGGGAATCTTAGTAGACTGCAAACTCAGCATAATAATAATATAATAAATTAATAAGCATAATAATAATAAGAAAGCCAGTGCAGTTGAGATTGCATTAATAGGAATAGAGACTATATAGTCATGTTGTAGACTATCACATCTAGAATACTGTGCCTAATTTCCAGCATTATAGGACATTGATCAATTAGAACACATTCATAGGAGAGTGGCAAGGATTGGAAAGGAACTAGAGACCATGCTATATCAGGACTGGTTAAAATAACTAGAGATACTTAGTTTGAAGAAGAGTTAGGGCTTGATAGGTTAGTCCTCCTTAGATGGAGGAGATAAGGAAGTAATGGAGGAGTGGGGGGAGAGGGTAGAATAGCAGCTTTATAATTGATTACTTTAAGGAAAACTTTGCTGCTGTCCCAAAGTGAAGTGAACTGCATCAGAAAGTAGTGGGTTCCCTGTCTCTTGGGATGAGATTTTGGCTAGTGTGCTAAGCATACTGTAAAGAGAATTTCTACTCAGGAATGGCTCACACTAAATGTTTCTTCCAATTCTGCACTTCATTGACTTGTAAAGGTCTATAGTTCCATATTACTGTAATAATTAGAAGCAAATCTGTGTAATGTGAAGGCTGTTTCTCTTGAAGGCAGGATGGATGCAGTTTCTACTTTAGTTTTTATGAAGAAAGGAAGGAATGGAAGGAGGGAAGGGGGGAGGGGAAAGGGAAAGAAGGAAGAAAGGAAGGAATGGAGGAAAGGAGGAAGGAAGGAGAAGAATTGGAAGGAAAGGAAAAAGAAAAGGAAGGAAGGAAGGAAGACAATCTTCCAGATAATCAGAACCATGTAGCCATTTGCTTTTGTGACTTTCAGTCCTCTTTTTGACTTCTCCTATATACATCATTTACTGACCTGTATTCTGTATCTCCTATTTTTCTATTTCTATATCTCATTCCCTTGCTGGGTTGCAGTTCTTTTGTGGGCAGAGGCTGTGTATCATATTTTATTTCTTTATCCCCAGAATTCAGCATTATCATTTTGCGTATAACCAATGTTTTAATAAATGTTTATTGAATTGAATTGGGTTGGACAAAAGTTCCCTGTCATTGGAAGTATTCAAAGACTGGATGATTCTTGTTGGGAATATCCTAAAGGAGAATTTGTTCCTCATCTATTTGAGGGCTATTCTGGATGGTCCAATGCCTCCCTTCCTGCTGAAATTGTTTTTTTAAAAACTCTACAACTTTTTAGAATATCTAATTTTTTTTTTGATTTTAAATTTTATTTTATTTGCATAACATATGTGTGGGTAATTCTTCAACAATAACCCTTACATAGCTTTCCGTTACAAATTTTTCCCCCCAACTCCCCACCCCTCCCCTAGATGGCAGGATATCCACTACATGTTAATTATGTTAAAATATTGGCAAATCGAATATATGTATACATATTTCCAAACTTATCATTGTTGTGCAAGAAAAATCTTATCTACACAAACGATATATCAGATAAAGGAAACACAATGTAAGCAAACATCAATCAAGGAGTATGAGAATGTTATGTTGTGGTCCACATTTCGCATCCCTCTCTCTGGGTGTATATGGCTTTCTTCAGTGAACAATTCGAGGTGGTTTGAAACATTTCATTGTTGAAGAGAGCCATGTCCATCAGAATTGATCGTCATATAGTACTGTTGTTGCCGTGTATAATGATCTCCTGGTTCTGCTCGTTTCACTCAGCATCAGTTCATGTAAGTCTCTCCAGACCTCTCTGAAATCATCTTGCTGGCCATTTCTTACAGAGCAATAATATTCCATAATATTCATATACCATAATTTATTCAGCCATTCTCCAATTGAAGGGCATCTATTCAATTTCCAGTTTCTAACCACTACAAAAAGGGCTGCCACAAACATTCTTGCACATGTGGGGCCTTTTCCTTCCTTTATGATTTCTTTGGGATATAAGCCCAATAGAAATGCTGCTGGGTCAAAGGGGATGCACAGTTTGATAACTTTTTGAGCATAGCTCCAAATTGTTCTCCAGAATGGCTGTATCCGTTCACAGCTCCACCAACAATGCATCAGTGTCCCAGCCCTCCCACAACCCCTCCAACATTCATCATTAACTTTTCCTGTCATAGAATATCTAAATTTAATAAATGTGATATACTTTTTCCTTGCTCACTGTAGGGTCCAGACTGTCATGCTGAGTACCAGTTTTTATTGCTCAGGATTACAGATAGGCAAGAGATAAAAAAAAAAAAAAACTGAACTTGATACACTAAGCCCATGATACACCCTAGAAATTGCTTTTCTAAGTTCCTAATAAGAGTTTGCTTTCTTGCAGTTTTCCTCTCTAAAAATTAAAGTCAGACACTGAGTGCAGGTAATTTGGGCTTTGGGGTTAGAATCTTGGTTAGTCTCAAATTCAATAATGATAATCATTTCTCTAACACTTTTGGCTTTCTGAAACCCATTCCTCATAGCAATATTGGGAGGGAGGGAAAGAATTATACATTTTTCAGAAGAGAATGCAGAGAATGATTTTTTGTCATTCTGTTCACCTCCAGCTCTATTGAATGAGCTAGTCCCAGGTGTCCTAAATCTTGGGTGCTGCTTATCTACTCTAATACTCTCTTTCCTTGACTTAGTTAATCCAGCCTTAGGGTCCAGTACAAGGTGACCAGGAGAGCAGAGTCAGGGAAGAGCAGAGCCTTTTCTCTGATCCCTTCAATGTGACTTAGCCAGCTCCAGTTTAGTAGCATCATTAAGAGACAGAAGGCTCCATTTATTCAGAGTCCAGTAATATCTTCACTTTGAGGGAACCTGAATCATCAAATACTCTAGGATTCCTCTGAAGTGTCCTATTATTATATATAAAGGAAAGAGCACTGGATTTGATGTCAGGGAACCTGGGTTTCAGTCCTTGTTTTGCCGTTTTCTAAATGTGTGACTTTAGGGAATTTACATTCCTTCCATGAACCTCAGTTTTCTTTTTTGATGATCATAGTTATACTGATTATCCCCATAGGAATAATTGTGAAATAGTGTGTATAACCCTTCCTTTTGGGTTGTTGGGAGAAATATACATTTTTTAAAATAGTATTTTATTTTTCCAAATACATGTAAAAATAGTTTTCAGCATTCATCTTTGCAAAATCTGTGTTCCAAATTTTCTCCTTTTCTCCAACCTCATTCCTCCCCAAAACAGCAAACAATCCAATATAGGCCTGAACATGTGCAGTGCTTCTAAACATATTTCTGTATTTGTCATGCTGCGCAAGGAAAATCAGAGCAAAAGGGGGAAAAAACCATGAGAAAGGGAAAAAAAAAGGTAAAAATACTATCCTTGGATCCACATTCAGTCTCCACGGTTCTTTCTCTGAATGTAGATGGCAAGAAGTGTACAATTGTAGAATAGTTTGGTTTTAGAAAGCTAGCTAAAGATTATATAGTCCAATATCATTATGATATGGATGAGGAATGAGTTCTGGAGAGGTGATGTGATGTGGCCGACATTAGTAGGAAGATGGAGAACTCAAATTTGAAATCTGATTCTTAGGGTCCAAATTCAGGGTTTTTCTACTTTTATATACAGATATTGATTGCTGCATATGCTCTCTAGATCTCACTTCCTTCACCTTTCAAAAGGAAATGCTAATATTTCCACTGCCAGCCTCACAGGAGAGGAAGGAACTTCATAAACTTTACATTTCTTTAGAAATGAGAATACTAGTTATTATATTGGTACTTCTGTGATTGTTCTTCAGTCTTCCTACCACTGATTAGTAATCTTTATCAAATGCCAATTATGTGTCAGGCACTGTATTAAACACTGACCAGAGGCAGTCTAGTGGGCAGACAGTCATTCAGTCTTAGCTGCTGGGATTTAAATGAAGGAGCTTTAACAGGACAAGAGTCAAGTTGGGGAATTTCTCAAGGAGGGGAAAGTCATTGGCTAAAGCTTTGAGTAAAATCCATCCCTCACTGCTGAGTAAATGGGCAAATCTCACCTACTGGGCTGGTGTTTACTTGAGATCTGGGCGGCCCATTTGTCCATCACCCTTCCCAGTTGTTAGTATTGTCCCTTCATTTCATAGCAGGGAAATAGAGGACTGAAAGTGATATAAAATCTTCATTTTATGAGAAAGAAGTGGAAATGGGAAATGAGTCACATAATATATTGTTCAGCTCAAAATCGACCAGAACCCAGGTCTCCTTATTTCCAGTCAAGGGATCTTTCCCCTTTCACTTCTAATGTTGCTCACAAAAATTATCTAGATTTTTATAATCCAACAGCCTAATTAATCAACCTAATCTCTTTTATTAACTAATTTAGAATTCATCTAATTCTGATGATCATAATAGATTAAATAATATAGAACTTAAAGAAATGTTAGTGATCTTGTATTCTAATACCCTCTTTTTAAAGAGGAGAAAACATGGTCAGGGGTGGTATGATTTCTCCAAAGTCACATTGAGTCTAGTCCTACACTTACACTTTCTGCTCATAAATTAAGACTGTTTGGGATTGAGGCAGCATAAACATAGAGTTGGAAGAGACCTCTAAGGTCATCTACTACAGCCTATTGTTTTTAAATGGGGGTAGGGAATAAGCATTAATGTAATACCCACTATATACACCAGGTTTCATGCTAAACACTTTTTATAAATATCTCATTTGACCCCTCACAACAACCCTGCAATTTGAGGAAACTGAGGCAAACAGATTAAATGAATTCCTCAGGCTTACATAGCTAGAGAGTGTCTGAGTCTGTATTTAACTCCAGACCCAGTGCCCTAGTTTTTGTAGCACCAACTCCCTCAGTGGGACCTGAGAAGAGGGACCCAGTCTAGTGGGGATGGTTGGGGTTTTTTTGTTTGTTTGTTGTTTTTGCTTGGGCGATTGGGGTTAAGTGACTTGCCCAGGATCACACAGCTAGGGAATGTTAAGTGTCTGAGACCAGATTTGAACTCAGGTCCTCCTGACTTCAAGGTTGGTGCTCTATCCACTGCTCCACCTAGCTGCCCCTGTGGGGATGGTTTTTAAAAGCAGGATAGAGAGATGTTGAGTAGAAGGGAATGTGTGTTTGGAGTAAGCAAGTCAAATCAATAAGCTTTTATTTATTAGGTCTTCCTATATGTTGCATTGGGCTAAACAAAAAGATTCTCCTTTTCTTCAAAGAGCTTGCATTCTAATAGAAGATAATACATAAAAGGAATTGACAAGATCAGTGAACAATAAACAGCTTTGGGCTTGGGGTGATCTGACACCTGGGTCCAGATTCTTGCTACTTGGGAGAATAGCCCTGAGCCTTCCAGGGTCCCCATTCCCTGAGGGCTTTAGAGACAGATGATAGTGGGAAGAACAGCGAAGCTGGAAGACCTGGGTCCGTGTTCTTTTTCTGCCATTAACAAGACTTCTGTTTCCCATTTGAAAAGGGGTCATCCAGATGGGTTGGTTCAGGAAAGACAAATTGAGTTGTATTGAATACAGACCCACTTGCCCATGGTTCCCAATGTTGCTGTTTTCCTAACCCAGTCTTTCTGTATTTGTCAGCACATGAAGCTGCCCTCAGACTGCTGTCCACTCCTTGTGTTTGTGAACCCAAAAAGTGGAGGGCTGAAAGGTCGAGACCTGCTCTGTAGCTTCAGGAAGCTGCTGAATCCTCATCAGGTCTTTGAGCTCACCAATGGAGGCCCTTTTCCCGGGTAGGTTGCCACTGAGCTGTAAGTAGCATCCTGCAGAAATTTCCTTCATTTCTTCATACTCCCTCTCCCTGCTTCCATCTCCTATGAAACCAACTTATTGTACCTCAGACAAATAAGCTCAAGTGTTTGAAGAACAGACTTGGAGAGGCAGCTAGGTGATGCAGTGGATAGAGCCCCAGTCCTAAAGGTTGGACCTGAGTTCAAATCTGGCCTCAGACACTTAACAACTCCCTAGCTGTGTGACCCTGGACAAGTCACTTAACCCCAATTGCCTCAGCCAGAAAGAAAGAAGGAAGGAAAGAAAGAAAGAAAGAAAGAAAGAAAGAAAGAAAGAAAGAAAGAA